>JBBGZY010000600.1:0-353623 GCA_037952925.1 Lithobates clamitans
GTGTATACATACAGAATAGACATGTACAGGTGTATATATACAGAATAGACATGTACAGGTGTATACATACAGAAGGATAGACATGTACAGGTGTATACATACAGAATAGACATGTACAGGTGTATACATACAGAAGGATAGACATGTACAGGTGTATACATACAGAATAGACATGTACAGGTGTATACATACAGAATAGACATGTACAGGTGTATACAGACAGAATAGACATTTACAGGTGTATACAGACAGAATAGACATGTACAGGTGTATACATACAGAAGGATAGACATGTACAGGTGTATACAGACAGAAGAATAGACATGTACATGTGTATACAGACAGAAGAATAGACATGTACAGGTGTATACAGACAGAAGAATAGACATGTACAGGTGTATACAGGCAGAAGAATAGACATGTACAGGTGTATACATACAGAAGGATAGACATGTACAGGTGTATACAGACAGAAGGATAGACATGTACAGGTGTATACATACAGAAGGATAGACATGTACAGGTGTATACATACAGAAGAATAGACATGTACAGGTGTATACAGACAGAATAGACATGTACAGGTGTATACATACAGAATAGACATGTACAGGTGTATACATACAGAATAGACATGTACAGGTGTATACAGACAGAATAGACATTTACAGGTGTATACATACAGAATAGACATGTACAGGTGTATACAGACAGACAGAAGGATAGACATGTACAGGTGTATACATACAGAAGGATAGACATGTACAGGTGTATACAGACAGAAGGATAGACATGTACAGGTGTATACAGACAGACAGAAGGATAGACATGTACAGGTGTATACATACAGAAGGATAGACATGTACAGGTGTATACAGACAGAAGGATAGACATGTACAGGTGTATACATACAGAAGAATAGACATGTACAGGTGTATACATACAGAAGGATAGACATGTACAGGTGTATACAGACAGAAGGATAGACATGTACAGGTGTATACATACAGAAGGATAGACATGTACAGGTGTATACATACAGAAGAATAGACATGTACAGGTGTATACATACAGAATAGACATGTACAGGTGTATACATACAGAATAGACATGTACAGGTGTATACAGACAGAATAGACATGTACAGGTGTATACAGACAGAATAGACATTTACAGGTGTATACATACAGAAGGATAGACATGTACAGGTGTATACATACAGAAGGATAGACATGTACAGGTGTATACATACAGAAGGATAGACATGTACAGGTGTATACATACAGAAGGATAGACATGTACAGGTGTATACATACAGAAGAATAGACATGTACAGGTGTATACAGACAGAATAGACATGTACAGGTGTATACATACAGAATAGACATGTACAGGTGTATACATACAGAATAGACATGTACAGGTGTATACAGACAGAATAGACATTTACAGGTGTATACATACAGAATAGACATGTACAGGTGTATACATACAGAAGAATAGACATGTACAGGTGTATACATACAGAAGGATAGACATGTACAGGTGTATACATACAGAAGAATAGACATGTACAGGTGTATACAGACAGAATAGACATGTACAGGTGTATACATACAGAATAGACATGTACAGGTGTATACATACAGAATAGACATGTACAGGTGTATACAGACAGAATAGACATTTACAGGTGTATACATACAGAATAGACATGTACAGGTGTATACATACAGAAGAATAGACATGTACAGGTGTATACATACAGACAGAATAGACATGTACAGGTGTATACAGACAGAAGAATAGACATGTACAGGTGTATACATACAGAAGAATAGACATGTACAGGTGTATACATACAGACAGAATAGACATGTACAGGTGTATACATACAGAAGAATAGACATGTACAGGTGTATACAGACAGAAGAATAGACATGTACAGGTGTATACAGACAGAAGAATAGACATGTACAGGTGTATACAGACAGAAGGATAGACATGTACAGGTGTATACATACAGAAGAATAGACATGTACAGGTGTATACATACAGACAGAATAGACATGTACAGGTGTATACATACAGAAGAATAGACATGTACAGGTGTATACATACAGAAGGATAGACATGTACAGGTTGTAGTATACATGGCTCTGGTATGTGGGGTGACATGGCGGAGGGGTACACAGAGTTCAGGTGGTGGAGGTGTAGCGGGTCACAGAAGACGGATACAGTATACAATGTCTGGTTGGGAGATGTATACAGACTATGGGGGGGGGGGGGGGGGGCTCTGTGTACAATGTATATGAATAACTAGACACTGTATACAGGGAGACCATCTACATCACTGACAGTATACACAATGTATACAGGTGACAGTGTGTGTATATATATTATACAGGAAGCAGGAGATATATAATGTATACAGGAGATATATAGCGGTGTATACACAGAATGGAGGGTTAGTACACAGATCACTATGTTTACACCGTATACAGGTGACACGAGTCTATATACACCGTATACAGGTGACACGAGTCTATACACACCGTATACAGGTGACACGAGTCTATACACACCGTATACAGGTGACACGAGTCTATACACACCGTATACAGGTGACACTAGTCTATATACAATGTATACAGGTGACACTAGTCTATATACAATGTATACAGGTGACACTAGTCTATACACACCGTATACAGGTGACACGAGTCTATATACACCGTATACAGGTGACACGAGTCTATATACACCGTATACAGGTGACACGAGTCTATATACACCGTATACAGGTGACACGAGTCTATATACACCGTATACAGGTGACACGAGTCTATATACACCGTATACAGGTGACACGAGTCTATATACACCGTATACAGGTGACACGAGTCTATATACACCGTATACAGGTGACACGAGTCTATATACACCGTATACAGGTGACACGAGTCTATATACACCGTATACAGGTGACACGAGTCTATATACACCGTATACAGGTGACACGAGTCTATATACACCGTATACAGGTGACACGAGTCTATATACAATGTATACAGGTGACACGAGTCTATATACACCGTATACAGGTGACACGAGTCTATATACACCGTATACAGGTGACACGAGTCTATATACACCGTATACAGGTGACACGAGTCTATATACACCGTATACAGGTGACACGAGTCTATATACACCGTATACAGGTGACACTAGTCTATATACACCGTATACAGGTGACACTAGTCTATATACAATGTATACAGGTGACACGAGTCTATATACACCGTATACAGGTGACACGAGTCTATATACACCGTATACAGGTGACACTAGTCTATATACAATGTATACAGGTGACACTAGTCTATATACACCGTATACAGGTGACACGAGTCTATATACACCGTATACAGGTGACACTAGTCTATATACAATGTATACAGGTGACACTAGTCTATATACACCGTATACAGGTGACACTAGTCTATATACACCGTATACAGGTGACACGAGTCTATATACACCGTATACAGGTGACACTAGTCTATATACATTCCCTCTACTTACCATATGAAGTGAGAGCAGAATGTCGGCTGTCTGTATACATTGTATATACATTGTATACAGGGAGGATATAGAAGTAGTATATAGGGGGGGGTTGAAGTACTTCCCATATGAAGTCAGTACAGGGGGTGTAGAAGATCTGTATACATTGTAGTGATGTGATATTATATACACTGAGGATATAGAAATAGTATAGGGGGGGTACATACCCTTGTATGAGGGGGTACATACCGGTGTAAGGGGGGGAGGGGGTACATACCGGTGTATGGGGGGTACATATTGGTGTATGGGGGGTACATATGGGGGGGAGGGAGTATATATTGGGGGTATATATAGGGGGGTATATACCGAGGTATGGGGGGGCGGTTCATACTGGTGTATGGGGGGGAAGGGGGGTACATACCGGTGTATGGGGGGGTACATATGGGGGGGGGAGGGGGTACATACTGGTGTATGTGGGGAGAGAGTATATATTGGGGGGTATATACCGGTGTATGGGGGGTACATATGGGGGAGAGGGGGTACATACCGGTGTATGGGGGGGGAGGGGGTACATACTGGTGTATGTGGGGTACATATGGGGGGGAGGGAGTATATATTGGGGGGGGTACATACCGGTGTATGAGGGGGGAAGGAGGTTCATACTGGTGTATGGGGGTACATACCAGTGTATGGGGGGGAAGGGGGTACATATGTGGGGAGAGAGCATATATTGGGGGGTTCATACTGGTGTATGGGGGGGAAGGGGGTATATATATATATATATATATATATATATATATATATATATATATATATATATATATATATATATATATATATATATATATATATATATATATATATATATATATGTGGAGAGGAGTATATATGGTGGGGGGTTACATATATATGGCGGGAGGGGAGTATATATGAGGGGATGGGGATAGATAGACAGATAGATAGAGAGATAGAGAGAGCAACACTCACTATATAAAGTCAGTACAATGAGAGCAGAAGGTCGGCTGTCTGTATATATATATATAGGGGGTATATACTGGTGTATGGGGGGTATATATTGGGGGGAGGGGGGTATATATTGGGGGTACATATATATAGGGGGAGGGGGGGAACACTCATCATATAAAGTCGGTACAATGAGAACAGAATGTCGGCTGTCTGTATATATATGGGGGGTATATATTGGGGGGAGTACATATATATATATATATATATATATATATATATATATATATATATATATATATATTATATATATATTATATATATATTATATATATGGGGAGGGGGTGTATATAGGGGGGGAGGGGAACAATCACCATATAAAGTCGGTACAATGTGAACAGAATGTCGGCTGTCTGTATATATAGGGGGGAGGGGGTATATATTGGGGGGTACATATAGAGGGGGAGGGGAACACTCACAATATAAAGTCGGTACAATGAGAGCAGAATGTCGGTTGTCTGTATATATATGGGGGATATATACCGGTGTATGGGGTGTATATATTGGGGGGAGGGGGTGTATATTGGGGGGTACATATATATATAGGGGGAGGGGGGACACTCACCATATAAAGTCGGTACAATGTGAACAGAATGTCGGCTGTCTGTATATAGGGGGGTATATACCGGTGTATGGGGTGTATATATTGGGGGGAGGGGGTATATATTGGGGGGTATATATAGGGGGAGGGGGTATATATATGGGGGGGTATATACCGGTGTATGGGGGGAGTATATATTGGGGGGTACATATATAGAGGGGGGAGGGGGAACACTCACCATATAAAGTCGGTACAATGAGAACAGAAGGTCGGCTGTCTGTATATATAGGGGGTATATACCGGTGTATGGGGGGTATATATTGGGGGAGGTGGTGTATATATGAGGGGGTATATATATTGGGGGGAGGGGGTACATATATATATATATAGGGGGGGAGGGGGGGACACTCACCATATAAAGTCGGTACAATGTGAACAGAATGTCGGCTGTCTGTATATATAGGGGGGTATATACCGGTGTATGGGGGGGTATATATATAGGTGGAGGTGGTGTATATATGAGGGGGTATATATATAGGGGGGAACTCACCATATAAAGTCGGTACAATGAGAACAGAATGTCGGTTGTCTGTATATATAGGGGGTATATACCGGTGTAGGGGGGGTATATATTGGGGGAGGGGGGTATATATTGGGGGGTACATATATATAGGGGGAGGGGGGGCACTCACCATATAAAGTCGGTACAATGTGAACAGAATGTCGGTTGTCTGTATATATAGGGGGGGTATATACCGGTGTATGGGGGGTGTATATATATAGGGGGAGGTGGGTATATAGGGGGTATATATTGGGGGGTACATATATATAGGGGGAGGGGGGACACTCACCGTATAAAGTCGGTACAATGAGAACAGAAGGTCGGCTGTCTGTATATAGGGGGGTATATACCGGTGTATTGGGGGGTATATATTGGGGGGAGGGGGTGTATATTGGGGGGTACATATATATAGGGGGAGGTGGTGTATATATATTGGGGGGTACATATATATAGAGGGGGGAGGGGGAACACTCACCATATAAAGTCGGTACAATGAGAACAGAATGTCGGTTGTTTGTATATATAGGGGGGTATATACCGGTGTGTGGGGTGTATATATTGGGGGAGGGGGGTATATATAGGGGGGTACATATATATAGGGGGAGGGGGGACACTCACCATATAAAGTCGGTACAATGAGAACAGAATGTCGGTTGTTTGTATATATAGGGGGGTATATACCGGTGTGTGGGGTGTATATATTGGGGGGAGGGGGGTATATATTGGGGGGTACATATATATAGAGGGGGGAGGGGGAACACTCACCATATAAAGTCGGTACAATGAGAACAGAATGTCGGTTGTCTGTATATATATGGGGGGTATATACCGGTGTGTGGGGGGTATATATTGGGGGAGGGGGGGTATATATAGGGGGGTACATATATAGAGGGGGGGGAGGGGGGGACACTCACCATATAAAGTCGGTACAATGAGAGCAGAAGGTCGGTTGTTTGAAGAATCGGGCGATAAATTTGTGGTTCTTCACCTCATGGACGTTCTTCTGGCGGAGAGCTCCTTTCCGGGCGAATCGGTTGGCCGCCCCGTCATGGACGGATCCGGACTCACTGCTCGGGAAGACATCGGCCATGTCCGGGCTCCGTCCTCACACTGACACCCGGCTCCGTCCTGACACCCGCCAGATCCTCCGCCCGACCGACCGCCTCACACCCGCCCACCGACCCGACCCACACCGACACCTGCCGGCCGCCGCCCCGAACTACAACCCGCGGAACACGGCCGCTACAATGGCGCCACCTTGTGGCCGGACCGGAGTACTGCGCCTGCCGCTCTGTGCAATAGGGCCGGCTCACCACCAGGGAGAGAGCGACACCTAGCGGCCGCATTACAGTACTGCGCCTCCCGCTCTATATATGGTCAGAGGTAGATCAGCGCCATCTATCGGATATTAAGCGGTACTGACACAATGTGATTAGACTGACCCGAATCCGATTATCACCAACAGACGGGTCACCTCTGATTATACCGGAGGGTGAGAGACCCAGCCATGTATTCATCTACTGTATATACCCATATATATACTCATCTACTGTATATACTCAATATACTATATATACCCATCTACTGTATATACCCATATATATACACATCTACTGTATATACCCATATATATACTCATCTACTGTATATACCCAATATACTATATATACCCATCTAAATATACTATATATACTCATCTACTGTATATACCTAATATACTATATATACCCATCTACTGTATATACCCATATATATATTCATCTACTGTATATACCCAATATACTATATACACTCATCTACTGTATATACCCATATATATATACACATCTACTGTATATACCCATATATATATATACCCATCTACTGTATATACCCAATATACTATATATACCCATCTACTGTATAAACCCATATATATATACTCATCTACTGTATATACCCAATATACTATATATATCCATCTACTGTATATACCCAATATACTATATATACCCATCTACTGTATATACCCAATATACTATATATACCCATCTACTGTATATACCCAATATACTATATATATCCATCTACTGTATATACCCATATATATATACTCATCTACTGTATATACCCAATATACTATATATACCAATCTACTGTATATACCCAATATACTATATATACCCATCTACTGTATATACCCAATATACTATATATATCCATCTACTGTATATACCCATATATATATATATACTCATCTACTGTATATACCCAATATACTATATATACCCATCTACTGTATATACCCATATATATATATACTCATCTACTGTATATACCCAATATACTATATATACCCATCTACTGTATATACCCATATATATATATACTCATCTACTGTATATACCCAATATACTATATATACCCATCTACTGTATATACCCAATATACTATATATACTCATCTACTGTATATACCCAATATACTATATATACCCATCTACTGTATATACCCAATATACTATATATATATCCATCTACTGTATATACCCAATATACTATATATACTCATCTACTGTATATACCCAATATACTATATATACCCATCAACTGTATATACCCAATATACTATATATACTCATCTACTATATATATACCCATATATACTATATATACCCATCTACTGTATATACCCAATATACCATATATACTCATCTTCTATATACACAATATACTATATATACCCATCTACTGTATATACCCAATATACTATATATATCCATCTACTGTATATACCCAATATACTATATATACTCATCTACTGTATATACCCAATATACTATATATACCCATCTACTGTATATACCCATATATATATATACTCATCTACTGTATATACCCAATATACTATATATACCCATCTACTGTATATACCCAATATACTATATATACTCATCTACTGTATATACCTAATATACTATATATACCCATCTACTGTATATACCCAATATACTATATATACTCATCTACTGTATATACCTAATATACTATATATACCCATCTACTGTATATACCCAATATACTATATATACCCATCTACTGTATATACCCAATATACTATATATATATCCATCTACTGTATATACCCAATATACTATATATACTCATCTACTGTATATACCCAATATACTATATATACCCATCTACTGTATATACCCAATATACTATATATACTCATCTACTATATATACCCATATATACTATATATACTCATCTACTGTATATACCCAATATACTATATATACCCATCTACTGTATATACCCAATATACTATATATATCCATCTACTGTATATACCCAATATACTATATATACTCATCTACTGTATATACCCAATATACTATATATACCCATCTACTGTATATACCCAATATACTATATATACTCATCTACTATATATACCCATATATACTATATATACTCATCTACTGTATATACCCAATATACTATATATACCCATCTACTGTATATACCCAATATACTATATATACTCATCTACTGTATATACCCAATATACTATATATACTCATCTACTGTATATACCCAATATACTATATATATCCATCTCTACTGTATATACCCAATATACTATATATACTCATCTACTGTATATACCCAATATACTATATATATCCATCTACTGTATATACCCAATATACTATATATACTCATCTACTGTATATACCCAATATACTATATATACCCATCTACTGTATATACCCATATATATATACTCATCTACTGTATATACCCAATATACTATATATACCCATCTACTGTATATACCCAATATACTATATATACCCATCTACTGTATATACCCAATATACTATATATACCCATCTACTGTATATACCCAATATACTATATATACCCATCTACTGTATATACCCAATATACTATATATACTCATCTACTGTATATACCTAATATACTATATATACCCATCTACTGTATATACCCATATATATATTCATCTACTGTATATACCCAATATACTATATATACCCATCTACTGTATATACCCAATATACTATATATACCCATCTACTGTATATACCTAATATACTATATATACCCATCTACTGTATATACCCATATATATACTATATATACTCATCTACCGTATATACCCAATATACTATATATACCCATCTACTGTATATACCCAATATACTATATATACCCATCTACTGTATATACCTAATATACTATATATACCCATCTACTGTATATACCCATATATATACTATATATACCCATCTACTGTATATACCCAATATACTATATATACCCATCTACTGTATATACCCATATATATACTATATATACTCATCTACCGTATATACCCAATATACTATATATACCCATCTACTGTATATACCCAATATACTATATATACTCATCTACTGTATATACCCAATATACTATATATACTCATCTACTGTATATACCCAATATACTATATATACTCATCTACTGTATATACCCAATATACTATATATACCCATCTACTGTATATACCCAATTATATACCCATATACAATATATACCTAATATATTACCCATATACTTTATATAACCATTTATTACTCATATACTATATTTACTCAATTATATATCCATATACTGTATATACAATCATCAGACACTTTATTAGGTCCCCCTTGCGAGTAGCGGGTTGGACCCCCTTTATTGTGTGGAGGGTGTGGAGGGTCTCGGAGGGGTGTAGAATGAGAGGGGTGTAGAATGTGAAGAGCCGGTGTGGAGTATCTCGGAGGGGTGTAGAATGGGAGGGGTCGGTGTGGAGGGTCTCGGAAGGGTCTAGAATGAGAGGGGCCAGTGTGGAGGGTCTCGGAGGGGTGTAGAATGGGAGGGGCCAGTGTGGAGGGTCTCGGAGGGGTGTAGAATGGGAGGGGCCGGTGTGGAGGGTCTCGGAGGGGTGTAGAATGGGAAGGGCAGTGTGGAGGGTCTCGGAGGGGCTGGTGTGGAGGTTCTCGGAGGGGTGTAGAATGGGAGGGGCTGGTGTGGAGAGTCTCGGAGGGGTGTAGAATGGGAGGGGGCGGTGTGGAGGGTCTCGGAGAGGTGTAGAATGGGAGGGGCCGGTGTGGAGGGTCTCGGGAGGGGTGTAGAATGGGAGGGGCCGGTGTGGAGAGTCTCGGAGGGGTGTAGAATGGGAGGGGCCGGTGTGGAGGGTCTCGGAGGGGTGTAGAATGGGAGGGGCCGGTGTGGAGGGTCTCGGAGGGGTGTAGAATGGGAGGGGCCGGTGTGGAGGGTCTCGGAGGGGTGTAGAATGGGAGGGCTCTGTGTGGAGGGTCTCGGAGGGGTGTAGAATGGGAGGGGTCTGTGTGGAGGGTCTCGGAGGGGTGTAGAATGGGAGGGGCCGGTGTGGAGGGTCTCGGAGAGGTGTAGAATGGGAGGGGCAGGTGTGGAGGGTCTCGGAGGGGTGTAGAATAGGAGGGGCCAGTGTGGAGAGTCTCGGAGGGGTGTTGAATGGGAGGGGCCGGTGTGGAGGGTCTCGGAGAGGTGTAGAATGGGAGGGGCCGGTGTGGAGGGTCTCGGAGGGGTGTAGAATGGGAGGGGTCTGTGTGGAGGGTCTCAGAGGGGTGTAGAATGGGAGGGGCCGGTGTGGAGGGTCTCGGAGGGGTGTAGAATGGGAGGGCTCTGTGTGGAGGGTCTCGGAGGGGTGTAGAATGGGAGGGGTCTGTGTGGAGGGTCTCGGAGGGGTGTAGAATGGGAGGGGCCGGTGTGGAAGGTCTCGGAGGGGTGTAGAATTTGAGGGGCCAGTGTGGAGGGTCTCGGAGGGGTATTAAATGGGAGGGGCCGGTGTGGAGGGTCTCGGAGGGGTGTAGAATGGGAGGGGCCAGTGTGGAGAGTCTCGGAGGAGTGTAGAATGGGAGGGGCCGGTGTGAAGGGTCTCGGAGGGGTGTAGAATGTGAGGGGCCGGTGTGGAGAGTCTCGGAGGAGTGTAGAATGGGAGGGGCCGGTGTGGAGGGTCTCGGAGGGGTGTTGAATGGGAGGGGCCTGTGTGGAGGGTCTCGGAGGGGTGTAGAATGGGAGGGGCCGGTGTGGAGGGTCTCGGAGAGGTGTAGAATGGGAGGGGCCGGTGTGGAGGGTCTCGGAGGGGTGTAGAATGGGAGGGGTCTTTGTGGAGGGTCTCGGAGAGGTGTAGAATGGGAGGGGCCGGTGTGGAGGGTCTCGGAGGGGTGTAGAATGGGAGGGCTCTGTGTGGAGGGTCTCGGAGGGGTGTAGAATGGGAGGGGTCTGTGTGGAGGGTCTCGGAGGGGTGTAGAATGGGAGGGGCCGGTGTGGAAGGTCTCGGAGGGGTGTAGAATTTGAGGGGCCAGTGTGGAGGGTCTCGGAGGGATATTAAATGGGAGGGGCCGGTGTGGAGGGTCTCGGAGGGGTGTAGAATGGTAGGGGCCGGTGTGGAGGGTCTCGGAGGGGTGTAGAATGGGAGGGGCCAGTGTGGAAGGTCTCGGAGGGGTGTAGAATGGGAGAGGCCGGTGTGGAGGGTCTCGGAGGGGTGTAGAATGGTAGGGGCTGGTGTGGAGGGTCTCGGAGGGGTCTAGAATGTGAGGGGCCGGTGTGGAGGGTCTCGGAGGGGTGTAGAATGGGAGGGGCCAGTGTGGAAGGTCTCGGAGGGGTGTAGAATGGGAGAGGCCGGTGTGGAGGGTCTCGGAGGGGTGTAGAATGGGAGGGGCCAGTGTGGAAGGTCTCGGAGGGGTGTAGAATGGGAGAGGCCGGTGTGGAGGGTCTCGGAGGGGTGTAGAATGGTAGGGGCCGGTGTGGAGGGTCTCGGAGGGGTGTAGAATGGGAGGGGCCAGTGTGGAGGGTCTCGGAGGGGTGTAGAATGGGAGGGGCCAGTGTGGAAGGTCTCGGAGGGGTGTAGAATGGGAGAGGCCGGTGTGGAGGGTCTCGGAGGGGTGTAGAATGGTAGGGGCTGGTGTGGAGGGTCTCGGAGGGGTGTAGAATGGGAGGGGCCAGTGTGGAAGGTCTCGGAGGGGTGTAGAATGGGAGAGGCCGGTGTGGAGGGTCTCGGAGGGGTGTAGAATGGGAGGGGCCAGTGTGGAAGGTCTCGGAGGGGTGTAGAATGGGAGAGGCCGGTGTGGAGGGTCTCGGAGGGGTGTAGAATGGTAGGGGCCGGTGTGGAGGGTCTCGGAGGGGTGTAGAATGGGAGGGGCCAGTGTGGAGGGTCTCGGAGGGGTGTAGAATGGGAGGGGCCAGTGTGGAAGGTCTCGGAGGGGTGTAGAATGGGAGAGGCCGGTGTGGAGGGTCTCGGAGGGGTGTAGAATGGTAGGGGCTGGTGTGGAGGGTCTCGGAGGGGTGTAGAATGGGAGGGGCCAGTGTGGAGGGTCTCGGAGGGGTGTAGAATGGGAGGGGCCGGTGTGTAGGGTCTTGGAGGGGTGTAGAATGTGAGGGGCCGGTGTAGAGGGTCTCGGGGGGGTGTATAATGGGAGGGGCCGGTGTGGAGGGTCTCGGAGGGGTGGACGCAGTGTGCTTAGAAACCCTTCTGGGATCACTAAAGGCTCCTCTCTATTGTTGTGGAATGGTTTTGCTGTTATGTCATGCATTATTGTGCGTTGAGTTAAAGTGGTTCTAAAGTCTAAATGTCTTTCCCCTTAATGCATTCTCTGCATTAAGAGAATAAACTCCCCATTACCTGACCCCTGACCTACCACCCCTCCCCCATTCCTAAACACTCAACCTGACTTATGTCGCGGCTGCAGCACCCCTCCACTCACTTCCCTGTCCCTCAGGAGACACAGAGGACAATGAAGCCATAGGCTCCTGCTGCTATCAGTCACATTCTGTGAGGAGGGAGCAGGGGCGTGGCTTACCAGTGCTGTGTGTGTCTATGGATGTTCACAGCGCTGGCTCTGGAGCATTTCTGCACAGGTACCCTCTTAGCACATGGCGTAGCACAGCCCGGGACAAGGGGTGGGCGTATCTAGTTAAAATGGCACCTATGGCAAGCACTGAAACTGCTCCCCTGTCAAAACATTTGAAACCCATCTTTCAGAAAAACAAAAAAAAACAACTAACAAAACAAGTCAAGCTCTTTAATCTTTCAATCAACAAATTAAGGATTGGATGGATTCTTTCACCGGAGGACACACTCCCATTGACATCCACGCTTGTTTGACTACCTGTAATGGGTGTCACATTGGTCTGGTGAGTAGGATGATTGCTTCATACTGGTGGAAGATGGCACTTACTTCACTCAGCAAACTAAGGATTCTTCACAACATTTCACTTGTTTCTAATATTCTTGTTTACAAGATTCTGGTGGTGGTTTTACGGACATCATTTATTTATCCAATTCAATATGTATATGGACACTAGTATTCAATAATCATTCAGCACAGTTTATTATATGTATTCACTTGTTTTCATTTATATGTTTATATATTGATTGTTGAGTGGTATGAAATGTATTTAGTTTCTTTACACACTTTAGACTTTGGTCTCACTACAAGCTGCTCTACACAGACTTACAAAGTTGAACATTAAATTTTTAGTTTATTGTTGGTTCAGTGTGCACGGCTTATAGGTATAACCTATTTTTTTTTTCACAATGCACTATGGACCGTTGATGCTAAGGTCATCACCATCGCCATGACATCAGCAGACCTGGTGGTGGTTCTCCAGACCTTGTGGTGGAGGAGGATGATAGCACCCACCAGGGCTCCCCCATGGACCATTGGTTTGAACACTCCGCCAGTGCCAGCGGTGTCAAGCTCTGTCGAAAGCCTGCATCAAAGGTCCCATCCGTAGAGGCGATTTGAGGCACCGCTACCTACAGCAGCACACCCAGCAGAGGTTAGTGCTTCTCTAGGACCAATGGAGGTACAGCTGTCTGCCCTACCCACTGAGGAACCGCCACAGTCACAGACACAATGCACCATGGACCATTGCTGCTAAGGTCACCACCATGGCCACATCATCTGCAGAGCAACACCCGGACTTCCCAGACCTGGAGGAGGAAGAGGATGATGATAGCACCCACCAGGGCTCCCCCATGGACCTAGGGGTTAAGCACTCCCCCAGTGCCAGCAGGGGTCAAGACCTGTTGAGAGCCTGCATTGGAGGTACCATCTGTAGTGGCGATTGAGGCACCGACACCTACAGCAGCACATCCAGCAGAGGGAAGTGGTTCTCTAGGACCATCGGAGGTACAGCTGTCTGCCCTACCCACTGAGGAACCAACACAGTCGGTGACGGTGTGTGGGCCTTCTGCCCCTTGTGAGGAGCTTGAGGAGTGGCTTGGGGCTTTGTGGGACACACCCAAAGGCACAATGCACTATGGACCATTGCTGCTAAGGTCACCACCATGGCCACGTCATCTGCAGAGCAACACCCAGACTTCCCAGACCTGGAGGAGGAAGAGGATGATGATAGCACCCACCAGGGCTCCCCCATGGACCTAGGGGTTAAGCACTCCCCCAGTGCCAGCAGGGTTCAAGATCTGTTGAGAGCCTGCCTTGGAGGTACCATCTGTAGTGGCGATTGAGGCGCCGACACCTACAGCATCACACCCAGCAGAGGGAAGTGGTTTTCTAGGACCATCGGAGGTACACCTGTCTGTCCTACCCACTGAGGAACCACCACAGTCACAGACACAATGCACTATGGACCATTGCTGCTAAGGTCACCACCATGGCCACATCATCTGCAAAGCAACACCCAGACTTCCCAGACCTGGAGGTGGAAGAGGAGGATAGCACCCACCAGGGCTCCCTCATGGACCATGGGGTTGAACACTCCGCCAGTGCCAGCGGTGTCAAGCTCTGTCGAAAGCCTGCATCAGAGGTCCCATCCGTAGAGGCGATTTGAGGCACCGCTACCTACAGCAGCACACCCAGCAGAAGTTAGTGGTTCTCTAGGACCATCGGAGGTACAGCCGTCTGCCCTACCCACCGAGGAACCGCCACAGTCGGTGACGGTGTGTGGGCCTTCTGCCCCTTGTGAGGAGCTTGAGGAGTGGCTTGGGGCTTTGTGGGACACACCCAAAGGTATTGCCACGGCCGAGGAGCCAGAAAGATCTATGGCTCACGCCACTTTACCCGCAACATCTTCACCAGTCCCCACCTCTGTTTTGCCGGAGAGGGGGTGCTATCACAAGGTCCCCAACCCCTGGGAGACCTGGCACCCTCCTTACATGGAGTCAAAGGAGGAGGTAGGGGAGGAGACCAGCAGTGCCCCGGAGACCCCCCAATGCCCACTATCCTACCTGCCTCCAGTGAGTAGGGAAACCAGCGGCTGTGGCTGCGCCCTAGACGGCTGCCTAGTTCGCCTAGGGGTAGTGCCAGTACCGGCCTTAGTGCATTGGGGTGCCATTGAAAATGAATGACATAGGAAGGCGTGTGATACTTGTTGCCATGCATTGTAGTAATGCGCATGTTCCTGCAACTCATTGACATAAATGGGGCCTTAGAATTCTTTGCTGGTGCATTTCACCTGCTTGAAGCTGCTTTTCCCTTCCCAAAGAATTGCAAAAAAACGTCCCTGAGATCCAAATTCTGTCTCAGTCCAGGATTTCAGGCACCGGGGTCTCTGATACACAAAGACTGTAGCAAACCCTTCCCGAAATGTGATGCCGCCTGAGCTGCAACAGACGTTCATCTAATTCTACCAGTAACTACTTCTATTAATCTTCATTTGTTTCTAATTTCGGCAGATCGAGGTTTCTCACCAAGAAACATCTGTGAGCAATCATCGATCGACTTCTGAAAATAGAAAACATTTTCCGGATATAAAAACTTTGGCAGCCAATGAAGAGAGAGAGTGAGATGAAATGTGGAAAGATAGAAGGTAGTCATAGCCGAGGATACGTCATTGATATACCTAACATGATTATACATGGTGAGCAAAGAACCACAACCCCTAGCGGATACCTCCATCGATATACCTACAATGAGGGAAAATGTATTTGATCGGCTGCTGGTTTTGTACGTTTGCCCACTGACAAAGAAATGATCAGTCTATAATTTTATTGGTCGGTTTATTATAACAGTGAGATACAGAATAACAAAAAAAATCCAGAAAAATGATTTTCAAAAAAGTTATAAATTGATTTGCATTTTAATGAGTGAAATAAGTATTTGACCCCTTCAGAAAACATGACTTAGTAGTTGGTGGAGAAACCCTTGTTGGCGATCACAGAGGTCAGACTGGCTAGGCCACCCCAGGACCTAATGTGCTTCTACTTGAGCCACTCCTTTGTTGTCTTGGCCGTGTGTTTTGGGTCATTGTCATGCTGGAATAACCATCCATGACCCATTTTTAATGCTCTGGCTGAGGGAAGGAGGTTCTCACCCAAGATTTGATGGTACATGGCCCCGTCCATCGTCCCTTTAAATGTGGTGATTGAAGTTGTCCTGTCCCCTTAGCAGAAAAACACCCCCAAAGCATAATATTTTCACCTCCATGTATGACGATGGGGGATGGTGTTCTTGGGGTCATAGGACCTCCATGTATGACGGTGGGGGATGGTGTTGTTGGGGTCATAGGACCTCCATGTATGACGGTGGGGGGATGGTGTTCGTGGGGTCATAGGACCTCCATGTATGACGGTGGGGGATGGTGTTCTTGGGGTCATAGGACCTCCATGTATGACGGCGGGGGATGGTGTTCTTGGGGTCATAGGACCTCCATGTATGACGGTGGGGGATGGTGTTCTTGGGGTCATAGGACCTCCATGTATGACGGTGGGGGATGGTGTTCTTGGGGTCATAGGTCCTCCATGTATGACGGCGGGGGATGGTGTTCTTGGGGTCATAGGACCTCCATGTATGACGGTGGGGGATGGTGTTCTTGGGGTCATAGGACCTCCATGTATGACGATGGGGGATGGTGTTCTTGGGGTCATAGGACCTCCATGTATGACGGTGGGGGATGGTGTTCTTGGGGTCATAGGTCCTCCATGTATGAAGGTGGGGGATGGTGTTCTTGGGATCATAGGCAGCATTCCTCCTCCTCCAAACACGGTGAGTTGAGTTGATGCCAAAGAGCTCGATTTTGGTCTCATCTGACCACAACACTTTCCTCCAGTTCTCCTCTGAATCATTCGATGTTGATTAGTAATCTACAGACGGACCTGTACATGTGATTTCCTGAGCAGGGGGACCTTGCGGGGGCTGCAGGATTTCAGTCCTTCACGGTGTAGTGTGTTACGGATTGTTTTCTTGGTGACTATGGTCCCAGCTGAGATCATTGACAAGATTCTCCCGTGTAGTTCTGGGCTGATTCCTCACCGTTCTCATGATCATTGAACCTCCACCAGGTGAGATCTTACATGGAGCCCCAGACCGAAGGAGGGAGATTGACAATTATTTTGTACTTTTTCCATTTGCGCACCGACTGTTGTCACCCTCTCACCAAGCTGCTTGGCAATGGTCTTGTAGCCCATTCCAGCCTTGTGTAGGTCTACAATCTTCTCCCCGACACCCTTGGACAGCTCTTTGGTCTTGGCCATGGTGGAGAGATTGGAATCTGATTGATTGCTTCTGTAGACAGGTGTCTTTTATACAGGTAACAAGCTGAGATTAGGAGCACTCCCTTTAAGACAGTGCTCCTAATCTCAGCTCGTTACCTGTATAGAAGACACCTGGGAGTCAGAAATCTCGCTGGTTGATCGGGGATCAAATACTTATTTCACTCATTAAAGTGTAAATCAATTTATAAACTTTTTTGAAATGCGTTTTTATGGATATTTTTGTTGTTATTCTCTCACTGTTATAATAAACCGACCATTAAAATGATAGACTGATCATTTCCTTGTCAGTGGGCAAACGTCCAAAATCAGCAGGGGGGGGTCAAATACTTTTTTTTCCCTTCACTGTAACACATTTATACACAGTGAGCGAAGAACTACAACGCCCAGCATGCCCTTCCAGCCATTACAGGACACGGAGCCGGGTGATCGTTTGGCGATATTTTGATTCCTCTCTGGCGCTCTGAGGCATCCGCATAAAGAGGCCGATGATTTATTAAATGTATTTAATGTTCACAAAAGGCGGCCGACCCCCCCCCCCCCCCCCCCCCGGGTGGGTGGAGGAGTGGGGGGGGTCCCAGCGGGAGCCTCAGAAAAGGCCACTTCCATTGAGGTCAGAGATCTGCATTGTCCGCTCAGCCGCCTTTTATTTCTGGGCGTTTTGTGAAGAAGGCCTCCATTGTGTGCCCCCGGCGCAGCGTGCATCTCCGCCGCCAAACGGATAAATTGTTATTTTCCAGACGGAAAAAAAAAAAAAAAAATCACACGAGCCTCTGACTCATCCTCAGATAATGATCTTCCTCTTCTATCAGACGGCCGTCCTATCCAAACAGAAAACAGGTCACCGCCGTCACCCAGTATAGAAACCATATTGGGGGGGGGGGCAGAGCACCTGGAAACCCGAACACTAAAATCCTAGAGAAGCTTAAAATGTCATTTCAATCATTATAATAATTCCCGGTGATCCCGCCAATGACGGTCCTTCAGGGTACTTCCTGTTATCAGGTGACAACGCTCCCAATTTCCCTCCTGCGTTGTCACCCTGTCACACGATGGGCTTCCTGTCTCAATGCAAATTACACAGAGATGGAGCACTGTTGTCACCGTCAGCCCGGAGGAATGCCGTGCAGCCGTCACCGGAGACAGGAAGTGGCTGCATGGGGGCTGCGCACAGGGTGTGCCGGGTGTGTCCCGGGGCACACCCTAAACATCCTGCGTGGTGCCGATTCCCTTCTGCTTCCTCTCTCCCCTCTGCAGTGCTGCCAGCTTGCCTCCTCTCCTTTCAGGAGCTGGGGGAAGGGGCTGGTAAATATTTCATTAACCGGCTCCTTCATTTTCTGAGTGAACACAGCGAGTGATCTGTACTGATCGCTCCTGTCTTCATTCTTAACTGAAGCCTAGTAATCTAATGGAAAAATCATTAAAAAGAATTGCAAAAGATAATAAAAGTAAAAAAACTACTGACACTGTCCACTGTCCAAAAGCCCTGCCATCTTTAATACTGATTGGACCCTGGGCCAAACATTTTCTTGGGCCCTCCCGACTTCACTTATCAACTATTTGCAGGCTCAAAAGGGGGCATCGCCTTTGGGCCCCACAACAATGACTGGGCCCGGGGGGGCAGCTGCCCCTTTTTCCCTGTGCTAAAGACGGCCTGGTGTACAGCACACAATGGGGGGGGGAGATTTAGTAAAACTGGCGCACACAGAATCTGGTACAGCTGTGCATGGTAGCCAATCAGCTTCTAACTTCAACTTCCTCAATTAACCCCTTCACCTCCAGAAAGTTCTTGATGCCTGTGTAATCTTGAGGTCTATGGACCTCAAGTCGCATCAAAGTGGGACCAAACTAGTGCGGGGACTGCTTTGAATTGCACAGATATGAACGGTACTCATTGGAAATCATGGGGGTGCGACTTTGTCATGTGACCGTGCAGTTCAAAAGTCGCAGGACAAGTCGCACAAGTGTGAAAGGGGCCTCGAGGTTGCAGCAACTTCAAAGTAGTTCATGCACTACTTTGGTCCGACCTTCACACAACTTGAGGGCCATAGACCTCAGAAATTGAATGAAAGTTGTACCTGAAGCCCCTTTCACATTTGTGCGACTTGGGACTGCAAAGTCGCATGACAAGTCGTACCCCATGATTTCCAATGAGTACCATTCATATCTGTGCGACTTGAAGGGGTAGCGACTTCAAAGTAGTCCCTACACTACTTTGGTTCGACTTTGATGCGACTCGAGGTCCATAGACCTCAAGATTACACAGGCTTTGCTTCAAGTGTGGGCAAAATTGCGTCAAAGTTGCGACAAAATTGCGGTAAAGTCGTGCGACTTTCAGGTCGCACAAGTGTAAAAGGGGCCTGAATGTTAGACAACTTGCGTGCAACATTATCACTGGTCAAAGCCAAGTTGCACCCATCCAAAGTTGCATCAAAGCTGCACTCCAAAGTCTGCGCAACTTTGGATTCGTACAAGTGTGAATGCAGCCTTAGGGTGCATTCACACCTGAGCGTAGCGTCTTTGAGCGTTTTTTTCACATGTTTTTGGCGAGTTTTTTGCGCAATTGTGCATTTGTATGCAGCGTTTTTGGGCTATTTTTTAATTAGCCAATAGAGAAAACTATTACCTGTTGCATCATTTTTTGCTGGGTATTTCAGCTTTTTTTTTTAGCTTTTCCATTAGCTTTTAGTTCTTCTTTTATTATTATCATTATTATTATTAATTTATTTTAATGTTTTTTCGTTAGGGTAAGGAGTTCGAGTTCCGTTTAGGTAAGGATTAGGAGTTGGGGGTTAGGGTTATTTATTATTATTTTTATTTATTTTTGTTTTATTTTATTTATTATTATATGAATAAAAATAAATGAATAAATAAATGTAAAATAAATACACGACTAAATAAAAATCATAAATAAAAAATAAGTAAATTCAATAAATGAATACTAAGTATAAATTAATAATTAAATTAATTATTAATAAATTATAAATTAATAATTAACCCTTAACTTTAACCCGTAACACCCTTAAAAAAATTAAAAATAAATAAAAATATTAATAAATAACTAAACACCCTAACACAAAATAAATTATTATTATTATTAACACCGGATGGACACATCACCAACTTCTCCCGACGCGTTGCGTCGCCGATCACCAGACTTTTTCAAGGGATAAAGTTCATAGGATCCCTTGAAAAAGTCACGTGATCGGTGGTGCAACGGGTGTCGGGAGGAGTTGGTGACGCGTCCATCCGGTGTCCCCCTGATTAGCCTTACGTAATACAAGCTATATACAAGATGATGTAACATGTGAGTGGGATATCGCTATATGTTTTTAACTATGTCCCTGATGTAATTACATTGTTGCGCAATGAAAGGCCGTTTTTACTTTTCCCGAGTCATCCTAGAAGACGGCTGGACCATCTCCAAAACATATTATTTAGAGCTTTGCATGACCCAAGGGGGGGGTCTCCTAAGGAAACGTTTGGCCCATCTTAAATGTTGTCTTTAAGAGCTGTATATGACCCACGGGGGTCGCCTCCGGAGGTGAGCGGGCATTGCCCCTGGTGGTGGAAGTGGTGACACGGATTAAATAATCGACTATTGGAGGAGCACTTTTATTATTATATATATTGACTATAATTTTGGTTTTATCATAAGTTTCCCGCGATTACAGTGTGACAATCGCGGCAAAGTAGCAGCCTGTTCTTTGGATACGTCTTTCCATCCGGACTGAGAACCCAATGGAGGACACCTGAAGGTACTGGTGTTGTCTGTGTCCAGAGAATACTGGGAGCCCCAATCCCCTGCCCCTCCCCCATGTATGCCATGGCAGCCTCCATCTTGGAATCTAAGCTCCCCCTATTCCTCCTCTAGTGTGATAAGGCTACGATGAGAGTTGTAGTCCATCCTGACATTGTGATCCATGGAACATTCTGGAACTAATACAATTCTGAGAATGTTTTTCTTTGGAAGGATTTTATATCTTGTGACGATTCCGGGACACATAAGAGGGGAACTCTGGGGATATTTGGGGGTTTGATGAGTCCCCCACTGTCCCCCGCCATCCCCCGCCGCCCCCTGTTGTCCCCAGCCGCCCCCTGTTGTCCCCAGCCGCCCCCTGCTGTCCCCTGTCTTCCCCCCACCGTCCCCCCACCGTCCCCGCCATTCCCCTGCCGTCCCCGTTATCCCCCGCTGTCCCCTGTCATCCCTGCACCGTCCCCGCCATTCCCCTGCCGTCCTGTCATCCCCCCGCCACCCCCCCTGCTGTTGCCCAGCCGCTCCCAGCTGTCCCCCAGCTGTCCCCCAGCTATCCCCCGCCGTCCCCCTATGTCCTCCGCTGTCCCCTCTCTGAGTTCGGACGGTTTTGTAGTTGCTGCCAAGCAGATTTAATAATTAAACATTCGATTAAACAGTAACTCCGGGGTCAGCCCGAGGAGCCGCTTGTCCCTCCGCCGGGAATTCTGGTTAAAGTTCACAGAAATCCTTCCAAAGTGGAGAGAGCGTCCCGCTGTGACTGCCGGACAAAATGCTGCGACTGACCACGCTGATCGCTGGGCTGTGTCTGCTACACTGTGCTACGGCGGGAAAAGGTATGGCCTTCCCATAATGCTTTGTGATTGGCCCTCCTGAGGATTATAGGCTAATGGGGTAAACCCCGAGATAAGGGAGGGAATGATAATGATCCTCAAACCATGATAAAACAGCCAATACCGAGCCTCCAATATTAATAAAACAGCCAATACCGAGCCTCTTATATTAATAAAACAGCCAATAGTGAGCCTCCAATAATGATAATGATCCTCCAATCATGATAAAACAGCCAATAGTGAGCCTCCAATTTTAATAATGATCCTCCAATCATGATAAAACAACCAATACCGAGCCTCTAATATTAATAAAACAGCCAATTGTGAGCCTCCAATAATGATAATGATCCTCCAATCATGATAAAACAGCCAATACTGAGCCTCTAATATTAATAAAACAGCCAATAGCGAGCCTCCAATAATGATAATGATCCTCCAACCATGATAAAACAGCCAATACTGAGCCTCTAATATTAATAAAATGGCCAATGGCGAGCCTCCAATAATGATAATGATCCTCCAATCATGATAAAACAGCCAATGGTGAGCCTCCAATATTAATAAAACAGCCAATAGCAAATCAACAAATAAAGATAAAACAGCCAATAGCGAGCCTCCAATAATGATAAAGCAGCCAATAGCAAATCAACAAATAAAGATAAAACAGCCAATAGTGAGCCTCCAATAATAATAATGAGCCTCCAATAATGACAAAACAGCCAAATAGTGAGCTTCCAGTAATGATAAAGCAGCCAATAGTGACCTTCTAATAATGATAAAGCAGCCGACAGCCAATCAGTAATAAAGATAAACCAGCCAATAGCGTGCCTCCAATAATGATAATGATCCTTCAATAAGGATAAAACAGCCAATAGAGAGCCTCTACACATGGACACATAAACATCTGATTGGATGACATGGCACACGTTGTGAAATACCTCATTATATTTTATTACTCTGAAATCCCCATCATCCTCGGCCCAACAGCTGAAAATCCAAATAAGACTTTCTCCACAATACTGCCCACTAGTGTATTCTTATGACATATACTCCAGTGGGTGGAGACCGGTAGTGGGAGTGGTCTGCTACTGAGAGAGAAGTGGAGGGCAGGAGTGAGTGACACAACATCCCCTGTGATGGACGTGGAGCAGCACACAGAGTTCAGGTATGTGTCAGGAGTCAGCTATGTGGAGCAGAACTTGTAGGTTGAGAAAATGGGAGTCTTTCTCTTTCGGGAAAACCAGCCATGTAGCCAGGAGAACAGATACAAGGCTGAGAACGGATGGGGTGGGGGTTGTACAGTCTTATTGGTCTCGGTGAGTTTGTTTACAGTCCCAGGGGCCCATATGTGAACCTAAAATTTATTTCCCAGCATGCTCGGCGCCATGTCTCACTGTGTACGGTATTCTTAAGCAGATCATTTTTTGGTAAATCTGTTACAAAGTTTCTTATCCGGAGATCCTGACAATAGCACCACTTCCTGTTGCAGGGTGACAACGCTAAGCCAATGTCACAATTTTCAGCAGCGTTGTCACCATTATCAGAGAGCTCCTTAAGTTGGTGGTCAGACTGCCTATCGGGTCTATGAGACTGGAGGAGCGCACATGGCAGGGTGACAACGATCATTGAGAAGATGTGGCCTAGTGTTGTCACCCTGATACAGGAAGAAGAAGAGTGACAGAGGCTTCACCTCCCTGATGGACGGCGATATTAAAGGATTTGTTCTCTGGTGCCCCCCAGAGTCCCCCCCCCCATTATGGCGGCGAATGTCTGTCTGTGATGTGACCTCTGTTGAATATTTGGGACGATCGGACACAGAGGACCCGGACAGAGATGAGGGTTTCATCATCCCCATCCTTCCTCTCTGAGAACGCTGGACAGACCTCACTGGAGCTCAGAGGTGATGATGGGTCAGATTGTGAAACACGGTGGAGTCAAAGTCTATGAGTTCTCTGCTGAAAGGTGAAATATCGGCCATGTGAGGGGGATGGAGGTACAACATCCGTTGGAAAAAAATCCAGGATTTTGTTGTCAGAATGTCTGATCGTGTGTACGGGGCAATAGTGTGACACAATTCCTTTTCCTGCTTCAGTGATTATGGCTAGGGCTATGGCTAGGGTTAGGACTAGGGTTAGGGTTATGGCTAGGGTTAGGGTTATGGCTAGGGTTAGGGTTATGGCTAGGGTTAGGGTTATGGCTAGGGTTAGGGTTATGACTAGGGTTAGGGTTATGGCTAGGGTTAGGGCTATGGCAAGAGTTAGGGTTATGGCTAGGGTTAGGGTTATTACTAGGGTTAGGGTTATGGCTAGGGTTAGGACAAGTTTTAGGGTTATGGCTAGGGTTAGGGGCTAGGGTTAGGGTTATGACTAAGGTTAGGGGCTAGGGGTTAGGGCAAGTGTTAGGGTTATGGCCAGGGTTAGAGTTAGGGCAAGTGTTAAGGTCATGGCTAGGGTTAGGGTTATGACTAGGGTTAGGGTTATGACAAGGGTTAGGGGTTAGAGTTAGGGTTATTGCTAGGGTTATGGCTAGGGTTAGAGTTGGGGCAAGTGTTAGGGTTATGGCTAGGGTTAGAGTTAGGGCAAGTGTTAGGGTTATGGCTAGGGTTAGGGGTTAGGGTTATTGCTAAGGTTAGGGTTATGGCTAGGGTTAGGGGTTAGAGTTATGGCTAGGGTTAGGGGTTAGGGTTGTGGCTAGGGTTAGGGGCTAGGGTTATGACTAGGGTTAGGGCTATGGCAAGAGTTGGGGTTATGGCTAGGGTTAGAGTTATGGCTAGGGTTAGGGTTATGACTAGGTTTAGGGTTATTACTAGGGTTATGGGTAGGGTTAGGGCTATGGCAAGAGTTAGGGTTATTGCTAGGGTTAGGGTTATGGCTAGGGTTTGGATTATGGCTAGGGTTAGGGTTATTACTAGGGTTAGGGTTATGGCTAGGGTTAGGGTTATGCCTAGGGTTAGGACAAGTGTCAGGGTTATGGCTAGGGTTAGAGTTAGGGCAAGCGTTAGGGTTATGGCTAGGGTTAGGGGCTATGGTTAGGGTTATGACTAAGGTTAGGGGCTAGGGGTTAGGGCAAGTGTTAGGGTTATGGCCAGGGTTAGAGTTAGGGCAAGTGTTAGGGTTATGGCTAGGGTTAGGGTTATGACTAGGGTTAGGGTTATGACAAGGGTTAGGGGTTAGAGTTAGGGTTATTGCTAGGGTTAGGTTTATGACTAGGGTTAGGGGTTAGGGTTATGGCTAGGGTTATGGTTATAGCTAGTGTTAGGGGTTAGGGCAAGTGTTAGGGGTTAGGGCAAGTGTTAGGGTTATGGCTAGGGTTAGAGTTAGGGCAAGTGTTAGGGTTAAGGCTAGGGTTAAGGCAAGTGTTATGGTTATGGCTAGTGTTAGGGGTTAGGGCAAGTGTTAGGGTTATGGTTATGGCTAGTGTTAGGGGTTAGGGCAAGTGTTAGGGTTATGGCTAGGGTTAGAGTTAGGGCAAGTCTTAGGGTTATGGCTAGGGTTAGGGCAGGTTTGGGTTAGGGTTAGGCTAAGGTTAGAGTTATGGCTAGAGTTAGGGTTAAGTTAGGGTTAGGTGAAGGTTTGGGTTAGGGTTAGGCTAAGGTTAGAGTCATGGCTAGAGTTAGGGTTAGGTTAGGGTTAGGTGAAGGTTTGGGTTAGGGTTAGGCTAAGGTTAGAGTTATGGCTAGAGTTAGGGTTAGGTGAAGGTTTGGGTTAGGGTTAGGCTAAGGTTAGAGTTATGGCTAGAGTTAGGGTTAGGTTAGGGTTAGGGCAGGTTTGGGTTAGGGTTAGGCTAAGGTTAGAGTTATGGCTAGAGTTAGGGTTAGGTTAGGGTTAGGTGAAGGTTTGGGTTAGGATTAGCGCTCATTTCTCTTGCAGAAGGGACACCAGGAACAGAGATGGATGGACAATTTCCTTGGGGGAGGGGCTTTTCTGCAGAAGGGATGGACTGGGACAGGGGCCAAAAAGCAAGCTTTAATTGTTTGTGCTTTACAAAGTTGCACACAAGTCGCACAAGTGTGAATGGGGCCTTAGTGCTTAGTTTTGGGTGGAGTGGCAGAGTGTGTCAGTCCTTGCTTGGACTTCATCTGTTGGATATGGAGAGATTCATCCTCAGGCGATTCCTATAGAAAAAACTCTGGTGGACTAATCCAATTCTGGTTCTGCCCCCTAGGGGATTGCTTTGGTGTATATGGGAGGTGGAGACAACAGAAAGCTGGCACTGCCCATAAGGGGATTTCTTTGGTGTACTTTATATGTAGGGTTAGGCAAAACACAATCCTGGTACAGCCCCCTAAGAGGATCCCTTTGGTGTATTTGAGGGGGTGGAGATAACACAATTGCTGGTACTGCCCACAAGGGGATATATTTGATGTATATGTAGGGGTAGGGAAAACACAGTTGCTTGTACTGCCCCCCATTGGGATTCTTTTGGTGTATATTCAGGGGCGGAGACAACACAATTGCTGGAACTGCCCCCTAAGTGATTTGAGATTTGAATGGGGTATATGCAGTGGGTGGAGACTACATAGTTATGGTACCTGCCCTCTAGGGATATGTATGGTGTGTATGATAGCTTGCTATAGGCACTACAATTCTGGTACCACCCCCTGGTGCAGGGGTAGGCAACCTCAGCCCTCCAGCTGTGGTGAAACTACAAATCCCATCATGCCTTTGCCTCTAGGAGTCATGCCTGTGATGGTCAGGGTCTTGCAATGTCTCATGGGAGTTGTAGTTTCAAAGCAGCTGGAGGGCCGAGGTTGCCCACCCCTGCCCTAGGTGATACTATGGAGTATACAATGGGAGGCTGAGAACATCATAATGTCAGTACTGTAATGTTAGTGCCTATTATGGGGTTCCTATGGACTATACATTGGGAGTGGAGATACCAAAATACTGGTACCACCCCCTAGGGGTTTCCTATGGACTATACTAGAGGGGGTAGAGAATCACAATGTTGGCATTGCTCCTAGCAGATTACTATGGGCTATGCAAAAGAAGTAGAGACACCACAATGATGGTACCTCCCCCGAGGAGATTCCCATGCACTATACAAAAGGGGGAAGAGACACTGCAATGCTGGTACTGCCCCCTAGGGGATTCCTATGGCTTATACAAGAGAGGGTAGAGACACCACAGTGCCGGTACTTCCTCCTATGGGAATCCCATGGACTATATGACAGGGGTGTAGAGACAGCACAATGCTACTACTGCCCCCTAGGGGATTCTTATGGCCTATGCAATTGGGGAGGGGGGTGGTTGGTTAGGGACACCAAAATTCTACTACTGCCCCCTAGGGGATATGTATGGACTATACATGAGGGGATAGAGACACCACAATCCTAATACTGCCCCCTATGGGTTTCCTATTGACTATACAAGAGAAGTGGAGACAGTGCAATGCTGGTACTGCCCCCTATGGGTTTCCTATTGACTATACAAGAGATGTGGAGACAGTGGGGTCACAGCAGAGTCCCGGTTGTCTCAGGTCAGGGGAGGTCGTAGACGGAGAGAACGACCTACAAATGGATCAAACCAAAAAGGCCAAAATCAGTTTTTCAGTCAAGTTAATTTTTTTTTTTTCAGAAGAAAAGTCAAGTTAATATTTAATCCGCACACACAGATATCGATCGGGACACAGCGATCAGAGGAATGTGATCTGATTCTACTGGCCATAGCTAGTCCCCTCCTCCTCCTGTCTGCACATTCCCCTGCTGTAGACCCCCTATTTTTGGTCGGTGGTCCCCCCCCCCCCCCCCCCACAGCCGGACATTGCTGTGTGTTGTGTGCTGCAGGTTTCATTTATTCTTCACACTGCAATGTATCTGATCCCCCCCCCCCCCAAGTCATACTGAGAGCTGATCTCCTATATACAACCTCCCAGTTAGTACAATTAGCGCCCTCCTCAGCCTGACAGTTGCACTGCACCCCTCTGAAACGCCTGGAAGGGATCTCAGAGTAATTGGGGTCCCCGGGGGAGAAGGGGCCCCTCCGCTCCAACAACAGTCCCGGCACCACGCTGATACCAATCAGAGAATGACGGCAGCCGGGGAAATGATTTCCAGATTTACTGCAATCTTCCTCCACAGAGCTCCACATTTCATACAAAACTCACATCTGTCATCTGAATTTCCTCCCACAAATAATCTACAATTATGGCCTTAAAGTGGACCTGTCAGTAGGAATAATCCCCAATATACAGAACACGATCATTCATCACCTTTTATCAATAAGAAGATGATGTCACCAATCTGCTGCAGATAGAAAGAAGTATCCCCCCCTCCCCCAGTGATCAGACTGTACATTGTAACTTTGTAGAAGGAGGAGGAGTCATTTCCTCAGATTCCCCTCCCCCAATGATCAGACTGTACATTGTAACTTTGTAGGAGGAGGAAGCATTTCCTCTGTATCCCCTCCCCCAGTAATCAGACTGTACATTGTATCTTTGTAACAAATCACAAGGTGAGAGGCTGCAGCAGGGGGCTGATCTGTGTCAGACATTTGTGAACACAGCCAAGAGCTGCACAGGCACCAGGATTTACATGACTGTGTCATTTCTGAGCCAAGATCTCAGTCCAGGAAATAAATGGGAAGAATCTCTCATCTCTGTGAAGTGTCCGCTATGCATGAAATGCTGAGATCTGAGTTTTGGGTGATGATTTCTCATTGGTTGCAGTGTGTACCAGGCCCCGGGAGATCCAGTCTGCAGTGCTGAGACCGGGGAAGGTGGTGTATGAGCCCCGGGATGTGGTGATCTATTCCTGTATTCCGGGATATGAGAGAGAAACCGGGAATGATAAAGCCGTGTGTTCAATTCACGGGAACTGGGAACACGCCACCCTGAGGTGTAAAGGTGAGTTCAACCGTCCGCACCCCCTACAGGGGGACCCCGAGAATGTCACACAGGATCTGTCTCCTCCCCCTCATTAACATACAGGGTGCAGGATCTGTCTCCTCCCCCTCATATACATACAGGGTGCGGGATCTGTCTCCTCCCCCTCATTTACATACAGGGTACGGGATCTGTCTCCTCCCCCTCATTTACATACAGGGTGTGGGATCTGTCCCCTCCCCCTCATTTACATACAGGGTGCGGGATCTGTCTCCTCCCCCTCATTTACATACAGGGTGCAGGATCTGTCTCCTCCCCCTCATTTACATACAGGGTGCAGGATCTGTCTCCTCCCCCTCATTTACATACAGGGTGCGGGATCTGTCTCCTCCCCCTCATTAACATACAGGGTGCAGGATCTGTCTCCTCCCCCTCATTTACATACAGGGTGCGGGATCTGTCTCCTCCCCCTCATTTACATACAGGGTGCGGGATCTGTCTCCTCCCCCTCATTTACATACAGGGTGCGGGATCTGTCTCCTCCCCCTCATTAACATACAGGGTGCGGGATCTGTCTCCTCCCCCTCATTTACATACAGGGTGCGGGATCTGTCTCCTCCCCCTCATTTACATACAGGGTGGTGGAGGATCTGTCTCCTCCCCCTCATTTACATACAGGGTGCGGGATCTGTCTCCTCCCCCTCATTTACATACAGGGTGGTGGAGGATCTGACTCCTTCCCCTCATTAACATACAGGGTGCGGGATCTGTCTCCTCCCCCTCATTTACATACAGGGTGCGGGATCTGTCTCCTCCCCCTCATTTACATACAGGGTGGTGGAGGATCTGTCTCCTCCACCTCATTTACATACAGGGTGCGGGATCTGTCTCCTCCCCCTCATTTACATACAGGGTGCGGGATCTGTCTCCTCCCCCTCATTTACATACAGGGTGGTGGAGGATCTGACTCCTTCCCCTCATTAACATACAGGGTGCGGGATCTGTCTCCTCCCCCTCATTTACATACAGGGTGCGGGATCTGTCTCCTCCCCCTCATTTACATACAGGGTGGTGGAGGATCTGTCTCCTCCCCCTCATTTACATACAGGGTGCGGCATCTGTCTCCTCCCCCTCATTTACATACAGGGTGCGGGATCTGTCTCCTCCCCCTCATTTACATACAGGGTGCGGAATCTGTCTCCTCCCCCTCATTTACATACAGGGTGCGGGATCTGTCTCCTCCCCCTCATTTACATACAGGGTGCGGGATCTGTCTCCTCCCCCTCATTTACATACTGGGTGCAGGATCTGTCTCCTCCCCCTCATTTACATACAGGGTGCGGGATCTGTCTCCTCCCCCTCATTTACATACAGGGTGCGGGATCTGTCTCCTCCCCCTCATTTACATACTGGGTGCAGGATCTGTCTCCTCCCCCTCATTGACATACAGGGTGCGGGATCTGTCTCCTTCCCCTCATTTACATACAGGGTGCGGGATCTGTCTCCTCCCCCTCATTTACATACAGGGTGCGGGATCTGTCTCCTCCCCCTCATTTACATACAGGGTGCGGGATCTGTCTCCTCCCCCTCATTTACATACAGGGTGCGGGATCTGTCTCCTTCCCCTCATTTACATACTGGGTGCAGGATCTGTCTCCTCCCCCTCATTGACATACAGGGTGCGGGATCTATCTCCTCCCCCTCATTTACATACAGGGTGCGGGATCTATCTCCTCCCCCTCATTTACATACAGGGTGCGGGATCTGTCTCCTCCCCATCATTAACATACAGGGTGCAGGATCTGTCTCCTCCCCCTCATTTACATACAGGGTGTGGGATCTGTCCCCTCCCCCTCATTTACATACAGGGTGCGGGATCTGTCTCCTCCCCCTCATTTACATACAGGGTGCAGGATCTGTCTCCTCCCCCTCATTTACATACAGGGTGCAGGATCTGTCTCCTCCCCCTCATTTACATACAGGGTGCGGGATCTGTCTCCTCCCCCTCATTAACATACAGGGTGCAGGATCTGTCTCCTCCCCCTCATTTACATACAGGGTGCGGGATCTGTCTCCTCCCCCTCATTAACATACAGGGTGCAGGATCTGTCTCCTCCCCCTCATTTACATACAGGGTGCGGGATCTGTCTCCTCCCCCTCATTTACATACAGGGTGCGGGATCTGTCTCCTCCCCCTCATTTACATACAGGGTGCGGGATCTGTCTCCTCCCCCTCATTTACATACAGGGTGCGGGATCTGTCTCCTCCCCCTCATTTACATACAGGGTGCGGGATCTGTCTCCTCCCCCTCATTTACATACAGGGTGCGGGATCTGTCTCCTCCCCCTCATTAACATACAGGGTGCGGGATCTGTCTCCTCCCCCTCATTTACATACAGGGTGCGGGATCTGTCTCCTCCCCCTCATTTACATACAGGGTGGTGGAGGATCTGTCTCCTCCCCCTCATTTACATACAGGGTGCGGGATCTGTCTCCTCCCCCTCATTTACATACAGGGTGCGGGATCTGTCTCCTCCCCCTCATTTACATACAGGGTGGTGGAGGATCTGACTCCTTCCCCTCATTAACATACAGGGTGCGGGATCTGTCTCCTCCCCCTCATTTACATACAGGGTGCGGGATCTGTCTCCTCCCCCTCATTTACATACAGGGTGGTGGAGGATCTGTCTCCTCCCCCTCATTTACATACAGGGTGCGGGATCTGTCTCCTCCCCCTCATTTACATACAGGGTGGTGGAGGATCTGACTCCTTCCCCTCATTTACATACAGGGTGCGGCATCTGTCTCCTCCCCCTCATTTACATACAGGGTGCGGGATCTGTCTCCTCCCCCTCATTTACATACAGGGTGCGGAATCTGTCTCCTCCCCCTCATTTACATACAGGGTGCGGGATCTGTCTCCTCCCCCTCATTTACATACAGGGTGCGGGATCTGTCTCCTCCCCCTCATTTACATACTGGGTGCAGGATCTGTCTCCTCCCCCTCATTGACATACAGGGTGCGGGATCTGTCTCCTTCCCCTCATTTACATACAGGGTGCGGAATCTGTCTCCTCCCCCTCATTTACATACAGGGTGCGGGATCTGTCTCCTCTCCCTCATTTACATACAGGGTGCGGAATCTGTCTCCTCCCCCTCATTTACATACTGGGTGCAGGATCTGTCTCCTCCCCCTCATTGACATACAGGGTGCGGGATCTGTCTCCTTCCCCTCATTTACATACAGGGTGCGGGATCTGTCTCCTCCCCCTCATTTACATACAGGGTGCGGGATCTGTCTCCTCCCCCTCATTTACATACAGGGTGCGGGATCTGTCTCCTCCCCCTCATTTACATACAGGGTGCGGGATCTGTCTCCTTCCCCTCATTTACATACTGGGTGCAGGATCTGTCTCCTCCCCCTCATTGACATACAGGGTGCGGGATCTATCTCCTCCCCCTCATTTACATACAGGGTGCGGGATCTATCTCCTCCCCCTCATTTACATACAGGGTGCGGGATCTGTCTCCTCTCCCTCATTTACATACAGGGTGCGGGATCTGTCTCCTCCCCCTCATTTACATACAGGGTGCGGCATCTGTCTCCTCCCCCTCATTTACATACAGGGTGCTGCATCTGTCTCCTCCCCCTCATTTACATACAGGGTTCGGGATCTGTCTCCTCCCCCTCATTTACATACAGGGTGCGGGATCTGTCTCCTCCCCCTCATTTACATACAGGGTGCGGCATCTGTCTCCTCCCCCTCATTTACATACAGGGTGCAGGATCTGTCTCCTCCCCCTCATTTACATGCAGGGTGCAGGATCTGTCTCCTCCCCCTCATTTACATACAGGGTGCGGGATCTGTCTCCTTCCCCTCATTTACATAATGGGTGCGGCATATGTCTCCTCCCCCTCATTTACATACAGGGTGCGGGATCTGTCTCCTCCCCCTCATTCGCATACTGAGTGCGGGAAGTGTCCCCTCCCCCTTATTTACCTATACACAGCCCCTCCCTCTTATTTACATATACACAGCCCCTCCCCCTTATTTACATATACACAGCCCCTCCCCCTTATTTACATATACACAGAGCCTGTCCCCTCTCTCTTAGCTCCATGTGATTCATTACCTGTCTCCGCCCCTCTTATTTGCATGCATCAGAAGTAGCCAATCCGGTGTGTACGATGGAATTTCCAGTCTGATGTCCTGTTTCTGTGTTGGCAGCAAAGCAGTGCCCCAAACCCGGCCCTCTGGACAACGGACAGGCCCATTATAAGCAGCTGACCTATGAGAGTGTCATATGGTTCTCCTGTAATAAAGGGTGAGTGACATCACAGGGGCTGAACGTCATGTGTGTGATGTAATAATGGGTGAGTGACATCACAGAGGCTGATCTTTGTGTTGATGTAATAATGGGTGAGTGACATCACAGGGGCTGATCTTTGTGTTGATGTAATAATGGGGGAGTGACATCACAGGGGCTGATCTTCATGTGTGTGATGTAATAATGGGTGAGTGACATCACAGGGGCTGATCTTCGTGTTGATGTAATAATGGGGGAGTGACATCACAGGGGCTGATCTTTGTGTTGATGTAATAATGGGGGAGTGACATCACAGGGGCTGATCTTCATGTGTGTGATGTAATAATGGGGGAGTGACATCACAGGGGCTGATCTTCATGTGTGTGATGTAATAATGGGGGAGTGACATCACAGGGGCTGATCTTTGTGTTGATGTAATAATGGGGGAGTGACATCACAGGGGCTGATCTTCATGTGTGTGATGTAATAATGGGGGAGTGACATCACAGGGGCTGATCTTCATGTGTGTGATGTAATAATGGGGGAGTGACATCACAGGGGCTGATCTTTGTGTTGATGTAATAATGGGTGAGTGACATCACAGGGGCTGATCGTCATGTGTGTGATGTAATAATGGGGGAGTGACATCACAGGGGCTGATCTTCCTGTTGATGTAATAATGGGGGAGTGACATCACAGGGGCTGATCTTCATGTGTGTGATGTAATAATGGGTGAGTGACATCACAGGGGCTGATCTTCATGTGTGTGATGTAATAATGGGTGAGTGACATCACAGGGGCTGATCGTCATGTGTGTGATGTAATAATGGGGGAGTGACATCACAGGGGCTGATCTTCCTGTTGATGTAATAATGGGTGAGTGACATCACAGGGGCTGTTTTTGTACATGATTGTCTCATCTCTGAGCCGTCATCTCAGCCCAGGAAGTAGATGGGGACCGTGGATGATGGCTGAACAAAGATGGCGTTGTCTTTCTGGGGAGAAAATGAGGTGAAGGCATAGGCGTGCGCACAGGGTGTGCCAGGTGTGCCCAGGCACACCCTAATCACTCAGTGCAGCATAGATTCCCCTACTGCCCTAGCCCCCCCCCCCACTTCCTCCCGCACCGCTGCTGGCTTCCCTTCTCTCCTGGCAGCTGTTGCTGCAGGGATGTTTTAGGGTGAATGGGGGAAGGGGTCGGTAAATATGTAATTTACTGACCCCTTCTGAATGAATAGATTCTGAATGAACAGTGAGCGATTAGTAGTGTGTGTTTGAGCTTTGGGGTGCACACTCTAATGCAATGGGCTGCGCACACCTATGGGTGAAGGCATTGTCAGAGGGGGTCCTGTGATCTCTGTGAGAGGTGATAAATACCTGGAAGGGTCACACTGACACAATACACCTAACTTGAAAATACATCTGATGACAGGTCCTCTTTGAGTTCAGCACTGGTGCCTATATTCATATGGTAATTTCATTGGACTGGGCGGAGCTATGCGATGTTCCCAGTGAGGGGCCGTGTATAAAAAAGTCATTATTTTGTTCATCTTTATAAATAATTCCCATAGTGCAGAGCTCCGTGTGATGATTGTTTGGGCAATGGCCCCCTGGGGCCCTTCATGATCTCATACATCGGGGGGCTCTGTCTACCCCAGCTTGGTGCACGATTCCTAAAAATCTTAAAGGGCCAGGCACCTTTCCTGGCAGAGCAGCCTGGTGCCCCTGGGTGATCCGTCCCGGGATCTGGAGCTGAATGTGCTCCACACATTCTGTCACCCAGTCCTCCTCCACCTCCTCCAGGATCTGGGACAATTTCTTGGACAAAACATCTAAAAACAAACAAAACGACGAGTCCTGGAGAGCCGAAGATAACCGAGAGAAAAATGATGCATCCATTCCATTCAATGAGCACCCCCTATACACCCCCATATACACCCTCTATACACCCCCTATACACCCCGTACACACCCCCTATACACCACGTATACACCCCGTATAAACCCTGTATACACCTCGTATAACCCCTGTACACACCCCCTATACACCCCCTATACACCCCGTACACACCCCCTATACACCACGTATACACCCCGTATAAACCCTGTATACACCTCGTATACACCCCGTACACACCTCGTATACACCCCGTACACACCCCCTATACACCCCGTATACACTCCTATACACCACATATACACCCCGTATACACCCCTATACACCACATATACACCCCCTATAACCCCCTATACACCCCTATACAGCCATATACACCCTGTATACACCCCCTATACACCCCGTACACACCCCCTATACACCACGTATACACCCCGTATAAACCCTGTATACACCTCGTATAACCCCTGTACACACCCCCTATACACCCCGTACACACCCCCTATACACCACGTATACACCCCGTATAAACCCTGTATACACCTCGTATACACCCCGTACACACCTCGTATACACCCCGTACACACCCCCTATACACCCCGTATACACTCCTATACACCACATATACACCCCGTATACACCCCTATACACCACATATACACCCCCTATAACCCCCTATACACCCCTATACAGCCATATACACCCTGTATACACCCCCTATACACCCCGTATACACCCCGTACCCACCCCCTATACACCCCGTGGTGTGCTGGAAAATGTATGTCCCCAATAAGGTGTCCTCGCCATAGAAGACATTGTGATGGGATCAATGATGCAGCAGATCCAGCACTGAGGACTCCAGTGCTGTCCCCGTCTTCCTCCTCAGTCCAGCGCCGTCCCCGTCTTCCTCCTCAGTCCAGTGCCGTCCTCGGCTTCCTCCTCAGTCCAGTGCTGTCCCCGGCTTCCTCCTCATTACAGTGCCGTCCCTGTCTTCCTCCTCAGTCCAGGGCTGTCCCCGTCTTCCTCCTCAGTCCAGTGCCATCCCCGTCTTCCTCCTCAGTCCAGTGCCGTCCCCGGCTTCCTCCTCAGTCCAGTGCCGTCCCCGGCTTCCTCCTCAGTCCAGTGCCTGCTTCGGCTTCCTCCTCAGTCCAGTGCTGTCCCCGGCTTCCTCCTCAGTCCAGTGCTGTCCCCGGCTTCCTCCTCAGTCCAGTGCCGTCCTCGGCTTCCTCCTCAGTCCAGTGCTGTCCCCGTCTTCCTCCTCAGTCCAGGGCCGTCCTCGGCTTCCCCCTCAGTCCAGTGCTGTCCCCGGCTTCCTCCTCAGTCCAGTGCTGTCCCCGGCTTCCTCCTCATTACAGTGCCGTCCCCGTCTTCCTCCTCAGTCCAGTGCTGTCCCCGTCTTCCTCCTCAGTCCAGTGCCGTCCTCGGCTTCCTCCTCAGTGCAGCGCTGTCCCCGTCTTCCTCCTCAGTCCAGTGCTGTCCTCGGCTTCCTCCTCAGCCCAGTGCTGTCCTCGGCTCCCTCCTCAGTCCAGTGCTGTCCTCGGCTCCCTCCTCAGTCCAGTGCCGTCCCTGGCCTCCTCCTCAGTCCAGTACTGTCCTCGGCTTCCTCCTCAGCCCAGTGCTATCCTCGGCTCCCTCCTTAGTCCAGTGCTGTCCTTGGCTCCCTCCTCAGTCCAGTGCCGTCCTCGGCTCCCTCCTCAGTCCAGTGCCGTCCTCGGCTCCCTCCTCAGTCCAGTGTCATCCCCGGCTTCCTCCTCAGTCACGTGTGGTCCTCGGCTTCCTCCTCAGTCCAGTGCCGTCCTCGGCTTCCTCCTCAGTCCAGTTGTGTCCCTTGCTTCCTCCTCAGTCCAGTGCCGTCCCCGGCTTCCTCCTCAGTCCAGTGCCGTCCTCGGCTCCCTCCTCAGTCCAGTGCTGTCCTCGGCTCACTCCTCAGTCCAGTGCCATCCCTGGTTTCCTCCTCAGTCCAGTGCCGTCCCTGGCTTCCTCCTCAGTCCAGTGCCATCCCTGGCTTCCTCCTCAGTCCAGTGCAGTCCCTGGCTTCCTCCTCAGTCCAGTGCCGTCCTCGGCTTCCTCCTAAGTCCAGTGCCGTCCCCGGCTTCCTCCTCAGTCCAGTTCTGTCCCCGGCTTCCTCCTCAGTCCAGTGCTGTCCTCGGCTCCCTCCTCGGTCCAGTGCCATCCCCGGCTCCCTCCTCAGTCCAGTGCTGTCCCCGGCTTCCTCCTCAGTCCAGTACTGTCCTCGGCTTCCTCCTCAGCCCAGTGCTATCCTCGGCTCCCTCCTCAGTCCAGTGCTGTCCTCGGCTCCCTCCTCAGTCCAGTGCCGTCCTCGGCTCCCTCCTCAGTCCAGTGCCATCCTCGGCTCCCTCCTCAGTCCAGTGTCGTCCCCGGCTTCCTCCTCAATCAAGTGTGGTCCTCGGCTTCCTCCTCAGTCCAGTGCCGTCCTCGGCTTCCTCCTCAGTCCAGTTGTGTCCCTTGCTTCCTCCTCAGTCCAGTGCCATCCCCGGCTCCCTCCTCAGTCCAGTGCCATCCCTGGTTTCCTCCTCAGTCCAGTGCCGTCCCTTGCTTCCTCCTCAGTCCAGTGCCATCCCTGGCTTCCTCCTCAGTCCAGTGCCGTCCCTGGCTTCCTCCTCAGTCCAGTGCCGTCCTCGGCTCCCTCCTCAGTCCAGTGCTGTCCTCGGCTCCCTCCTCAGTCCAGTGCCATCCCTGGTTTCCTCCTCAGTCCAGTGCCGTCCCTGGCTTCCTCCCCAGTCCAGTGCCATCCCTGGCTTCCTCCTCAGTCCAGTGCAGTCCCTGGCTTCCTCCTCAGTCCAGTGCCGTCCTTGGCTTCCTCCTAAGTCCAGTGCCGTCCCCGGCTTCCTCCTCAGCCCAGTTCTGTCCCCGGCTTCTTCCTCAGTCCAGTGCCGTCCCTGGCTTCCTCCTCAGTCCAGTGCTGTCCTCGGCTCCCTCCTCAGTCCAGTGCTGTCCCCGGCTTCCTCCTCAGTCCAGTACTGTCCTCGGCTTCCTCCTCAGCCCAGTGCTATCCTCGGCTCCCTCCTCAGTCCAGTGCTGTCCTCGGCTCCCTCCTCAGTCCAGTGCCGTCCTCGGCTCCCTCCTCAGTCCAGTGCCATCCTCGGCTCCCTCCTCAGTCCAGTGTCGTCCCCGGCTTCCTCCTCAATCAAGTGTGGTCCTCGGCTTCCTCCTCAGTCCAGTGCCGTCCTCGGCTTCCTCCTCAGTCCAGTTGTGTCCCTTGCTTCCTCCTCAGTCCAGTGCCATCCCCGGCTTCCTCCTCAGTCCAGTGCTGTCCTCGGCTCCCTCCTCAGTCCAGTGCCATCCCTGGTTTCCTCCTCAGTCCAGTGCCGTCCCTGGCTTCCTCCTCAGTCCAGTGCCATCCCTGGCTTCCTCCTCAGTCCAGTGCCGTCCCTGGCTTCCTCCTCAGTCCAGTGCCATCCCTGGTTTCCTCCTCAGTCCAGTGCCGTCCCTGGCTTCCTCCTCAGCCCAGTGCCATCCTCGGTTTCCTCCTAAGTCCAGTGCCGTCCCCGGCTTCCTCCTCAGTCCAGTTCTGTCCCCGGCTTCTTCCTCAGTCCAGTGCTGTCCCTGGCTTCCTCCTCAGTCCAGTGCTGTCCTCGGCTCCCTCCTCAGTCCAGTGCCGTCCCCGGCTCCCTCCTCAGTCCAGTGCTGTCCCCGGCTTCCTCCTCAGTCTAGTACTGTCCTCGGCTTCCTCCTCAGCCCAGTGCTATCCTCGGCTCCCTCCTCAGTCCAGTGCTGTCCTCGGCTCCCTCCTCAGTCCAGTGCTGTCCTCGGCTCCCTCCTCAGTCCAGTGCCATCCTCGGCTCCCTCCTCAGTCCAGTGTCGTCCCCGGCTTCCTCCTCAATCAAGTGTGGTCCTCGGCTTCCTCCTCAGTCCAGTGCCGTCCTCGGCTTCCTCCTCAGTCCAGTTGTGTCCCTTGCTTCCTCCTCAGTCCAGTGCTGTCCCCGGCTTCCTCCTCAGTCCAGTGCTGTCCCCGGCTTCCTCCTCAGTCCAGTGCTGTCCTCGGCTCCCTCCTCAGTCCAGTGCCATCCCTGGTTTCCTCCTCAGTCCAGTGCCATCCCTGGCTTCCTCCTCAGTCCAGTGCTGTCCCTGGCTTCCTCCTCAGTCCAGTGCCGTCCTCGGCTTCCTCCTAAGTCCAGTGCCGTCCCCGGCTTCTTCCTCAGTCCAGTGCCGTCCCCGGCTTCTTCCTCAGTCCAGTGCCGTCCCTGGCTTCCTCCTCAGTCCAGTTCTGTCCCCGGCTCCCTCCTCAGTCCAGTGCTGTCCTCGGCTCCCTCCTCAGTCCAGTGCCGTCCCCGGCTTCCTCCTCAGTCCAGTTCTGTCCCCGGCTTCCTCCTCAGTCCAGTGCCGTCCCAGGCTTCCTCCTCAGTCCAGTTCTGTCCCTGGCTCCCTCCTCAGTCCAGTGCTGTCCTCGGCTTCCTCCTCAGTCCAGTGCTGTCCCCGTCTTCCTCCTCAGTCCAGCGCCGTCCCCGTCTTCCTCCTCAGTCCAGTGCCGTCCTCGGCTTCCTCCTCAGTCCAGTGCTGTCCCCGGCTTCCTCCTCATTACAGTGCCGTCCCTGTCTTCCTCCTCAGTCCAGGGCTGTCCCCGTCTTCCTCCTCAGTCCAGTGCCATCCCCGTCTTCCTCCTCAGTCCAGTGCCGTCCCCGGCTTCCTCCTCAGTCCAGTGCCGTCCCCGGCTTCCTCCTCAGTCCAGTGCCTGCTTCGGCTTCCTCCTCAGTCCAGTGCTGTCCCCGGCTTCCTCCTCAGTCCAGTGCTGTCCCCGGCTTCCTCCTCAGTCCAGTGCCGTCCTCGGCTTCCTCCTCAGTCCAGTGCTGTCCCCGTCTTCCTCCTCAGTCCAGGGCCGTCCTCGGCTTCCCCCTCAGTCCAGTGCTGTCCCCGGCTTCCTCCTCAGTCCAGTGCTGTCCCCGGCTTCCTCCTCATTACAGTGCCGTCCCCGTCTTCCTCCTCAGTCCAGTGCTGTCCCCATCTTCCTCCTCAGTCCAGTGCCGTCCTCGGCTTCCTCCTCAGTGCAGCGCTGTCCCCGTCTTCCTCCTCAGTCCAGAGCTGTCCTCGGCTTCCTCCTCAGCCCAGCGCTGTCCTCGGCTCCCTCCTCAGTCCAGTGCTGTCCTCGGCTCCCTCCTCAGTCCAGTGCCGTCCCTGGCCTCCTCCTCAGTCCAGTACTGTCCTCGGCTTCCTCCTCAGCCCAGTGCTATCCTCGGCTCCCTCCTTAGTCCAGTGCTGTCCTCGGCTCCCTCCTCAGTCCAGTGCCGTCCTCGGCTCCCTCCTCAGTCCAGTGCCGTCCTCGGCTCCCTCCTCAGTCCAGTGTCATCCCCGGCTTCCTCCTCAGTCACGTGTGGTCCTCGGCTTCCTCCTCAGTCCAGTGCCGTCCTCGGCTTCCTCCTCAGTCCAGTTGTGTCCCTTGCTTCCTCCTCAGTCCAGTGCCGTCCCCGGCTTCCTCCTCAGTCCAGTGCCGTCCTCGGCTCCCTCCTCAGTCCAGTGCTGTCCTCGGCTCACTCCTCAGTCCAGTGCCATCCCTGGTTTCCTCCTCAGTCCAGTGCCGTCCCTGGCTTCCTCCTCAGTCCAGTGCCATCCCTGGCTTCCTCCTCAGTCCAGTGCAGTCCCTGGCTTCCTCCTCAGTCCAGTGCCGTCCTCGGCTTCCTCCTAAGTCCAGTGCCGTCCCCGGCTTCCTCCTCAGTCCAGTTCTGTCCCCGGCTTCCTCCTCAGTCCAGTGCTGTCCTCGGCTCCCTCCTCGGTCCAGTGCCATCCCCGGCTCCCTCCTCAGTCCAGTGCTGTCCCCGGCTTCCTCCTCAGTCCAGTACTGTCCTCGGCTTCCTCCTCAGCCCAGTGCTATCCTCGGCTCCCTCCTCAGTCCAGTGCTGTCCTCGGCTCCCTCCTCAGTCCAGTGCCGTCCTCGGCTCCCTCCTCAGTCCAGTGCCATCCTCGGCTCCCTCCTCAGTCCAGTGTCGTCCCCGGCTTCCTCCTCAATCAAGTGTGGTCCTCGGCTTCCTCCTCAGTCCAGTGCCGTCCTCGGCTTCCTCCTCAGTCCAGTTGTGTCCCTTGCTTCCTCCTCAGTCCATTGCCATCCCCGGCTTCCTCCTCAGTCCAGTGCTGTCCTCGGCTCCCTCCTCAGTCCAGTGCCATCCCTGGTTTCCTCCTCAGTCCAGTGCCGTCCCTTGCTTCCTCCTCAGTCCAGTGCCATCCCTGGCTTCCTCCTCAGTCCAGTGCCGTCCCTGGCTTCCTCCTCAGTCCAGTGCCGTCCTCGGCTCCCTCCTCAGTCCAGTGCTGTCCTCGGCTCCCTCCTCAGTCCAGTGCCATCCCTGGTTTCCTCCTCAGTCCAGTGCCGTCCCTGGCTTCCTCCCCAGTCCAGTGCCATCCCTGGCTTCCTCCTCAGTCCAGTGCAGTCCCTGGCTTCCTCCTCAGTCCAGTGCCGTCCTTGGCTTCCTCCTAAGTCCAGTGCCGTCCCCGGCTTCCTCCTCAGCCCAGTTCTGTCCCCGGCTTCTTCCTCAGTCCAGTGCCGTCCCTGGCTTCCTCCTCAGTCCAGTGCTGTCCTCGGCTCCCTCCTCAGTCCAGTGCCGTCCCCGGCTCCCTCCTCAGTCCAGTGTTGTCCCCGGCTTCCTCCTCAGTCCAGTACTGTCCTCGGCTTCCTCCTCAGCCCAGTGCTATCCTCGGCTCCCTCCTCAGTCCAGTGCTGTCCTCGGCTCCCTCCTCAGTCCAGTGCCGTCCTCGGCTCCCTCCTCAGTCCAGTGCCATCCTCGGCTCCCTCCTCAGTCCAGTGTCGTCCCCGGCTTCCTCCTCAATCAAGTGTGGTCCTCGGCTTCCTCCTCAGTCCAGTGCCGTCCTCGGCTTCCTCCTCAGTCCAGTTGTGTCCCTTGCTTCCTCCTCAGTCCAGTGCCATCCCCGGCTTCCTCCTCAGTCCAGTGCTGTCCTCGGCTCCCTCCTCAGTCCAGTGCCATCCCTGGTTTCCTCCTCAGTCCAGTGCCGTCCCTGGCTTCCTCCTCAGTCCAGTGCCATCCCTGGCTTCCTCCTCAGTCCAGTGCCGTCCCTGGCTTCCTCCTCAGTCCAGTGCCATCCCTGGTTTCCTCCTCAGTCCAGTGCCGTCCCTGGCTTCCTCCTCAGCCCAGTGCCATCCTCGGTTTCCTCCTAAGTCCAGTGCCGTCCCCGGCTTCCTCCTCAGTCCAGTTCTGTCCCCGGCTTCTTCCTCAGTCCAGTGCTGTCCCTGGCTTCCTCCTCAGTCCAGTGCTGTCCTCGGCTCCCTCCTCAGTCCAGTGCTGTCCCCGGCTTCCTCCTCAGTCTAGTACTGTCCTCGGCTTCCTCCTCAGCCCAGTGCTATCCTCGGCTCCCTCCTCAGTCCAGTGCTGTCCTCGGCTCCCTCCTCAGTCCAGTGCTGTCCTCGGCTCCCTCCTCAGTCCAGTGCCATCCTCAGCTCCCTCCTCAGTCCAGTGTCGTCCCCGGCTTCCTCCTCAATCAAGTGTGGTCCTCGGCTTCCTCCTCAGTCCAGTGCCGTCCTCGGCTTCCTCCTCAGTCCAGTTGTGTCCCTTGCTTCCTCCTCAGTCCAGTGCTGTCCCCGGCTTCCTCCTCAGTCCAGTGCTGTCCCCGGCTTCCTCCTCAGTCCAGTGCTGTCCTCGGCTCCCTCCTCAGTCCAGTGCCATCCCTGGTTTCCTCCTCAGTCCAGTGCCATCCCTGGCTTCCTCCTCAGTCCAGTGCTGTCCCTGGCTTCCTCCTCAGTCCAGTGCCGTCCTCGGCTTCCTCCTAAGTCCAGTGCCGTCCCCGGCTTCTTCCTCAGTCCAGTGCCGTCCCCGGCTTCTTCCTCAGTCCAGTGCCGTCCCTGGCTTCCTCCTCAGTCCAGTTCTGTCCCCGGCTCCCTCCTCAGTCCAGTGCTGTCCTCGGCTCCCTCCTCAGTCCAGTGCCGTCCCCGGCTTCCTCCTCAGTCCAGTTCTGTCCCCGGCTTCCTCCTCAGTCCAGTGCCGTCCCAGGCTTCCTCCTCAGTCCAGTTCTGTCCCCGGCTCCCTCCTCAGTCCAGTGCTGTCCTCGGCTTCCTCCTCAGTCCAGTGCCGTCCCTGGCTACCTCCTCAGTCCAGTGCCGTCCCTGGCTTCCTCCTCAGTCCAGTGCCGTCCTCGGCTCCCTCCTCAGTCCAGTGCTGTCCTCGGTTCTCTCCTCAGTCCAGTGCCATCCCTGGCTTCCTCCTCAGTCCAGTGCCATCCTCGGCTTCCTCCTCAGTCCAGTGCCGTCCTCGGATTCCTCCTCAGTCCAGTGCCGTTCTCGGCTTCCTCCTCAGTCCATTGTGTCCCTTGCTACCTCCTCAGTCCAGTGCCGTCCCCGGCTTCCTCCTCAGTCCAGTGCTGTCCCCGGCTTCCTCCTCAGTCCAGTGCTGTCCTCGGCTCCCTCCTCAGTCCAGTGCCATCCCTGGTTTCCTCCTCAGTCCAGTGCCGTCCCTGGCTTCCTCCTCTGTCCAGTGCCATCCCTGGCTTCCTCCTCAGTCCAGTGCCATCCCTGGCTTCCTCCTCAGTCCAGTGCTGTCCCCCGGCTTCCTCCTCAGTCCAGTGCTGTCCCCGGCTTCATCCTCAGTCCAGTGCTGTTCCCAGCTTCTTCCTCAGTCCAGTGCTGTCCCTGGGTTCCTCCTCAGTCCAGTGCTGTCCCCGGCTTCTTCCTCCTCCTGCCATTGGTGCTCTTCATGCAGGATGACAGTCTGTCATTCTGTCCCATACCTGTAAATCCAGCCTGCTGTATAGATTCCCTCCCTAGGGGGCGCCATATGACCTGGGCTGGGCTCACAGTACTCCAGGACTGAGCAGTACTCCTACGTCATTATATGACCAATGCCCACCACCCAGCATCACTGAAAAAGAAAAGTAAGCTCCCAAATATCCCCAGAACAGCTAGAAGGCTGCAGAAAAAAGGTATGCAATTTTTTATTTTTTTTTAATAATTGGGGGGGGGGTTCTCATGAATGGGGAGGGGGCAGGTTAAAAGGGAAAAGATCCAGGCTCTTATTTCAATTAAAGTGAACCCTAAGTCAGAACAGAAAAGCCTGTCTAATGCCAGCATGGTTAAAGAAGGTCCCTTGCTCTCTGCGTGGAAGCAGTGGTCTCTCTGCAGAGGTCAGTCACTCCCCCTGCTGAGTCATAGCTGGAGCTCTCCAATGATCAAAGCTTATGCTTTCTGCTGATTGGAGAGCTCTCACTCTGATCTACCCAGCAGGAGGCGGTCAGACCTCTGCAGAATGACCACTGCTTCCACACAGAGAGCAAAGGGACCTTCACTACACCATGCTGGCAGGTGACAGGCTACACTATTCAGGCTGTGGCTGCACAGCTGCGACATTGAAGACCTCTAGCTTTGATGGCCCCTGGAATGTATTCAGCTGATTTAAACAGACATTTGATCATGTCTATGGCCGCGGTTCAGTCTGATTCTTCCATATTCCTCTCCGATCAATTCCACAAATCAATAGATCCGTGTCAGGGCACTTTCCACTGACTAGTCAATCGATCTGAGGCCGGGTCGATCGGGAGATGATCAGACGGGATGGAAACGCTTTTGCAGCAATTGTTTCATTTCATCCTTTTACAGCAATAAAAAATGATTGATGATGATTGATGATGGTTGAAGATGACGTCATTGGAATTGTGAGATGATGTGACCCATAATCTATCAATAAATAATGATTATTGGTGCTGGGAAATGTCATTATCCTCCACTGTACCGGATTAGGTACTCAAAGTGAATGTCCAATCAGCACCCAGGCCTTCCAGAATCAGAGGAACTGTGCTGCTAATGTTAATGGGGACAAGGGCCTCTTCCCCACAACCCTGGCCGGTGGTTGTGGGGGTCTGCGGGCAGGGGGGGCTTATCAGAAGCTGGTAGTATCAGAGGTAACATTGTATCTAGAAGATGATGGACGGCTTTGGGAATATCGGGCTAGACACGGAACACCTCTAATACTGCTGTGACACCTAACGCTGAAATATTGCTCCTGATTGACTGCGTTTTGCTGTGTCCCCTCCCCCCTCCCAGGTACACCCTGCGCGGAGCCATTGAGAGCGAGTGTCTGGAAAGTGGGAAATGGAGCCAGAAGATGCCGGTCTGTGAAGGTAAATCCTGAGAAGATATCAACTTATGTTATCAACTTACTTAGATAAGTTATGTTCTCCAGAAAACGCTGCAACTGCGCTAAGGGTCCATTCATACTCGTGCCCCCTAAAATGTGACTTTGATGCAATTTTTTTTTTTTCTAACACATTCCAATTTTTCAGAACGATTCAAATCCAGAGTATTTATTGACCGATTCAATTCCGTGTGAAGAAGCCGGCCGCCCGCGTCCTTAATAATCAATGACTCATCAGCTGTCAGCGGGCTTCCCCACTGACAACTGAATGTAAACAAAAGAATACCGGCAATGAATGAAAAAAGAATACCAGCAATGAAAAAAAATGCGTGGGGTCCCCCCCAAAATCCATACTAGACCCTTATCTGAGCATTCAACCCGGCAGGTCAGGAAAGAGGGGGTGACAAACGAGCACCCCCCCCTTTCTCCTGAACCATTCCAGGTCAAGTGCTCTCAACATGGGGGTTGCTTTGGGGACCCCCTCCCCCCAAAGCACCTTGTCCCCATGTTGAAGGAGGACAAGGGCCTCTTCATCACAACCCTGGCCGGTGGTTGTGGGGATCTACAGGCAAGGGGCTGATCGGAATCTGGTAGCCCCCTCTTTCCTGGATAAAGGTCTGGTATGGATTTTAAGAGGAACCCCACTCCAAATTTAAAAATAAAAAAGCTGTCCCCCCCCAACCCGAATCCATACCAGACCCTTATCTGAGCATGCAACCCAGCAGGTCAAGAAAGATGGGGGGACAAACTAGCGCCCCCCCCTTTCTCCTGAACCATACCAGGTCAAATGCTCTTAACATGGGGGTTGCTTTGGGGCCCCCCAAAGCACCTTGTCCCCATGTTGATGTGGACAAGGGCCTCTTCCCCACAACCCTAGCCAATGGTTGTGGGGGATCTGCAGGCAGGGGGCGTATCGAAATCTGGTAGCCCCCTCTTTCCTGGATAAAGGTCTGGTATGGTTTCTAGGGGGACACGCTGTTTTTTTTTTTCATTTTGGCATAGGGTTTCCCTTTAAAATCCATACAAGACCCGAAGGGCCAGCTAAGGATTTTTTTGGGGGGGACCCCACGCTGTTTTATTCATTCATCTTCCATCGCCGGCATTCTTTTTTTTTTCTTTACATTTCCTCTGTCAGTGGGGGGGAAGCCCGCTGACAGCTGATGAGTCTTCGGGTTGCTAAGGACGCGGGTGGCCCCAGCTTCCCGTCCCGCTAACGACCAGCTATTTCTTCACACAGAATTCGATTTGGTCGATCAGTTTTCGACCGATTTGAATTCAAATCCTCCTGAAAAAGTGGAATTCATTTGAAAATAAAGAAACCAAAGGAAACATTATTTTTCCATCGCCTGCATTCTTTTCACACGTCGCACACAAGTTGCGTGTATATCAGGTGTGCGACTTTCATGTGACTTTTGAGGGTTTACATTGAAGTCTGTGGCCCTCAAGTCACATGAAGGTCAGACCAAAATAGTGCTGCGGCTTTAAGTCACACAGATATGAATGTTTCTCATGGGGTGCAACTTGTCATGCAACTTTGGAGGTCCAAAGTCACATGACATGTCCCCTTTCGTCTGTAGCCAGATGACACAGGGCTTTTCCGGGGCCTCAGAGCGGGACTACAGCCTCTTGCCGATCCTTCTCCTCGGGTGGGACTTCCTTTAGATTGCAAAAGTCCTTTCTATCCGAGGGACCGATGGTGGACATCATTAAACTGAATTAGGTGCGATATTTGACTGCAGAGGCACTTTAATGGGCGGAGTTGGGAACCTCTGGTGGAATTCCAGGGTGCAGAGGATTTTCTCCAGCAGGGGGTGCCAAACCCAACTTCATCGTGGGTCACGTCAGCATTTTGGTCGCCCTTAAAGGGCCAGTTGTATCTGTAAGACTAGATGGCCAGAGCACTCCACCCCTCCCCTCTCTTACATCCTCCGATGTTAAGAGCCCCCCCCATCAGAAGTCAACAGCCCCCCCCCATCAGAAGTCAAGAACCCCCCCGTCAGAAGTCAAGAGCCCCCCTCCCTCCATCAGAAGTCAAGAGCCCCCCCATCAGAATTCAAGAGCCCCCCCTCAATCAGAAGTCAAGAGCCCCCCCCGTCAGAAGTCAAGAGCCCCCCTCCCTCCATCAGAAGTCAAGAGCCCCCCCTCCATCAGAAGTCAAGAGCCCCCCTCCCTCCATCAGAAGTCAAGAGCCCATCCTCCATCAGAAGTCAAGAGCCCCCCCATCAGAAGTCAAGAGCCCCCTCTCCATCCGAAGTCAAGAGCCTTCCCCCTCCCTTACATAAAATTGCACCCCCCTTATCTTGTGCTGCTGCCAGGAAGAACATGGGGGCGGAGCTGGGAAGCAGAAAGTGCAGGGTCTGGAGGAGCACCAGAGGTCCTCTCTGTTGCTGAATGCTGAGACCAGGAGAGGCAGAGACAAGGGAGCTGCACAGAGAGGTGCAGGATCTGTAGGATGAGTTATGTCCTCCCCTCTGCTGCTGACTGCTGAGACATGGAAGGGCAGAGACGAGCCTCTCCGTGGCTGCACAGAGAGGTGCAGGATCTGTAGGATGAGTTCTGTTCTCCTCTCTGCTGCTGACTGCTGAGACGGGGGGGGGGGGAGATGAGCCTCTCTGCGGCTGTACAGAGAAGTGCAGGATCTGGTGTAGGAGTTCCGTCCTCTCTGTTGCTGAATGCTGAGACCAGGAAAGGCAGAGAGAAGGGTGTGCTGCGGCTGCACAGAGACTTTGTGAATATTTTATGTTCTTTGGAGGAAATACACTGTATACTGGTGAATAATTCTGGGAATATCTTCCTCTCCTCCAGTGGTGACCTGTCCCCATCCTCCGCTACCAAAATCTGCCGAGATTGAACACTACACGCCGCGAGAAAAGAACATTTCCATCTACCAGGACGTGGTGGCCTATCGCTGTCTGCAGAACCTCGTCCTCATCGGAAACGAGAACGTCACCTGCACTGAGAACGGGACCTGGAGCGTCGTCCCTGAGTGTCGGGGTAAGAAGCACGACAATCAGAGCCAAACGGTCCTGGAAAGGGGCGGAGGGCGCCATTTTTCAGACAGAATTGTCTAAAAGAAATTCATTTTTGTTTGTCGTGCGTATTGTAAAATATGAGAATCATGCCAAATCCTGCTTTTGGCCTAATATATAAAACTCCTTTGAGTGGCAGCTCCACCTAGTGGCCACAACGCAGTATTCTCCTGAAATTCCCTTAATCAGGAAAATACTGCATTTTGGCCACTGGGTGGAGCCAGAAAACATAGGAAACGACCACATAAGGCACAATAAGGGACAGCGAATGTGTAATAAATAGACCCTTTCGCTTCTCTTTCACTCTCCCACTTCCACAGATGTGAAATGTAATCGTCCGACTGAAATAGCCAACGGCTACATGAGTTTTGCTCTCTACCGGAAGTACAATTATAAAGAATCGGTGAGCTACGGCTGTAACCCGCCCTACGCTTTGGACGGTCCTCGGATATCCTACTGTGACAAAGACGGAGAATGGTCCCAGAAGCCCGCCTGCCGAGGTAAGGTCTCCTACACGTGGCCCTATGTATCTCCATAGGGGAGGGGGGCGGGGCCACACTGACTTTTATAGGGAAAGGATTTGCTTGTAACTTCAGCTGATTATATCTAAGGAGCCCCTGACCTCTATGGTGGTTCTCATTGAGGGGGACCTCTCCTTACATGCTCAGTCTGGGTAGTCGGGGGTTGTCATGGGTTTACTTTAGGGTGACTCTGGGGAGAACTCAATATTGCTTTCTAAAATCTTCCAGCTCCGTGTCACGTGACCACGCCCAAGGCCACCGTTCTCCACAACGGAAGAAGGACGCGGGTGGATGAAATCGCAGGTCAGCAGATTCAGCATGGAGACACCCTGACCTATTTCTGCAAGAATAAGGAACAAAAGTGCGCCTATACGGTACAGAGCCGGTGCCAGGGGGGCAACTTTACCGTACCCGCCTGCTACAAGAGTGAGTAATTCAACAACTGGGGGGGAGAGGAGAACAGGAGTTTAGGAGATGAGAGGCAGGGAAAAGAGGAGAGTGAAGGAGATAAAAGGAGGGGAGGAGAGTGAGAGAGATGAGAGTAGTGGAGGAGAGCTGAGGAGAGTGAAGGAAATGACAGGGGGAGGGGAGAGTGAAGATGAGAGAAGGGGAGGAGAAGAGAGTGAAGGAGATGACAGGGGGAGAGGAGAGTGAAGGAGATGAAAGGAGGGGAGGAGAGGAGAGTGAAGGAAATGACAGGAGTGGAGGAGAGGAGAGTGAAGAAGATTAGAGGAGGGGAGGAGAGGAGAGTGAAGAAGATGAGGAGGGGTGGAGAGGAGAGTGAAGGAGATGAGCAGAGAGGAAAGTAAAGCAGATGAGGATGAGAAGAGAGAAGAGTGAAGGAGAGGAAAGGAAGGGAGGAGAGGAGAGTGAAGGAGATGAGAGGAGAGTGACACAGATGAGAGGAGGGGAGGAGAAGAGGGTGTAGGAGAGGAGAGTAAAGGAGAGGAGGGGAGGAGAGAAGAGACCCGGAACATAGAAAGAAAATAGAGGAGAGTGAGTGGAGTTTAGGATAATATAGAAATTGAGGTGAGAAGAGTACAGAAAGAGAGAGGAGACATGAAGAGTGTAGAGGAGGAGAGTAAGGGGAGCAAATGAGAAGATGAGATTATGAGAAAAGATAAATGGGTGAGGGGGGAGGTATGGAGGAGAGGAGAGAGGATAGGGCAAGATGTGGGTAGAAATGAGGAAAAGGGAAGAGTGAGTGGCAGAGGGGAGAAGAGAGGACAGTTGAGAGGGAAAGTGGGGAGTGGAGAGGAGAATAGGAGAGAGGAAAAGACAAGGAAAGAGAGATGAGCACATGAGAGAGGAACAGGGGAGGAAATGCTAAGAGGAAAGGAGAGGAGAGGACATGAGAGAGGAAGAGGTGAGAAAAGAAGAGGATATAGGAGAGAAAGAGAGGAGTAGGGGAGAAGTGAGAGAACATGGAAAGGCAAGAAGGAAAGAGAGGGTAGAGGAGGAAAGGAAAGGAGAGAACATGAGGCAGAGAAGAGGAGAGGTCAGGGGAGAAAAGGCAAGGAGGGGACAGGGGAGAGGAGGAGGTGAGAAGAAGGGAGAAGAGGCCAGGGGAGGAAAGAAGAGAGGAGGACATGGGAGAGGAAGAGAGCAGAAGAAGCCAGGAGGAGAAGACATGAGAGAGGAAAAGAAGAGAAGAGGTCAGAGGAGAAAAGCCCAGGAGGGGACATGCGGGAGGAAGAAGTGAGAAAAAGGGAGAAGAAACCAATGGGGAAAGAAGAGAAGAGGACATGGGAGAGGAATAGAGCAGAAGAAGCCAGGAGGAGAAGACATGAGAGAGGAAAAGAAGAGAAGAGGTCAGGGGAGAAAAGCTGAGGAGGGGACATGGGGGGAGGAAGAAGTGAGAAAAGGGGAGAAAAGGCCAATAGAGCAAAGAAGAGAAGAGGACATGGGAGAGGAAGAGGTGAGAAGAAGCCCAGAGGAGAAGACATGAGAGGGGAAGAGAAGAGGTCAGGGGAGAAAAGCCGAGGAGGGGATATGGGGGGAGGAAGAGGGGAAAAGATGCCAGTGGAGGAAAGAAGAGAAGAGGACATGGGAGTGGAAGAGAGCAGAAGAAGCCAAGAGGAGAAGACATGAGAGGGGAAGACAAGAGGAGAGATCAGGGGAAAAAAGCCGAGGAGGGGACATGGAGGAGGAAGAAGTGAGAAAAGGGGAGAAGAGGCCACAGGAGCAAAGAAGAGAAGAGGACATGGGAGAGGAAGAGGTGAGAAGAGGGTAAAGAAGAGAAGAAGAGAAGAGGACATGGGAGAGGAGGAGGTGAGAAGAATCCAGGAGGAGAAGACATGAGAGAGGACAAGAAGAGAAGAGGTCAGGGGAGAAAAGCCGAGGAGGGGACATGGAGGAGGAAGAAGTGAGAAAAGGGGAGAAGAGGCCACAGGAGCAAAGAAGAGAAGAGGACATGGGAGAGGAAGAGGTGAGAAGAGGGTAAAGAAGAGAAGAAGAGAAGAGGACATGGGAAAGGAGGAGGGGATGATAGGCCAGGTGAAGAAATGAGTAGAGAGGGCATGGAGAGGACATGGGAGAGAAGGGAAGGGGATGCCAAGAGAGGAAAGGAGAGTAGAGGACATAGTAGAGGAAGAGGGGAGAGGAGGAAAAGTAAAAGGAGAGGAAAGGAGAGGACATGGGAGAGGAGAAAGTCTTTGGGATATCTACTAACATGAAGTCTGCCTGTCAGATATTGAAGTGTCTCCAAACACCTCCATCAATCTCCGGCTCTCATTATTCTGACCACAAGTCATTTAGTGATGATTGGTGGAGATGGCTCTGTCATGGCCGGGATTGAAGAACGCGTTGATATAAATAATGAATGTAGAAGACAATTAAGCGCCCGGCAGAGCTGACGTACGTTGGTTAGGGAAAGCTGCTAATGGGCCATTATTGGCGAGCGCGCAGTCATTATTGCGCCGATTCTCCATCTTCCCTCTACCTTGGAAATTAATGGACTTCTTTACATTCTCTGAATATTTTTTTTTTTCTCCCTTTCTTCCAGAACCGGGGACCTTTTCACTGTTCTCCACCGATCCGTCTAAGATGACCCCCTGCGCCCAGGAAGCGGAGCAGTAATTACATTCCGCCATTGCTGGGAACACAAAGCCGCTCAGAAAACTTTCAGTAAAATGCATTTTTGTATTAATTGTCGGTTTAAATTGCTGGATGGAGCTTCAAAGTGCGGCGGTTTCATTGTTTTCCAGAACGGTTGCCAATCACCCTCCTCGCTGGGGTTCAATTTTATGTGTTTGTGTACAAAAAAAATGAAATAAACATGTGCTTCCTGCGCGCTCCCACGAGTCTCGCCTCGTCTCTCCGCTCATTGCTGATTCCTTAAAGGAGATTCCCATCTGTATTACGCAAAGTGAATTCAATCTTCACCAGGGGAGCAAAAACATTGGGGGGGGGGCGTTTTATTACAGAGGAACCCTTGAAATCATTTTCATGTCTTGGGGAACCCTTCCTAAGTTATCACATCTCTAGTCCATGACATAAATATAATAATAGATAAAAGTGTAGAGAATGTATGTAGCATATCAGACGCCCACAGCAGGGTTTTTTTAACTCTCTCATCCTCTATAAGAAAGTAATAGAAATGGGACAAAATAATAACAATAGCTACAAGAGAAACACCAACAGTGAAAACTGAAGTGACCCTTATATTGGTGGTCAGCGGAAAAGTACCTTCTTATATTGGTAGTCAATGTAGTGGTCCATTACCTTGATGACCAATGGGAGAAGGATCCCTTATATTATAGGTCAGTGAGAGAAGGGCCCCTTATAATAATGGTCAGTGGGAGAAGGATCCCTTATATTATAGGTCAGTGAGAGAAGGGCCCCTTATAATAATGGTCAGTGGGAGAAGGACCCCTTATATTAATAGTCATTGGGAGAAGGACCCCTTATATTAATGGTCATTGGGAGAAGGACCCCTTATATTAATGGTCATTGGGAGAAGGACCCCTTATATTATTGGTCAACAGGAGAGGGATCCCTTATATTAATGGTCGGTAGGAGAAGGACCCCTTATAATAATGGTCAGTGGGAGAAGGACCCCTTATAATAATGGTCAGTGGGAAAAGGACCCCTTATATTATTGGTCAGTGGGAGAAGGACCCCTTATATTAATGGTCAGTGAGAGAAGGACCCCTTATATTATTGGTCAGTGGGAGAAGGACCCCTTATAATAATGGTCATTGGGAGAAGGACCCCTTATATTATTGGTCATTGGAAGAAGGACCCCTTATATTATTGGTCAGTGGAAGAAGGACCCCTTATATTATTGGTCGGTAGGAGAAGGACCCCTTATAATAATAATCAGTGGGAGAAAGACCTCTTATAATAATGGCCAGTAAGAGAAGGACCCCTTATATTATTGGCCAGTGGGAGAAGAACCCCTTATATTAATAGTCAGTGGAAGAAGGACCCCTTATATTATTGGCCAGTGGGAGAAGAACCCCTTATATTAATGGTCAGTGAGAGAAGGGCCCTTATATTTATGGTCACTAGAAGGACCCCTTATAATAATGGTCATTGGGAGAAGGACCCCTTATATTAATGGTCAACAGGAGAGGGATCCCTTATAACAATGGTCAATGGGAGAAGGACCCCTTATAATAATGGCCAATGGGGAAAACTGCCTCCCTTACAAACAGCTAATATGACAAATTGATATCAGTGACTATTGGGAGATAGAAGCTCTTCATTGGTTAATGATCCCCCAATGATCTCTGAAGGGACCTGAGGATTCCATGGAACTCTGGCTGACAAACTGTGAACTACATCCAAACAATTCATTGTATCATTTCTCATACTTTGGATTTACTTGTAAATAGAAGAAAAAAGTCATATCAGCGCTGCCGGTGTCATAGTAGAAATCTTCTGCCATATGGTCCGGGGTCATAGAAGTAATCCACTCCAGTGATGGGAGGCCTCCAGTATGCTGCCCTCTTCTGACTTGGGGGAAATCTCTATAATGAGAGATAAATAACAAAAAGGAGGTGCAAAGCCTTGTGCGTTACCTTAAAAAAAGGTTTATTAAAATAGGAAGGTGTCAAAAGTATACTCATCTACAGCTATAGACATCAAGGGATACGCAGACCCGGGGCTGCTGTTAGAAACCATGGGGCCGCCCGGCTGGGCCTTTCAGAACAAACAGAGGTTGGAGCACCACCTAGGGCGTTCCCTGGGGGCAGGGCCGGTGCTACCACTAGGCAAACTAGGCAGCCGCCTAGGGCGCACTGCTGCCTAGGGCGCCCGGCCAACGGTGTTCCTACTCTCTTCTCTCTGCAGCAAGCATCTAACTCTCAGCATCAATAAGCAGCCGCCGCTCCGTTCGCACAGTGTCAGAGGACGCAGCGGCAATGGTGTCACTAAGGGGGGGGGGCAGAGGGGGCCCTGACCCCCCCCAAAATTATGCCATATGAGCTCACTGCAAAACATGTGAAAGGGTCTTTTTGCAGGTTAGTAATAAAGGGCCCCACAACAGAAGTAAAGGGCCCCAGGATATATATATATAATTGCATTTTATAGTTGGCCCCCCTACTTTTGTCCCTGTCCCCCCATGTGCCCCCCTAAGTATGAAAGCTGGAGACGCCACTCCAGGACTGGGTTTGTGTCCTGACTCCCGAATGAATGTAAGTAAGCAAACATTCGTTGATGGGCGCTGGTGTGGCTGCGTTGATGGCCACTGGTGTGGCTGCATTGATGGGCACTGGTGTGGCTGCATTGATGGGCGCTGGTGTGGCTGCATTGATGGGCGCTGGTGTGGCTGCATTGATGAGCTCTGGTGAGGCTGCGTTGATGGGCACTCGTGAGGCTGCGTTGATGGGCGCTCGTGAGGCTACGTTGATGGGCGCTGGTGTGGCTGCATTGATGGGCGCTGGTAAAGGCTGCATTTGATTCGAACTTCATTAAAAAGGTGGGGTATACATGGGCAGGGCAAAGGGGGTGGAGCCAATGGGGGGGCGGCAAAATGAGGTTTCGCCTAGGGTGTCAAAAATCCTTGCACCAACCCTGCCTGGGGGGTCCTCTACCCAATTGTATCATTACACTCTCTCGCACCAGGGTTCATGACTAGCTTGTGGGATTGGAGGGGGGCTCCTAAGGCGTTCTGGGGAGCATGTACCTTTATTAGTATATTTAGGCCATATCGAGGTGCTCCAGGGGCCCCTTTGGCGCTTAATCAGTGGAAGAAGGACCCCTTATATTATTGGCAAGTGGAAGAAAGACCCCTTATACTAATAGTCTGTAGGAGAAGAACTTCATATTAATGGTCAGTGGTAGAAGGACCCCTTATATTAATGGTCAGTGGGAGAAGGACCTCTTTTATTAATGGTCAGTGGAAGAAGGACCTCTTATATTAATGGTCAGTGGAAGAAGGACCCCTTATATTAAAGGTCAGTGGGAGAAGGACCCCTTATATTAATGGTCAGTGGGAAAAGGACCCCTTATATTAATGGTCAGTGGGAGAAGGACCCCTTATATTAATGGTCAGTGGGAGAAGGACCCCTTATATTAATGGTCAGTGGGAGAAGGACGTCTTATATTAATGGTCAGTGGAAGAAGGACCCCTTATATTAATGGTCAGTGGGAGAAGGATCTTTTATATTAATGGTCAGTGGGAGAAGGACCTCTTATATTAATGGTCAGTGGGAGAAGGACCTCTTATATTAATGGTCAGTGGAAGAAGGACATTCCTTTTGGCCACCTTGCGACATATTGGAATGCTGAAAACCATCCTATTCTGCCATATACTCAACCCCTACAGCAAAGGTCAAGATAAATAAAATAGCTTCTAACTCCTTCGCAATAAGTAACGGCACAAGACAAGGTTGCCCGCTTTCCCGGCTCCTCTTCATACTTTCTTTGGAACCCCTGTTGCAACACATTAGGCTCAACCCTGATATTAGAAGACTCGAAACCAGCACATACCACCATAAAGCTGCCGCTTATGCGGACGACCTAATGTTTTACATATCAGAACCGCATATCTCCTTACCGGTCCTCTTATCAGCAATACGTGATTATAGCGCCCTGTTAGATTTTAAAGTCTATTTGCAAAAGTCGGAAGCGCTCAACGTTTCTCTTACTCCTAGCTCTCTTGATCGCCTTAGTGGCAACTTCCCCTTCCGATGGGCTCCTCAAGCTATCCAATACCTAGACACTAAGATCCCCTCCAACCTTCACCTCATTTACCAACTCAACTTCCAGCCCCCTCTGAACGTTTTTTTCTACAGATTTAGACAGATGGAAGAACATGGCGATTTCTTGGTTTGGCAGATGCAATGTTTTAAAGATGAACATTATGCCGAGGCTGCTCTACCTCACAATACCTTACAAGCATTACCAATTAGGATTCCGCAGCTCCGAACGACTTTTATTAACTACGTCTGGCAGGGCAAACCTTCGCGGCTCAGGAGATCCCTTTTACAGCGACCAGAGCTCAGAGGAGGGGTTGGACTCCCCGACCCAGCTCTATATTGCACAGCGGTCCACATGAATAGTGTAGTAGATTGGTGCAGACACCTAACTCATAAATTATGGGTCTCCTTAGTGCAGGAAATAGTGCCGACTCCCCTGGTGGGCCTGCCCTGGAGTGGGTTCAGTTACTCACGATTTTCCTCTCCACACCCATTAATTGAACCCACCTTACACGAGCTCCGCAGATTCTATAGGATAGCAGAGACGGACAGTGTTCCCTAACCAGTAACGCCTATTATCGGCCACCCAGACTTTATACCGGGTATCTCTGACAGGGCTTTCCGGCTTCAGCCTAAAGGGAGATTGGTTAGAGCTTCTTCATTTCTTGGGGTCCTCTGAGTGGATTAACCCCTCAAGCTTATTCCCCACTCTTAATTCCTTCATGGAAGTGTGACAGAGTCCCAACGGAAGGCTTTGGCTACGGCGGCCTGGGACTGTATGTGAAGCTGACAGGGGACCCTAACTTTGGGAGTGATTTGGAGTGGCGGTTGGACGAAATCATGGAGAAGAGCTACTGAACGTCTCGGAGGTGCACTGGAAGATTTTGAGTTTCTGGCCGATCGGGAATGGGAGCTGGAGATCGCCTACAGGCAGCTGCTAGACTCTGCTCAGTGCCAGGGCTGGCCTCCCTTTGCCTGGGACTATCAGGAAGTACCAGCAGACAGCTCTGAAATCCTGGCTGAAGAGGTGGCATAGTAACAGTGTGCTTTGCCCACCTGCCCACGCAGCTATGGAGGCGGAGGTCTTATGGCGGATACAGCAAGTGCTGACTGACCTTGATGAACCTGTTTCTGCACAAGACGAGGTTGGATGGAGGAATGTGCCTGTCCTGCAGCATTCCAGAGAATCGGCAGTGGAAAATCTAGCGATTCCCCAAAGCTGAAGTGCTGACAACGGGGCAGAGCTCTGCTAACCTCTGCCTAGCACCAATAACATCTTCTGGGTTCCACGAACAGGAGATGGTGAACCTCAATCCCCAGACATCAGTTGAAGAGACAAGGGATTTGATAGACTTTCCTGCTGAGGAAGATCAACCTGGTGAGCCTCCAGCAGAAGAGCTGCTATCAGGGCCAAACTTCACTGAGCTCTGCCCAGCACCAACAGCAGCATCTGTGGAGACTCCAACAGCTGAAGCGATGGCAACCGGACAGAGGGTCCAAGACCTCTGCTCCACACCTGCGGCAGTTCCAGGGACCCATGGTGAGAAGGTGGCGGTCACTTCCCAACAGTTAGCCGGAGTGGATGATGTGGGGTCCTCAGCTGAAGTGCTAACAGGGCAGAATGCTACTGGAAAAACAGAAAAGAGAAGGCGCACCAGCCTTGTGCATTATCCTTTGATACATTTATCCAGAAAAAACATAATTAAAAACTACTCACAAAGGTAGAAAGAAAATCACGCTTATTAAAAGTCTTTGAGTTGTGACAGTCTGTCCACTGGTAGCAGTCTCCAGGTCCTGAAGAGAGGACGTGCGAACCGCTGCTGTCTGACGCGTTTCAAAGTTTTTTCCTTTTTTGACGCGTTTCGAAGGTTTACCTTCTTCCTCAGAAGGTAAACCTTCGAAATGCGTCAGCCAGCAGTGGGCCGCTGGGCACGCGCATCGGGTCCCAAGTGATGTGGCTCTCCACAATGCAGGGAATCCCAGGACGTCATATGACTATACAGTGGTAGGGAAGTGGTAAAATAAAGAATTAAAAAAAAAAAAAGAAAAAAAAAGGAAACTACGGGGCCCCATACAGACAATACTTCAGTTATGATTGAACACGGTGATGATCAGTACTGATCATTCATTGTGCTCATTCAGGAAAAGAAGGGGCTGGTAAATATGACATATTTACCGGACCCTTCTCCCACTTTCCACCTTGAAGGATCCTATTGTGTGCTTGCAGCTGTGGGCGGGAAGAAGAGATGGTGTGGGGGAGGGGCACATAAGGGGGGTCTGGGCAGCAGGGCGAAACTTATGGTGCACAGAGAAGTGTGATCAGCATGGTGGGGGTGGGGGGGGGCAATTACTGGAACTGATCTGTTGTATGGCTCTCTCTGCAGCAGCTGAAAGCCAACAGGAGGGAGAGGCCGGCTTTTAGCTGCTGCGGAGAGAGCCAGACAGGGGGATTGGTTCTAGTAATTGCCCCGCCACACCGATCACCCTCCCTGTCCACATCCAATTCACCCTACGGCCTGGGCCCCCCCCTGCTGGCTGGCCGTGGTGGTACCCCATACCCTGCACAGACCCCAATAGGTGGCACTGGATACAAGGTTTTGAATGCTTGAAGCTCTGAGGAAGAGCCTTCTGCCCTGTAAACGCGTTGGCTTGTTATTGATGTCCAGGTCCTGATGAAGCCTTTGTACCTTGTATCCAGTGATCGGGGTCTGCACATATCCCCCGACGTCAATAAGCCTTACAGATTTTGTGAGAATGTTTTTTGACACCCTCCTATTATAATAAACGTTTTAAAAGGTAACACATAAGTGCAAGGCGACCCCCCCCCCCCTTTTTTATTTTTGTTATTTATTGTTTTTGATTTAGTTATGGCCAAACAATTCTTTGTATCATTTCTCATAGATCTTCAGCACTGGATTTATTTACCGTTACATAGTTAGTCTGATTGAAAAAAAAGACACAAATCCATCCAGTCCAACCACCAAAGGGAAAAATAATTATTCATTGTATCATTTCCCAGTTACTTCCAATTAACCGATGTTTAAAGAGGAACTCCACTTTTGCTGAGAAAATCCCCCTCCCCTCTCTGGGTGGTCTCTGTAGGGATTGTAACAACCTGTTTGCAGTTTCCTCCCTTTTTTTTATTCAGAAGAAATTGCTGTTTGTTTCTCTGTGTCCATGTGTAGAGTAAATGGGAATGGGAGTGACTTTATAATTATCAATCAACTACTGCACCTGCAGGGTTCTAATGATGAATATGACAGGGTCTGCATCCCTTTAGATGTGATTTTTCCTTGGTGAGTATCCCACCAATAACGACATTTTGGCTGCAGGGGATGCCCAAAATCTGACTTGTTTCTTAGTGCAGACTTCTGGGAAAATCAGTGAGCCAATCACACAAGCAGGAAATTACACTTCTGGGGGGCGGGGTTCTGTATACCGTCTGTGTACAGAGCACCTACAGGTGGCCATATTGCATATCTGGGGGGGGGGGGGTGTCTGTATACCATCTTTGTACAGAGCGCCTCCAGGTGGTCATGTTGCATATCTGGGGAGGGGGGTTCTGTATACCCTCTGTGTACAGAGCGCCTCCTGGTGGCCATATTGCATTTTACAGAAAATGACAGATTGAAAGGGGAATTTTTAATAATATTCAATTAAAATACGACTTGTATCACAATTGTATTATTGCTAGATTGCATTTTGTTTTTATTTGCTATTTTTTACCCTTTATGGTGATATTTATACAAGTATCAGTTTTGATCAGAAAAACGATTAATTTTGGGGCTGCAGGATGGACAAGACTAATTCCAGCCAAACCCTTTTTTTTAATGAAGGCTGATGGGGGGAATGGCTGGATCCCCCCAGGATTGTATTGCTGTCGGTGTCCACGTTGGGGAGGATTTCCCTCATTTCCTGTTTCGGTGACACCGATGATGGTGTGGAGTGAGGGAGATGCCAACAGTTATAAAAAAATTAAAAAAAAACGATGGAGGTTCTAATCTTTCTCCACCATGTCTGGGACTGGAACAAAGGTTTCTGTCTATTGTTCTATTGCTTTGTAGAACATAAATGACTCCGTATTCCCACAAGCCCAATTCCCTGAAAAGCAGCATTGCCCATGGAAGAATGTCTGTGGTCAGAGCAGCAGGATGACCCCCCCCCCCCCCCTCCCCCAGACTGAGATCCTCTCTAGTTATTAGGATTTTATTAAATATTTAGCCAGAGAAGCACTTCACTCATCATTCATCATTCATCCCCCCTCCCCCCACCCCCCACTCCTGGTGACATCAAACTATCCATCACCATCAGGGCTGTTATAAGAGATGAAATAAACATAAGTATGATTTGTTAACCACAAGGAAGGATCATTTTCAAACTCATGGCAAGGAATTATACAAGATGCCTCTGAGTGGCGGGATGGATTTGTATGGTGCTATGAAGATGCTGTGTGGTGCTACGAGGACATCCAGTGGCAAAACTGTGTATTGCAGGTATCAGTTATTGAGAGGTCATTTAAAAAAAGCACAATTCCAGAATAAATGTAAGCCCTTTAGGATTAGGGTTGGGGTTAGCCTTAAGCTAGGATTAGGGTTACCCTAAATCTAGAATAAATGTAACCCCTTAGGGTTGGGGTCAGCCTCAGTCTAGGGTTAGGGTTAGGATTAGAGTTATCCTTAGGCTAGGATACCCTAACTCCAGGATAAATGTTACCCCTTAGGGTTAGGGGTAGCCTTAGACATGGGTTAGGGTTACCCTAAGACTTACCTCTAACCCTAGAATAAATATTACCCCTTACGTTTGGGGTTAGGGTTAAGGGTAGCTTTAGGCTAGATTTAGGGTTACCCTAACTCTAGAATAAATGTAACCCCTTAGGGTTGGGCTTAGGGTTAGGGGTAGCCTTAGACATGGGTTAGGGTTACCCTAAGACATACCCCTAACCCTACAATAAATGTTACCCCTTAGGGTTGGGGTTAGGGTTAAGGGTAGCCTAAGGCTAGATTAAGGGTCACCCTAACTCTAGAATAAATGTAACCCCTTAGGGTTGGGATCAGCCTCAGTCTAGGGTTAGGGTTAGCCTTAGACTAGGGCTACCCTAACTCTACAATAAATGTAACCCCTCAGGGTTGGGGTCAGCCCCAGGCTAAGGTTAGGGTTACCCTAACTTCAGAATAAATGTAGCCCTTTAGGATTAGAGTTAGGGTTAGCCTAAGGCTAGGGTTAGGATTACCCTAAGACTAACCCCAATCCTAACCCTAACTTCAGAATATATGTATCCCCTTAGGGTTAGGATTGGAGTTAGGGGTAGCCTTAGACTAGGGTTAGAGTTACCCTAACTCTAACTCCAGAATAAATGTATCCCCCTAGGGTTAGGATTAGTGTTAGCCTAACTCTAAATGTAACCCCTTAGGGTTGGGGTCAGCCTCAGTCTAGGGTTAGGATTAGAGTTATGCTTAGGCTAGGATACACTACCTCCAGAATAAATGTAACCCCTTAGGGTTAGGGGTAACCTTAGACATGGGTTAGGGTTACCCTAAGACTTACCCCTGACCCTAGAATAAATGTAACCCCTTAGGGTTAGGATTAGGATTAGCCTTAGACTAGGGTTAGGATTAACTCTACAATAAATGTAACCCCTCAGGGTTGGGGTCAGCCTCGGGCTAAGGTTAGGGTTACCCTAACTCAAGAATAAATGTAGCCCTTTAGGGTTAGGGGTAGCCTTAGACATGGGTTAGGGTTACCCTAAGACTTACCTTTAACCCTAGAATAAATGTAAGCCCTCAGGGTTGGGGTCAGCCTCAGTCTAGGATTAGAGTTACCCTAACTTCAGAATAAATGTATCTCCTTAGGGTTAGGATTAGAGTTAAGGGTAGCCTTAGGCTAGGATTAGGGTTACTCTAACTCTAAATGTAACCCCTCAGGGTTGAGGTCAGCCTCAGTCTAGGGTTAGGATTAGAGTTATGCTTAGGCTAGGAGATACCCTAACTCCAGAATAAATGTAACCCCTTAGAGTTTGGGGGTAGCCTTAGACATGGGTTAGGGTTACCCTAAGACTTACCCCTAACCCTAGAATAAATGTAACCCCTTAGGATTAGGGTTAGCCTTAGACTAGGGTTAGGGTTAACTCTACAATAAATGTAACCCCTCAGGGTTGGGGTCAGCCTCGGGCTAAGGTTAGGCTTACCCTAACTCAAGAATAAATGTATCCCCTTAGGGTTAGGATTAGAGTTAGGGGTAGCCTTAGGCTAGGGTTAGGGTTACCCCAACTCTAACTCCAGAATAAATGTAACCCTTTAGGGTTAGGGTTGGGGTCAGCCTCAGTCTAGGGTTAGGGTTACCCTAACTCTAACTCCAGAATAAATATATCCCCTTGGGGTTAGGATTAGGTTTAGGGTTAGCCTTAGACTAGGGTTAGGATTACCCTAAGACTAACCCCAACCCTAACTCTAGAATAAATGTAACTCCCTCCCCTCCCCCCTCTATGATATCATTGGGTTAACAAAAAACAAAAACTCTCTAAACCCCATTTCCCCATTTTCACTCACCTAAAAACCGGAGGTCATGTGATCATCCAGCGCCCAGTCCGTCTTCCAGGTGTCCACATCACTGCCTGAGGGACGTGAACAATTACATTCCCATTGGCTGCCTGGCAGAGGGGTCCTCTTAGGGTCCTGAAGAGAGGTGAGGTCAGACTAATGGAAGCGAAGGGGTTAACAAGCAGCACTGGATTCCCTGCAAGAGGAAATGGAGTCAGCGTGGGACCTGGTTGGTGGGGGGGATGGGGGACGACTCAGCTTTACATCGGGCAGGATGTGTTAAAATAATTTTTGGGTGGAGTTGGGTTTTAAGGGAGCCTCCTTTCCACTCTATAGGGGGGGGGGGGGGGTGATTTATTTGAAACATTGCACAGCCATTCACGCCGTGAAAGTGCATATACATGCGTTCTGCGCGAATGGGGCAAAAATAAATGTCCTGTGAGGCTTAGTGCCATCTAGTGGCCAAATAAGGTGTTTTCAATTTTAAATCAATGAAAAACATTCGACCAGCATAGGAAATAGCCAAATAACATTTGTTTTTTTTGTTTTTTTCGCACAGAACAAATGCGCAGACAATTTTCACCAGGCGAAGGACTATGCAGATTGTTTTTATAAGCTGATTACTTCCTTATCAACTGGAGTTTATTATTTTAGTGAAAAAAAAAAACATAAAAAGAAACTATAGGTAATACAACTGATTGCCCGACAAAAAGTTATTTATTAAACAAAAAAAAAAAAAAAGAAAGAAAAACTAAATTCCAGCTTTCTCTTGTGACTGTCAGCCAGAACGGTCCTCAAAGTCTGTTGAGTCATCCAGAGAAGATCGGTGACATCACCGAGGATGAAGACATCGGAGGACAGGGAGATGTGCAGGGAGAGGTCTTTGACCACAGAGTCAGAGATGGGCATTGGGCCTGTCTAAAAAAAAAATAGGTCCATGGAGTGAAGTGGGGTGAATGGCGGAGCAGGGAAGGGGGGAGGGGAACAAAGATTTCCAACCAGTTGTGTGGATATGCCTTCTGGTGGCCACAGATCAGATAAGGACCATCTCACGTTCCCAGCTTTCCGTAGAGTTCCAAATTCCAAATCTTTATCCGGATGGAGGACAGACAACCATTATTAGATACACTCAGCTTGGCATGGAGGGGCTCAGTGAAAGTGGAGGTGAAGGTGTGGAGGTGTCCTCTGGTCCTCACACATCATCCAACCTCCATCTGTGCACTGCCAAAAAAATTGTTCGTTTTCGTTACATTCGTTTTTTGTTTTGTTTTTTTTTTTTCGTTTTTTGGGTCATTCGTTATGAATTAAAAAAAATCGGAAATTCGGAATCCAAAAACTCAGAAATTAAAAAATTCGGAAATTCGGGAATTGGAAAATCCGAAAATAAGAACGAAAATCCAAAAATTTGAAAGAATGAAAATCCGAAAATAAGAACGAAAATCCAAAAATTTGAAAATCCGAAATAATAACTAACTAACTAGCTAAAAATAACTAACTGTTAAATTATAGGTATTGGAATTTCCTTTCAAATTTGGCTGTTAGTGAAACGTAAAGAATACGAATTTATCCGAAGTTACGAATTATCCGAAATAACGAATGCCGCATCTAAAGGGAAGGAACATAACAAATTAATAATAATAAATAATAATAAAAAATGTTATTATTATTATTCATTACGTTCCATTCGTTTAGCTGCAGCATTCGTTATTTCGGATAATTCCTAACTTCGGATAAATTCATATTTGTTACGTTTCACTAACAGCTAAATTTGAAAGGACATTCCAATACTTATAATTTAACAGTTAATAATAGTTATCATTAGTTAGTTATTATTTTAGATTTTCAAATTTTTGGGTTTTGGAATTATTGTTCTTATTTTCGGATTTTCTTTTTGTTGAAATTTCATATTTTCGTTCTTATTTTTGGATTTCCGAATTTTCGATTCTCCGAATTCCCGAATTTTCGATTTTTGGATTTTTGAATGTCCGAATTTCCGAATTTTCAGAAAAATTTGTTAAACGGATTTTCCTCAATTCTAATATTTCCGGATTAACGAGTTTGTCGAATTTCGTCTAAAAACGAATTTGGAACGAAACGAATTGCACATGTCTAGTCTGTTGTTCATGCCCGGCTTTCTTTGGAGCTCCTAGTATCTGATCTTTATCCAGATGGAGGACAGATCATCATTGTTACATACACTAAACATGGCATGGAGGAGCTCAGTGAAAGTGGCAGTGAAGGTGTGGAGATGTCTTCTGTTCCGGACAGATCATACAAGCTCCATCCAATGTCCATGTCCACCTTTCTGTAGAGTTCCTAGTTCCCGATCTTTGTCCAGATGGAACACAGATCACCATCAATAGATAGACTAAAGCCTGCACAGATGGGCTTGGTGAAAGTGGCAGTGAAGGTGTGGAGATGTCTTCTGCTCCGGAGAGATCATACAAGCTCCATCCAATGTCCATGCCCAGCTTTCTGTAGAGTTCCTAGTATCTGATCTTTATCCAGATGGAGGACAGATCATCATTGTTACATACACTAAACATGGCATGGAGGAGCTCAGTGAAAGTGGCAGTGAAGGTGTGGAGATGTCTTCTGTTCCGGACAGATCATACAAGCTCCATCCATTGTCCATGTCCACCTTTCTGTAGAGTTCCTTGTTCCCGATCTTTGTCCAGATGGAACACAGATCACCATTAATAGATAGACTAAAGACTGCACAGATGGGCTTGGTGAAAGTGGCAGTGAAGGTGTGGAGATGTCTTCTGCTCCGGACAGATCATACAAGCTCCATCCATTGTCCATGTCCACCTTTCTGTAGAGTTCCTAGTTCCCGATCTTTGTCCAGATGGAACACAGATCACCATTAATAGATAGACTAAAGACTGCACAGATGGTCTCGGTGAAAGTGGCAGTGAAGGTGTGGAGATGTCTTCTGCTCCGGACAGATCATGCAAGCTCCATCCATTGTCCATGGCCAGCTTTCTGCAGAGCTCCTAGTATCTGATCTTTATCCAGATGGAGGACAGATCATTATCGTTACATAAAGGGCTTCTTTTCTGAGAGAACGTGGGGGAACGCAATTCCAGCACCACCAGCAGTGAATGTATGGAATGGCAAGGGGAACTGGGTTGTGCTGGAGGGTCTATTGATGCTGGCTGCTGGGGGCTCTATTGTTCCTGTAGGGGATCTGTTTTGCATAACAGTCTATTGTTGCTGGGGAGGTCTATTATTGTTGCTGCTGGGGATCTATTGTTGCTGGTGGGGGGGGGTCAATTGTTGCTGTCTATTGTTGCTGGGGAGGTGTATTGTTGCTGTTGGGGGAACTATTGTTTTTGGTTGGGTTTATGATGCTGGGGGGGGGGCATTTGTTGCTGGAAGGGCTGTACTGTTGGGGGATTGGTCTATTGTTTCTGGCTGCTGGAGAGTCTATTGATGCTAGGCTAATGCTGAGAAATCTGTTCTTGCTGCTGGGGTCTATTGATGTTGGGGTCCATTGTTGCATGTGGGGGGGGGGGGTCTATTGTTGCTGGCTGCAGTGGATCTACTTGACTGCTTTTCTTGTTATCGCTAAACAAATCCATGCAAATTACTTATCACCACAAAATAATACTTGGTTCTGTATTCTCTAAAATGAGTGGTAGTGGGAGGTGGGTAGGGGGTGGAACCAAGAGATGGTGCTTAGAGGTGGTCAGGGGGTGAAACCAAGGGATGGTGCTTGGAGGTGGGTAGGGAGTGGAACCAAGGGATAGTGCTTGGAGGTGGGTAGGGGTGGAACCAAGGGATGGTGCTTGGAGGTGGGTAGGGGTGGAACCAAGGGATGGTACTTGGAGGTGGGTAGGGGTGGAACCAAGGGATGGTGCTTGGAGGTGGGTAGGGATGGAACCAAGGGATCGTGTTTGGAGGTGGGTAGGGGTGGAACCAAGGGATGGTACTTGGAGGTGGGTAGGGGTGGAACCAAGGCATGGTGCTTGGAGGTGGGTAGGGGTGGAACCGAGGGATCGTGTTTGGAGGTGGGTAGGGGTGGAACCGAGAGATGGTGCTTGGAGGTGGGTAGGGGGTGGAACCGAGGGATGATGCTTGGAGGTGGGTAGGGATGGAACCCAGGGATGGTGCTTGAGGTGGATAGGGGTGGAAACGAGGGATGGTGCTTGGAGGTGGGTAGGGGTGGAACCAAGGGGTGGTGCTTGGAGGTGGGTAGGGGTGGAACCAAGGGATGATGCTTGGGGGTGGGTAGGGGTGGAACCGAGGGGTGGTGTTTGGAGGTGGGTAGGGGTGGAGACAAGAAGTGAGAAAAAAAGCCCTGGTTACATACACTAAACATGGCATGGAGGAGCTCACTGAAAGTGGCAGTGAAGGTGTGGAGGTGTCTTCTGGTGGCCACAGATCATCCAGCCTCCATCCAATGTTCATGCCCAGCTTTCTGTAGGGTTTCTAGTTCCTGATCCTCATCCAGACAGAGGACAGGTCAGCATTGTTAGATACGCTAAACACGGCATGGAGGGGCTCGGTGAAAGTGGCGGTGAAGGTGTGGAGGTGTCGGATTGGAATGGAAAGCTCATAAAACGAGAGCCTCCCGGCCTCACAGTCCAGATATATACCAAACCTGTTACAAGACACCTGTTGGCGTATATCTGTACAAATGTTGTTATGTGTCACTAAATAGTGATTAGAAGAATTGAGATGCCACTTACACATACACCAGGACTTGTTATTACTTCCGAGTCCAGACTCCCAGTCCATACTGGGATAAGCGACCCCGAAGACGCATTCTCCCAGTTCACTGGTCTCCACTTCCCAGTAGTGCCGCCCCAAGGAAAAACTCTTGGTGCTAAACGCCTGACCGCTGTCCTGAAGCCTGTCTGATGACTCTTCCTGGTTGACCTCCTCGCATATTAGGGAAATGGTTTTCAAGTCATCGGATATATACACATTGCGGGCAGCTTTGTCGACATCCAGGAGCACGTCGGCAGGGCCCTCCACATAGATTCCTCTCTTTATTCCAGTTATGAGATCAGACAAACCAGTGTGTATCATTTCGGAGATGAGACCCTCATCCAGGTCACCAGCATACAGGTCCTCCTCCCCCTCATCTTGGCTCTCCTTTAAATCACAGAAGTCCTCTCCATCCACATCATTTTCCTTTAGGATGGTCAGTGGGTCAGTGACATTACATAGCTCCTCTATGCGTTGTATCTTCCTGGACAGCTCGTCCTTCTTTACTTCCAACTGCCGAATCATATCAGAGATTGAATGTAAAACCTCATCATGGCTGGTAATCTCGGACACCACTCTCCTCTCCAGATCTTCCAGTTGCCTCCTAATGTCACCAAACAGAGCCGTGACTTTCTCGGTTACACCGGCCATTTTTTCTTTGGCTTTATTCCTGCGTTCTTGCAGCCCCTGGGCTCTTTTTCCCATTTCCCTTTTCTTTAGAGACAGTTTGTGCAAATTTTCCCTTAACTTGTCCTTCTTCTTCTCAGAGACCACATGGAGCATCTGCACCGGGTGCCCCTGGTGCTCCCCGTCCAGCCTGCAGCAGACACAGATATAGGCAGAGTCCTCTGTGCAGAAATACTCCAGGATCCTTCTGTGGACGGAGCATTTCCTGTTCCCCAAAGAAGCGGAGGGGCCGGAGAGGATGTGCTCCGGGGACTTGGCGTGGAACCTCAGATGACTGTCACACAGAGAAACTTCACAATGAAGACAGGACTTTACAGCAGGTACCGGGACGTGGATGCAGTGACTGCAGAAGTTCCCGTTCTTCGGACGCTCCGTCGGCCTGAAAAACTCCACCAGATTGACCAGTCTGACGCTTTTCTTCAGCTCGGGGCGATGTCTGTACATCTTGTTGCATTCTGGGCAGGTGAACTCGCCCTTATCCTTATCCTTGCTGTCCCACGTTTGTGTGATACAGTCCTGGCAGAAGCTGTGTCCACACGGCAGAGTGACCGGATCTTTAAATATCTCCACGCAGACAGAGCACGTCAGTTCAGCTCTCGGGTCAGCAGACGCCATCGCCGGACCTTTGAAGAATGAGCTTCGTTGGGCTCCTGTTTGTAGACTGGTGTGAGGGATCCAGTATGATTGTCTTGTTTTCAGGAAAGCAACAAAAGAAATGCAACCCGTCTTGTTTGACTGAGTGTAACCCGATCACCGCTCCCCGCATACCTAAGGGTAATCACCATGATTTTCAGGTCTTTTATTCACTTCCTGAAACAGAAATATTCTACAATGCACACAGAAATGTGAGGAGCAACTTCTCATCATCGTTATTATCAGCACTGGGAGCAAAAAAACTCAACAAAAGAGCTCCAAAGTAGCAACAATTAATGCATAGAAACCTTGATAGGGACCACTGAACTCATACTCCCATTCCCTCCAGTAGTTTGTGTCTCTGCCCCTCCCACAATGAGGAGATTTAATGCAGTAGTTTGTGTCTCTGCCCCTCCCACAATGGTGAGATTTCCCACAGTAGTTTGTGTCTCTGCCCCGCCCACAATGAGGAGATTTCATGCAGTAGTTTGTGTCTCTGCCCCTCCCACACTGGGGAGATTTCATGCAGTAGTTTGTGTCTCTGCCCCTCCCACAATGAGGAGATTTCATGCAGTAGTTTGTGTCTCTGCCCCTCCCACATTGGGGAGATTTCATGCAGTAGTTTGTGTCTCTGCCCCTCCCACAATGAGGAGATTTCATGCAGTAGTTTGTGTCTCTGCCCCTCCCACAATGAGGAGATTTCATGCAGTAGTTTGTGTCTCTGCCCCTCCCACAATGGTGAGATTTCCTGCAGTAGTTTGTGTCTCTGCCCCTCCCACAATGGTGAGATTTCCCACAGTAGTTTGTGTCTCTGCCCCTCCCACAATGAGGAGATTTCATGCAGTAGTTTGTGTCTCTGCCCCTCCCACAATGGTGAGATTTCCTGCAGTAGTTTGTGTCTCTGCCCCTCCCACAATGGTGAGATTTCCCACAGTAGTTTGTGTCTCTGCCCCTCCCACAATAGGGAGATCTCCTGCAGTAGTTTGTGTCTCTGCCCCTCCCACAATGGGGATATTTCCCTGCAGTAGTTTGTGTCTCTGCCCCTCCCACAATGGTGAGATTTCCCTGCAGTAGTTTGTGTCTCTGCCCCTCCCACAATGGTGAGATTTCCTGCAGTAGTTTGTGTCTCTGCCCCTCCCACAAGGGTGAGATTTCCTGCAGTAGTTTGTGTCTCTACCCCTCCCACAATAGGGAGATTTCCCTGCAGTAGTTTGTGTCTCTACCCCTCCCACAATAATGAGATTTCCTGCAGTAGTTTGTGTCTCTGCCTTCTTATTCTAATCATGGCATCATACAGTACAATAAAAGGGCCACAGAGGGCAGCAGAGTACCTGACACCCCTAGTCTCTGTTCCCTATTCTAATCATGGCATGGTGCAGTACTCAGCATGTCCACAGAGGGCAGCAGAGTACCTACCCACCCTATTCTATGTTCCCAATTCTAATCATGGCATGGTGCAGTACCCCAAAGAGGGCAAAAGAGGGCAGCAGAGTACCTCCCCACCAAATATTTTCTGTTCGGTATTCATATAATGTTATGGTGCAGTACCCCAAAAAGGCCACAGAGGGCAGCAGAGTACCTCTAGTCTCTTTTCCCAATTGTTGTCAGATTACTGTGATAATGTACGGTGCAGTACCCCAGTATGGCCTCAAGGGGGCAGCAGAGCACCGCTCACTTCTGTTGTCATATTACTGTGATAATGTACTGTGCAGTACCCCAGTATGGCCTCAAGGGGGCAGCAGAGCACCGCTCACTTCTATAGTCAGATTACTGTGATAATCAATGCACGGTGCAGTACTTCAGTATGGACACAAGGGGGCAGCAGAGCACCGCTCACTTCTATAGTCAGATTACTGTGATAATCAATGCACAGTGCAGTACACCAGAATAGCCACAAGGGGGCAGCAGAGCACCGCTCACTTCTGTTAGATTACTGTGATAATGTACGGTGCAGTACTCCAGTATGACCACAAGGGGGCAGCAGAGCACCGCTCACTTCTGTTGTCAGATTACTATGATAATGTACGGTGCAGTACCCCAGTATGGACACAAGGGGGCAGCAGAGCACCGCTCACTTCTGTTGTCAGATTACTGTGATAATGTACGGTGCAGTACTCCAGTATGGACACAAGGGGGCAGCAGAGCACCGCTCACTTCTATAGTCAGATTACTGTGATAATCAATGCACAGTGCAGTACTCCAGTATGGACACAAGGGGGCAGCAGAGCACCTCTCACTTCTGTTGTCAGATTACTGTGATAATGTACGGTGCAGTACTCCAGTATGGACACAAGGGGGCAGCAGAGCACCGCTCACTTCTGTTGTCAGATTACTGTGATAATGTACGGTGCAGTACTCCAGTATGGACACAAGGGGGCAGCAGAGCACCGCTCACTTCTGTTGTCATATTAAAGAGGCACTCCGGACATCCACGAAAAAATTTAATTAATATAAGGACACTTACCTGTCCAGGGCGCTGTCGGCACCCCAGGTGACTTTTGGAGTGGCTCTCGGGTGCGGCCACCGCCATTTGTAGCAAGGGAACCTCACAGCCGGTTACCTGCCGTGCATGCGCATGCTGCGCTTTCTTATTGGCCCAGTGTCCTAAACCTAAACTAAATTCTCCACCGCGTCACTTCCAGTGCGGCCGCGACACGAACAGCTGGTGTCAAGTCTACACTGTGCATGCGCAGAGGGCTTTCATGGGTTTGAGGAATATTTTAGGACACTGGTGTTCCGTCAGATTGGGAGACCCGTCAGATCTGGTAACGGAAGTGATGTCACAAGCAAAAATTGCTTACTGCGCATGCGCAATGTGTTCCAGCATGGCCGCTATGCGTTCCAATAGGTTTCCTATTCTGACAGAACACGAAGGCGGCAGCGGCCATCTTGTTACACCCAGCGAAGTCTGGAATGTCACACTTGTTTTAGCAGTAAAGCCAGTTTATATAGTGGAATTCAATATTGTAAATCTCTGATTTTGATTTCATATTCTAATTGAAAACCATTGTCAAGGCTGCAGTCAGAAAGTGGTGACGGCCATCTTGGTACACCCAGCACTGCTCACCGCCACACTGATAGTCAATAGGGGCGGAGGACATTTTTGGACACCCTAAGTCGGTCGTGTTGATATTTTGTATTTGAATTTATGTAAAGCTCAGCTTAGTGCTAAAATAAGTGTGACATCCCAGACTTCGCGTTCTGTCAGAATAGGAAACCTATTGGAACGCATTGCGCATGCGCAGTAAGGACATTTTGTTGGTAATGTCACTTCCGTTATCAGATCTGACGGGTCACCGAATCTGATGGAACACCGGAGTTCCAAAATAATCCTGGAGGGGGAAGGGGGAGGGGGCTGACATTCCGAGGGATGTCGCCGTGGTGCAGTCTCCCAGAAATGAGGACAGGTCCCCCTTCCCCCTCCCCCACTGAAAGGTACCAAATGTGGCACTGGAGGGGGAGGAGTCAGTTAAGCGGAGGTTCCACTTTTGGGTGGAACTTCACTCTTAATGTGATAATCAATGCACGGTGCAGTACTCCAGTATGGACACAAGGGGGCAGCAGAGCTGCTCTCACTTCTATAGTCAGATTACTGTGATAATCAATGCACGGTGCAGTACTCCAGTATGGACACAAGGGGGCAGCAGAGCTCCTCTCACCTCTATAGTCAGATTACTGTGATAATCAATGCACGGTGCAGTACTCCAGTATGGACACAAGGGGGCAGCAGAGCACCTCTCACTTCTATAGTCAGATTACTGTGATAATCAATGCACGGTGCAGTACCTCAGTATGGACACAAGGGGGCAGCAGAGCTCCTCTCACTTCTATAGTCAGATTACTGTGATAATCAATGCACGGTGCAGTACTCCAGTATGGACACAAGGGGGCAGCAGAGCTCCTCTCACTTCTATAGTCAGATTACTGTGATAATCAATGCACGGTGCAGTACTCCAGTATGGACACAAGGGGGCAGGAGAGCTCCTCTCACTTCTATAGTCAGATTACTGTGATAATCAATGCACGGTGCAGTACTCCAGTATGGACACAAGGAGGCAGCAGAGCTCCTCTCACTTCTATAGTCAGATTACTGTGATAATCAATGCACGGTGCAGTACTCCAGTATGGACACAAGGGGGCAGCAGAGCTTCTCTCACTTCTATAGTCAGATTACTGTGATAATCAATGCACGGTGCAGTACTTCAGTATGGACACAAGGGGGCAGCAGAGCACCTCTCTCCTCTATAGTCGGATTACTATGATAATCAATACACGGTGCAGTACTCCAGTATGGACACAAGGGGGCAGCAGAGCTCCTCTCACTTCTATAGTCAGATTACTGTGATAATCAATGCACGGTGCAGTACCTCAGTATGGACACAAGGGGGCAGCAGAGCTCCTCTCACCTCTATAGTCAGATTACTGTGATAATCAATGCACGGTGCAGTACTCCAGTATGGACACAAGGGGGCAGCAGAGCTCCTCTCACTTCTATAGTCAGATTACTGTGATAATCAATGCACGGTGCAGTACTCCAGTATGGACACAAGGGAGCAGCAGAGCTCCTCTCACCTCTATAGTCAGATTACTGTGATAATCAATGTACGGTGCAGTACTCCAGTATGGTCACAAAGGGGGCAGCAGAGCTCCTTTCACTTCTATAGTCAGATTACTGTGATAATCAATGTACGGTGCAGTTCTCCAGTATGGACACAAGGGGGCAGCAGAGCTCCTCTCACTTCTATAGTCAGATTACTGTAATCAATGCACGGTGCAGTACTCCAGTATGGACACAAGGGGGCAGCAGAGCTCCTTTCACTTCTATAGTCAGATTACTGTGATAATCAATGCACGGTGCAGTACTCCAGTATGGACACAAGGGGGCAGCAGAGCTCCTCTCACTTCTATAGTCAGATTACTGTGATAATCAATGCACGGTGCAGTACTCCAGTATGGACACAAGGGGGCAGCAGAGCTCCTCTCACTTCTATAGTCAGATTACTGTGATAATCAATGCACGGTGCAGTACTCCAGTATGGACACAAGGGGGCAGCAGAGCTCCTCTCACTTCTATAGTCAGATTACTGTGATAATCAATGCACGGTGCAGTACCTCAGTATGGACACAAGGAGGCAGCAGAGCTCCTCTCACTTCTATAGTCAGATTACTGTGATAATCAATGCACGGTGCAGTACTCCAGTATGGACACAAGGGGGCAGCAGAGCTTCTCTCACTTCTATAGTCAGATTACTGTGATAATCAATGCACGGTGCAGTACTTCAGTATGGACACAAGGGGGCAGCAGAGCACCTCTCTCCTCTATAGTCGGATTACTATGATAATCAATACACGGTGCAGTACTCCAGTATGGACACAAGGGGGCAGCAGAGCTCCTCTCACTTCTATAGTCAGATTACTGTGATAATCAATGCACGGTGCAGTACCTCAGTATGGACACAAGGGGGCAGCAGAGCTCCTCTCACCTCTATAGTCAGATTACTGTGATAATCAATGCACGGTGCAGTACTCCAGTATGGACACAAGGGGGCAGCAGAGCTCCTCTCACTTCTATAGTCAGATTACTGTGATAATCAATGCACGGTGCAGTACTCCAGTATGGACACAAGGGAGCAGCAGAGCTCCTCTCACCTCTATAGTCAGATTACTGTGATAATCAATGTACGGTGCAGTACTCCAGTATGGTCACAAAGGGGGCAGCAGAGCTCCTTTCACTTCTATAGTCAGATTACTGTGATAATCAATGTACGGTGCAGTTCTCCAGTATGGACACAAGGGGGCAGCAGAGCTCCTCTCACTTCTATAGTCAGATTACTGTAATCAATGCACGGTGCAGTACTCCAGTATGGACACAAGGGGGCAGCAGAGCTCCTTTCACTTCTATAGTCAGATTACTGTGATAATCAATGCACGGTGCAGTACTCCAGTATGGACACAAGGGGGCAGCAGAGCTCCTCTCACTTCTATGGTCAGATTACTGTGATAATCAATGCACGGTGCAGTACTCCAGTATGGACACAAGGGGGCAGCAGAGCTCCTCTCACTTCTATAGTCAGATTACTGTGATAATCAATGTACGGTGCAGTACTCCAGTATGGACACAAGGGGGCAGCAGAGCTCCTCTCACCTCTATAGTCAGATTACTGTGATAATCAATGCACGGTGCAGTACCCCAGTATGGACACAAGGGGGCAGCAGAGCTCCTCTCACCTCTATAGTCAGATTACTGTGATAATCAATGCACGGTGCAGTACTCCAGTATGGACACAAGGGGGCAGCAGAGCTCCTCTCACTTCTATAGTCAGATTACTGTGATAATCAATGCACGGTGCAGTACCTCAGTATGGACACAAGGCGGCAGCAGAGCACCTCTCACTTCTATAGTCAGATTACTGTGATAATCAATGCACGGTGCAGTACTCCAGTATGGACACAAGGGAGCAGCAGAGCTCCTCTCACTTCTATAGTCAGATTACTGTGATAATCAATGCACGGTGCAGTACTCCAGTATGGACACAAGGGGGCAGCAGAGCACCTCTCACTTCTATAGTCAGATTACTGTGATAATCAATGTACGGTGCAGTACCTCAGTATGGACACAAGGGAGCAGCAGAGCTCCTCTCACCTCTATAGTCAGATTACTGTGATAATCAATGTACGGTGCAGTACCTCAGTATGCACACTTTTTTCCTGCATGATGCAGTACCTGAAGGGGCCAGAGGGGGCAGTAAAAACACGCCGCCTGTATTCCGACCAGGCAGAGAAGCGTCCTGTGTTGCCATGGAGACCGGGCGGCGGTTGCCGGAAATACGTCACTGAGCTGTTCAAACCTGAGAGAGCAACAGAGAGCCGGTGAGTGAGAGAAGAGACCTTGTATGATCTGTGGAGAGGAGAGAAGAGTGCAGGAGAGGAGAGGAGAGTGCAGGGGAGGAGAGTGCAGGAGAGGAGAGTGCAGGAGAGGAGAGGAGAGTGCAGGGGAGGAGAGTGCAGGGGAGGAGAGTGCAGGGGAGGAGAGTGCAGGAGAGGAGAGTGCAGGAGAGGAGAGTGCAGGGGAGGAGAGTGCAGGGGAGGAGAGTGCAGGAGAGGAGAGGAGAGTGCAGGGGAGGAGAGGAGAGTGCAGGGGAGGAGAGTGCAGGAGAGGAGAGTGCAGGGGAGGAGAGGAGAGTGCAGGAGAGGAGAGAAGAGTGCAGGGGAGGAGAGGAGAGTGCAGGAGAGGAGAGTGCAGGAGAGGAGAGTGCAGGAGAGGAGAGTGCAGGGGAGGAGAGGAGAGTGCAGGAGAGGAGAGGAGAGTGCAGGGGAGGAGAGTGCAGGAGAGGAGAGTGCAGGGGAGGAGAGGAGAGTGCAGGAGAGGAGAGAAGAGTGCAGGAGAGGAGAGAAGAGTGCAGGGGAGGAGAGGAGAGTGCAGGAGAGGAGAGTGCAGGAGAGGAGAGTGCAGGGGAGGAGAGGAGAGTGCAGGAGAGGAGAGGAGAGTGCAGGGGAGGAGAGTGCAGGAGAGGAGAGTGCAGGGGAGGAGAGGAGAGTGCAGGGGAGGAGAGGAGAGTGCAGGAGAGGAGAGTGCAGGAGAGGAGAGTGCAGGGGAGGAGAGGAGAGTGCAGGAGAGGAGAGTGCAGGGGAGGAGAGTGCAGGAGAGGAGAGTGCAGGGGAGGAGAGGAGAGTGCAGGAGAGGAGAGAAGAGTGCAGGGGAGGAGAGGAGAGTGCAGGAGAGGAGAGTGCAGGAGAGGAGAGTGCAGGGGAGGAGAGGAGAGTGCAGGAGAGGAGAGTGCAGGAGAGGAGAGTGCAGGGGAGGAGAGGAGAGTGCAGGAGAGGAGAGGAGAGTGCAGGGGAGGAGAGTGCAGGAGAGGAGAGTGCAGGAGAGGAGAGGAGAGTGCAGGGGAGGAGAGGAGAGTGCAGGAGAGGAGAGTGCAGGAGAGGAGAGTGCAGGAGAGGAGAGTGCAGGGGAGGAGAGGAGAGTGCAGGAGAGGAGAGGAGAGTGCAGGGGAGGAGAGGAGAGTGCAGGAGAGGAGAGTGCAGGAGAGGAGAGTGCAGGGGAGGAGAGGAGAGTGCAGGAGAGGAGAGGAGAGTGCAGGGGAGGAGAGTGCAGGAGAGGAGAGTGCAGGAGAGGAGCTTGCAAGAGAGGAGAGTGCAGGGGAGGAGAGGAGAGTGCAGGAGAGGAGCTTGCAAGAGAGAAGAGTGCAGGGGAGGAGAGGAGAGTGCAGGGGAGGAGAGTGCAGGAGAGGAGAGTGCAGGAGAGAAGAGTGCAGGGGAGGAGAGGAGAGTGCAGGGGAGGAGAGTGCAGGAGAGGAGAGTGCAGGGGAGGAGAGGAGAGTGCAGGGGAGGAGAGTGCAGGAGAGGAGAGTGCAGGGGAGGAGAGTGCAGGGGAGGAGAGGAGAGTGCAGGGGAGAAGAGGAGAGTGCAGGAGAGGAGAGTGCAGGGGAGAAGAGGAGAGTGCAGGGGAGGAGAGGAGAGTGCAGGAGAGGAGAGGAGAGTGCAGGAGAGGAGAGTGCAGGGGAGGAGAGTGCAGGGGAGGAGAGTGCAGGAGAGGAGAGTGCAGGGGAGGAGAGTGCAGGAGAGGAGAGTGCAGGAGAGGAGAGTGCAGGGGAGGAGAGTGCAGGGGAGGAGAGTGCAGGGGAGGAGAGGAGAGTGCAGGAGAGGAGAGTGCAGGGGAGAAGAGGAGAGTGCAGGAGAGGAGAGTGCAGAGGAGAGTGCAGGAGAGGAGAGTGCAGGGGAGAAGAGGAAAGTGCAGGAGAGGAGAGTGCAGGGGAGGAGAGTGCAGGGGAGGAGAGTGCAGGGGAGGAGAGGAGAGTGCAGGGGAGGAGAGGAAAGTGCAGGAGAGGAGAGTGCAGGGGAGGAGAGTGCAGGGGAGGAGAGGAGAGTGCAGGGGAGAAGAGGAGAGTGCAGGAGAGGAGAGTGCAGGGGAGAAGAGGAGAGTGCAGGAGAGGAGAGGAGAGTGCAGGAGAGGAGAGTGCAGGGGAGGAGAGTGCAGGGGAGGAGAGTGCAGGAGAGGAGAGTGCAGGGGAGGAGAGTGCAGGGGAGGAGAGTGCAGGGGAGGAGAGTGCAGGGGAGGAGAGGAGCGTGCAGGGGAGGAGAGTGCAGGGGAGGAGAGTGCAGGAGAGGAGAGTGCAGGGGAGGAGAGTGCAGGGGAGAAGAGGAGAGTGCAGGAGAGGAGAGTGCAGGGGAGAAGAGGAGAGTGCAGGGGAGGAGAAGAGAGTGCAGGGGAGGAGAGGAGAGTGCAGGAGAGGAGAGTGCAGGGGAGGAGAGTGCAGGGGAGGAGAGTGCAAGAGAGGAGAGTGCAGGGGAGGAGAGGAGAGTGCAGGAGAGGAGAGTGCAGGAGAGGAGAGTGCAGGGGAGGAGAGGAGAGTGCAGGAGAGGAGAGTGCAGGAGAGGAGAGTGCAGGGGAGGAGAGTGCAGGGGAGGAGAGGAGAGTGCAGGAGAGGAGAGTGCAGGGGAGGAGAGGAGAGTGCAGGAGAGGAGAGTGCAGGGGAGAAGAGGAGAGTGCAGGAGAGGAGATTGTAGGAGAGGAGAGGAGAGCTCTAGAGAAGATGGTGGTGGGGGGGTGGTGATGAAGTAATTATCCAGGAGACAGTGTGGGGGAGGGCCCACATCTCGGTGTATATATATATCTTTCTTCTGGTCACATGACTGAGTTGTGTGCCGTCCTCCAGGGGGAGATGACCAATCAGGAGGATGCCTGGGAGAGTCTGGACTCGGAGTTTGACCATTATCTGGTGGATATGAAGCCCTATGTGTTGAAGCGCCCCCAGAGGATGGGTAAGGGATTTCTGTCACCTGTATTTTCTGATGTTTTTGTCCTCCAATCATTAGATGAAGATCTTTGTTCTGACACTTCCTGTTGTCGGGTGACACCGCTCTCTCCCTCTCTCTCCCTCTCTCTCCCTCTCTCTCCCTCTCTCTCTCTCTCTCTCCCTCTCTCTCCCTCTCTCTCCTGTTCTCCTGCGTTGTCACCCGGCCTTCCAATATAGACAAGGAATGGCCCTATCAGTACACAGTACACAGACGGGGCCCTCCGCTGTCACCATCAGGGACCCCCCGGGAGGAATGGTCACCCAGTCATCTCCGGACTGAATGTAGACAGGAAGTGGCTGCAAAGAAGCTGCAGGAGATCCGCAGTCCTGAGAACTCACACTGAACAAACAGCATCATGAAGGCCAAGGAACACACCAGACAGGTCAGGGATAAAGTTGTGGAGAAGTATAAAGCAGGGTTAGGTTATAATAAAATCTCCCAAGCTTTGAAGATCTCACGGAGCTCTGTTCAATCCATCATCGGAAAATGGAAAGAGTATGGCACAACTGCAAACCTACCAAGACATGGCCGTCCACCTAAACTGACCGGCCGGGCAAGGAGAACATTCATCAGAGAAGAGCCAAGAGGTCCATGGTAACTCTGGAGGAGCTGCAGAGATCCACAGCTCAGGTGGGAGAATCTGTCCACAGGACAATTATTAGTCGTGTTCTCCACAAATCTGCCCTTTATGGAAGAGTGACAAGAAGAAAGACATTGGTGAAAGAAAGTCATAAGAAGTCCTGTTTGTAGTTTGTGAGAAGCCATGTGGAGGACACAGCAAACATGTGGAAGAAGGTGATCTGGTCACATGAGACCAAAATTCAACTTTATGGCCTAAAAGTAAAACGCTATGTGTGGGGAAAACTAACACTGCACATCACCCTGAACACACCATCCCCACCGTGAAACATGGTGGTGGCAGCATCATGTGGTGGGGATGCTTTTCTTCAGCAGGGACAGGGAAGCTGGTCAGAGTTGATGGGAAGATGGATGGAGACAAATACAGGACAATCTTAGAAGAAAACCTGTTAGAGCCTACAAAAGACTTGAGACCGGGGCGGAGGTTCACCTTCCAGCAGGACAACGACCCGAAACATCCAGCCAGAGCTACAATGGAATGGTTTACATCAAAGCATATTCATGGGATTTTGGTTGTAAGATGACAAAATGTGGGAAATTTCAAGGGGTATGAATACTTTTTCAAGGCACTGTAACATCATTTGTCTCCATGGCAGGAGAGTTTCTTATAAAGCACGACATGTTTGGTATCTATTTACTTGGCGTAACATCATCTTTTATATTTTACCAATCAATTGGGTGTTATACTGTGCTTCTGTGCATTCAAATTCAAAAAAGTGTTTTTTTTTGTAAATTACATTTGAAAAACCTCTGTGCAAATACTGTGTGACATAAAAAATTACAAAACCCACCAATTTATCCTCTAGAACTGCACAGATGTCAAAGTGGAGGCCCTCCAGCTCTTGTGGAACTACAAGTCCCATGAGGCATTGCAAGGCTGACAGTTACAAGCATGACTCCCAAAGACAGAGGCATGATGGGACTTGTAGTTCTGCAACAGCTGGAGGGCCCCCAGTTTGACACCCCTGCTCTAGAGGCCCTTCAGTTGTTCAGGGACTACAATTCCCATCATGCCCAGTAATGTCTGTGAAGGTCAGAGTTTTACAAAGCCTCATGGGACGTGTAGTTCTACAACAGCTGGAGGGCCATAGTTCGGAGATCCTTGCTCTAGGGCAGTGATGGTGAATCTGGGCTTCCTGGGTGTTTTGGAACTACATTTCCCATGATCCTCCTGCACTCTGCAGTGTAGCTGAGCATCATGGGAAATGTAGTTCCAAAACACCCAGGAAGCCCAGATTCACCATCACTGCCCTAGAGCAAGGATCTCCGAACTACGGCCCTCCAGCTGTTGGAGAACTACACGTCCCATGAGGCTTTGTAAAACTCTGACCTTCACAGACATTACTGGGCATGATGGGAATTGTAGTCCCATCAGAAGTGTCAGAAATGGCCGCAGGGGGGGGGAGGGGTTAATTTGTCAATATTAATAACTAACAGTCAAGCATTAAACGCACTTAGCGTGTCGGCTTCATCCATCTGGGCTTTCCAAAATCACCGTTGCGCAATTCTGTAACGCTGTAAAATCACCTGAAAATGGAGCGACGCGTATTTGGGTGCTTTTATTGTTAATGGCCGCCAAAATGCACAAAAGAAACGCACAGAAGAAACGCACGTTTTGTTGTGCAGCAAAATGCTCAAAAATGCACTTCCCAAAACTGCGCCCAATAAAAGGTACGGGCGTTAATTTGGCTGGTTTTTGGAGCGGAGAGCTGCCGGTTCAAATGAAAAGTTCTGCTCCAAATTCCTGGCAAGAAAAACGGGCGCCTAAAAAACGCAGAAAGAGATCATAAAAATATATTCAACCTTGAAGAAACAACCACCACCTTCTACACCGCCTGTTATTCTTTATTCTCCCAACGACTTTTCTCTAAAAAATGGTTAATAAAAATATATTCAACCTTAAAAACGCAGAAAGAGAAACGCGTCGCTCTGCTGTTGCTCGGTGTGGGCGGGTCTTAGATGTGTTCCCGCCCCTTTACAGGCGTTTAGTTTTTTTTTTTTACAGCCAATGCGCTCCTCTCCTGAATGTCAGTGTTGTGAGGTTTTTTTTCTGCCTCTAATGCTTTTTTCAAACTTGTGCGACTCGGGACTGCAAAAGTCGCATTACAAGTCATGATTTCCAATGAGTACCGTTCATATCTGTGCGACTTCAACGCCGTCCCAGCACTACTATGGTGCGACTTCAACGCCGTCCCAGCACTACTATGGTGCGAGTTCAACGCCGTCCCAGCACTACTATGGTGCGAGTTCATCGCCGTCCCAGCACTACTATGGTGCGAGTTCATCGCCGTCCCTGCACTACTATGGTGCGTGTTCATCGCCGTCCCTGCACTACTATGGTGCGACTTCATCGCCGTCCCTGCACTACTATGGTGCGACTTCAACGCCGTCCCTGCACTACTATGGTGCGACTTCAACGCCGTCCCAGCACTACTATGGTGCGACTTCAACGCCGTCCCAGCACTACTATGGTGCGACTTCAACGCCGTCCCTGCACTACTATGGTGCGAGTTCAACGCTGTCCCAGCACTACTATGGTGCGACTTCAACGCAGTCCCTGCACTACTATGGTGCGACTTCAACGCCGTCCCAGCACTACTATGGTGCGACTTCAACGCCGTCCCAGCACTACTATGGTGCGACTTCAACGCCGTCCCAGCACTACTATGGTGCGACTTCAACGCCGTCCCTGCACTACTATGGTGCGAGTTCAACGCTGTCCCAGCACTACTATGGTGCGACTTCAACACCGTCCCTGCACTACTATGGTGCGACTTCAACGCCGTCCCTGCACTACTATGGTGCGACTTCAACGCCGTCCCTGCACTACTATGGTGCGAGTTCAACGCCGTCCCAGCACTACTATGGTGCGAGTTCATCGCCGTCCCAGCACTACTATGGTGCGACTTCAACGCCGTCCCTGCACTACTATGGTGCGACTTCAACGCCGTCCCAGCACTACTATGGTGCGACTTCAACGCCGTCCCAGCACTACTATGGTGCGACTTCAACGCCGTCCCTGCACTACTATGGTGCGAGTTCAACGCTGTCCCAGCACTACTATGGTGCGACTTCAACACCGTCCCTGCACTACTATGGTGCGACTTCAACGCCGTCCCTGCACTACTATGGTGCGAGTTCAACGCCGTCCCAGCACTACTATGGTGCGACTTCAACGCAGTCCCTGCACTACTATGGTGCGACTTCAACGCCGTCCCAGCACTACTATGGTGCGACTTCAACGCCGTCCCAGCACTACTATGGTGCGACTTCAACGCCGTCCCAGCACTACTATGGTGCGACTTCAACGCCGTCCCTGCACTACTATGGTGCAACTTCAACGCCGTCCCTGCACTACTATGGTGCGACTTCAACGCAGTCCCAGCACTACTATGGTGCGACTTCAACGCCGTCCCAGCACTACTATGGTGCGAGTTCAACGCCGTCCCAGCACTACTATGGTGCGACTTCAACGCCGTCCCAGCACTACTATGGTGCGTGTTCATCGCCGTCCCTGCACTACTATGGTGCGACTTCAACGCAGTCCCAGCACTACTATGGTGCGACTTCAACACCGTCCCTGCACTACTATGGTGCGACTTCAACGCCGTCCCAGCACTACTATGGTGCGACTTCAACGCCGTCCCTGCACTACTATGGTGCGACTTCAACGCCGTCCCTGCACTACTATGGTGCGACTTCAACGCCGTCCCTGCACTACTATGGTGCGTGTTCAACGCCGTCCCAGCACTACTATGGTGCGACTTCAACGCTGTCCCTGCACTACTATGGTGCGACTTCAACGCCGTCCCAGCACTACTATGGTGCGAGTTCAACGCCGTCCCAGCACTACTATGGTGCGACTTCAACGCCGTCCCAGCACTACTATGGTGCGAGTTCAACGCCGTCCCAGCACTACTATGGTGCGAGTTCAACGCTGTCCCTGCACTACTATGGTGCGAGTTCAACGCCGTCCCTGCACTACTATGGTGCGACTTCAACGCCGTCCCAGCACTACTATGGTGCGAGTTCAACGCAGTCCCTGCACTACTATGGTGCGACTTCAACGCTGTCCCAGCACTACTATGGTGCGACTTCAACGCCGTCCCAGCACTACTATGGTGCGACTTCAACGCCGTCCCAGCACTACTATGGTGCGAGTTCAACGCCGTCCCTGCACTACTATGGTGCGACTTCAACGTCGTCCCAGCACTACTATGGTGCGAGTTCAACGCTGTCCCAGCACTACTATGGTGCGACTTCAACGCCGTCCCTGCACTACTATGGTGCGAGTTCAACGCCGTCCCTGCACTACTATGGTGCGACTTCAACGCCGTCCCAGCACTACTATGGTGCGAGTTCAACGCAGTCCCTGCACTACTATGGTGCGACTTCAACGCTGTCCCAGCACTACTATGGTGCGACTTCAACGCCGTCCCAGCACTACTATGGTGCGACTTCAACGCCGTCCCAGCACTACTATGGTGCGAGTTCAACGCCGTCCCTGCACTACTATGGTGCGACTTCAACGTCGTCCCAGCACTACTATGGTGCGAGTTCAACGCTGTCCCAGCACTACTATGGTGCGACTTCAACGCCGTCCCTGCACTACTATGGTGCGACTTCAACGCCGTCCCAGCACTACTATGGTGCGACTTCAACGCCGTCCCTGCACTACTATGGTGCGAGTTCAACGCTGTCCCTGCACTACTATGGTGCGTGTTCATCGCCGTCCCTGCACTACTATGGTGCGACTTCAACGCCGTCCCTGCACTACTATGGTGCGAGTTCAACGCCGTCCCTGCACTACTATGGTGCGACTTCAACGCCGTCCCAGCACTACTATGGTGCGAGTTCAACGCCGTCCCTGCACTACTATGGTGCGACTTCAACGCCGTCCCAGCACTACTATGGTGCGTGTTCATCGCCGTCCCTGCACTACTATGGTGCGACTTCAACGCAGTCCCAGCACTACTATGGTGCGACTTCAACGCCGTCCCAGCACTACTATGGTGCGAGTTCAACGCCGTCCCAGCACTACTATGGTGCGACTTTAACGCCGTCCCAGCACTACTATGGTGCGACTTTAACGCCGTCCCAGCACTACTATAGTGCGAGTTCAACGCCGTCCCTGTACTACTATGGTGCGACTTTAACGCCGTCCCAGCACTACTATGGTGCGTGTTCATCGCCGTCCCTGCACTACTATGGTGCGACTTCAACGCAGTCCCAGCACTACTATGGTGCGACTTCAACACCGTCCCTGCACTACTATGGTGCGACTTCAACGCCGTCCCAGCACTACTATGGTGCGACTTCAACGCCGTCCCTGCACTACTATGGTGCGACTTCAACGCCGTCCCTGCACTACTATGGTGCGACTTCAACGCCGTCCCAGCACTACTATGGTGCGACTTCAACGCCGTCCCTGCACTACTATGGTGCGACTTCAACGCCGTCCCTGCACTACTATGGTGCGTGTTCAACGCCGTCCCAGCACTACTATGGTGCGTTTTCAACGCCGTCCCTGCACTACTATGGTGCGACTTCAACGCCGTCCCAGCACTACTATGGTGCGACTTCAACGCCGTCCCTGCACTACTATGGTGTGACTTCAACGCAGTCCCTGCACTACTATGGTGCGAGTTCAACGCCGTCCCTGCACTACTATGGTGCGAGTTCAACGCCGTCCCTGCACTACTATGGTGCGACTTCAACGCCGTCCCAGCACTACTATGGTGCGACTTCAACGCCGTCCCTGCACTACTATGGTGCGACTTCAACGCCGTCCCAGCACTACTATGGTGCGACTTCAACGCCGTCCCTGCACTACTATGGTGCGACTTCAACGCCGTCCCAGCACTACTATGGTGCGAGTTCAACGCAGTCCCTGCACTACTATGGTGCGACTTCAACGCCGTCCCAGCACTACTATGGTGCGAGTTCAACGCCGTCCCAGCACTACTATGGTGCGAGTTCAACGCCGTCCCTGCACTACTATGGTGCGACTTCAACGCCGTCCCTGCACTACTATGGTGCGAGTTCAACGCCGTCCCTGCACTACTATGGTGCGAGTTCAACGCCGTCCCAGCACTACTATGGTGTGAGTTCAACGCCGTCCCTGCACTACTATGGTGCGACTTCAACGCCGTCCCAGCACTACTATGGTGTGAGTTCAACGCCGTCCCTGCACTACTATGGTGCGACTTCAATGCCGTCCCAGCACTACTATGGTGCGACTTCAACGCCGTCCCAGCACTACTATGGTGCGACTTTAACGCCGTCCCAGCACTACTATGGTGCGTGTTCATCGCCGTCCCTGCACTACTATGGTGCGACTTTAACGCAGTCCCAGCACTACTATGGTGCGAATTCAACGCCGTCCCAGCACTACTATGGTGCGACTTCAACGCCGTCCCAGCACTACTATGGTGCGAGTTCAACGCCGTCCCTGCACTACTATGGTGCGTGTTCATCGCCGTCCCAGCACTACTATGGTGCGAGTTCAACGCCGTCCCTGCACTACTATGGTGCGACTTCAACGCCGTCCCTGCACTACTATGGTGCGAATTCAACGCCGTCCCAGCACTACTATGGTGCGACTTCAACGCCGTCCCAGCACTACTATGGTGCGAGTTCAACGCCGTCCCTGCACTACTATGGTGCGACTTCAACGCCGTCCCTGCACTACTATGGTGCGACTTCAACGCCGTCCCTGCACTACTATGGTGCGACTTCAACGCCGTCCCTGCACTACTATGGTGCGAATTCAACGCCGTCCCAGCACTACTATGGTGCGACTTCAACGCCGTCCCAGCACTACTATGGTGCGTGTTCATCGCCGTCCCAGCACTACTATGGTGCGAGTTCAACGCCGTCCCTGCACTACTATGGTGCGACTTCAACGCCGTCCCTGCACTACTATGGTGCGAATTCAACGCCGTCCCAGCACTACTATGGTGCGACTTCAACGCCGTCCCAGCACTACTATGGTGCGAGTTCAACGCCGTCCCTGCACTACTATGGTGCGACTTCAACGCCGTCCCTGCACTACTATGGTGCGACTTCAACGCCGTCCCTGCACTACTATGGTGCGACTTCAACGCCGTCCCTGCACTACTATGGTGCGAATTCAACGCCGTCCCAGCACTACTATGGTGCGACTTCAACGCCGTCCCAGCACTACTATGGTGCGAGTTCATCGCCGTCCCAGCACTACTATGGTGCGAGTTCAACGCCGTCCCAGCACTACTATGGTGCGAGTTCAACGCCGTCCCTGCACTACTATGGTGCGACTTCAACACCGTCCCAGCACTACTATGGTGCGTGTTCATCGCCGTCCCAGCACTACTATGGTGCGACTTCAACGCCGTCCCAGCACTACTATGGTGCGTGTTCATCGCCGTCCCAGCACTACTATGGTGCGACTTCAACACCGTCCCTGCACTACTATGGTGGGACTTCAACGCCGTCCCTGCACTACTATGGTGCGAGTTCAACGCAGTCCCTGCACTACTATGGTGCGAGTTCAACGCCGTCCCTGCACTACTATGGTGCGACTTCAACGCCGTCCCAGCACTACTATGGTGCGTGTTCATCGCCGTCCCTGCACTACTATGGTGCGACTTCAACGCAGTCCCAGCACTACTATGGTGCGACTTCAACGCTGTCCCAGCACTACTATGGTGCGAGTTCAACGCCGTCCCAGCACTACTATGGTGCGACTTTAACGCCGTCCCAGCACTACTATGGTGCGACTTTAACGCCGTCCCAGCACTACTATAGTGCGAGTTCAACGCCGTCCCTGTACTACTATGGTGCGACTTTAACGCCGTCCCAGCACTACTATGGTGCGTGTTCATCGCCGTCCCTGCACTACTATGGTGCGACTTCAACGCAGTCCCAGCACTACTATGGTGCGACTTCAACACCGTCCCTGCACTACTATGGTGCGACTTCAACGCCGTCCCAGCACTACTATGGTGCGACTTCAACGCCGTCCCTGCACTACTATGGTGCGACTTCAACGCCGTCCCTGCACTACTATGGTGCGACTTCAACGCCGTCCCAGCACTACTATGGTGCGACTTCAACGCCGTCCCTGCACTACTATGGTGCGACTTCAACGCCGTCCCTGCACTACTATGGTGCGTGTTCAACGCCGTCCCAGCACTACTATGGTGCGTTTTCAACGCCGTCCCTGCACTACTATGGTGCGACTTCAACGCCGTCCCAGCACTACTATGGTGCGACTTCAACGCCGTCCCTGCACTACTATGGTGTGACTTCAACGCAGTCCCTGCACTACTATGGTGCGAGTTCAACGCCGTCCCTGCACTACTATGGTGCGAGTTCAACGCCGTCCCTGCACTACTATGGTGCGACTTCAACGCCGTCCCAGCACTACTATGGTGCGACTTCAACGCCGTCCCTGCACTACTATGGTGCGACTTCAACGCCGTCCCAGCACTACTATGGTGCGACTTCAACGCCGTCCCTGCACTACTATGGTGCGACTTCAACGCCGTCCCAGCACTACTATGGTGCGAGTTCAACGCAGTCCCTGCACTACTATGGTGCGACTTCAACGCCGTCCCAGCACTACTATGGTGCGAGTTCAACGCCGTCCCAGCACTACTATGGTGCGACTTCAACGCCGTCCCTGCACTACTATGGTGCGAGTTCAACGCCGTCCCTGCACTACTATGGTGCGAGTTCAACGCCGTCCCTGCACTACTATGGTGCGACTTCAACGCCGTCCCAGCACTACTATGGTGTGAGTTCAACGCCGTCCCTGCACTACTATGGTGCGACTTCAATGCCGTCCCAGCACTACTATGGTGCGACTTCAACGCCGTCCCAGCACTACTATGGTGCGACTTTAACGCCGTCCCAGCACTACTATGGTGCGTGTTCATCGCCGTCCCTGCACTACTATGGTGCGACTTTAACGCAGTCCCAGCACTACTATGGTGCGAATTCAACGCCGTCCCAGCACTACTATGGTGCGACTTCAACGCCGTCCCAGCACTACTATGGTGCGAGTTCAACGCCGTCCCTGCACTACTATGGTGCGACTTCAACGCCGTCCCTGCACTACTATGGTGCGAATTCAACGCCGTCCCAGCACTACTATGGTGCGACTTCAACGCCGTCCCAGCACTACTATGGTGCGAGTTCAACGCCGTCCCTGCACTACTATGGTGCGAGTTCAACGCCGTCCCTGCACTACTATGGTGCGACTTCAACGCCGTCCCTGCACTACTATGGTGCGACTTCAACGCCGTCCCTGCACTACTATGGTGCGAATTCAACGCCGTCCCAGCACTACTATGGTGCGACTTCAACGCCGTCCCAGCACTACTATGGTGCGAGTTCAACGCAGTCCCTGCACTACTATGGTGCGAGTTCAACGCCGTCCCTGCACTACTATGGTGCGACTTCAACGCCGTCCCAGCACTACTATGGTGCGACTTCAATGCAACTCGAGGTCCATAGACAGGAATTGCTTCAAGTCGTGCGACTTTCAGGTTGCACAAGTGTGAAATGGGCCTAAATGCTTGTAAACGCCTGTGTGTGTGCGTATAGACATGGGGAGGGGGGGTACTAAAACTGGAGCACTCCGAATCTGGGGCAGCCAATCAGCTTCTACCTTCAGCTTCTTCAATGAAGATTTGACAATAAAACCTGGAAGCTGATTGGCTCCCATGTACAGCTGCTCTGATTTTAGTAAATAACCCCCCCCCCTCCCCCCATAGGCTCACATAGAGGGGCGTTTAAAGGCAATTAGGAAATTGTCAAATGCCTGTAAGAAGGTAAGAAGGATGTTTTTGATGCCCCCCCCCCTCCCCCGATGTACATGAGCGCTGAATGTCATTCTTACTCACAAATCCAGTCTTTCCTTTTGTCGGAGGGCACTGAGACTCTTTATGGGTGGAATTCCCACCACCAGCCGTCTAGTACGCTGTCATTCACCCACCCAAACCCGAGCGTATAGATCTGGTATTACTTCTCTGCTATGCCGATGTCTGGCAGCAGGTGGCAGGCTTGGCTCAGTTATCGGATGTTTTATCCCAGCAGTGGATATTCTTGCTGCAGATGAAGGTTCACACTATTGGATGCGGAGAATTCACAATGACAGGAGATGAGTGACTGTCTCTCTATGGAGCCGGTTCCCAGATCTCCGCTGTGACTCCGGGGGGCCCTGGGCATCTTTTCCTCCTGTTTCAGGTCCGAATTCAGCCAAAAATGTGTGCTGAAATCAGACCTGAGACGCAGAACGGGGACACACCGGACCCCCTGCTGTGAGCCGCATGCGGCATTAGATGTGAACCCAGCCTTAAAGTTACAGTGCCTTGAAAAAGTATTCATACCCCTTGAAATTCTCCACATCTTGTCATCTCACAGCCAAAAACATAAATATATTTTATTGGGATTTTATGTGATAGACCAACACAAAGTGTCACATAATTGTGAAGTGGAAGGAAAATAATAAATGATACAAATAAATATGTGAAAAGCGTGCGTATGTGTGTGTGTGTGGGGGGGGGGGGTACATTTGTATGGCGCCCCCGAGTCAATACTTTGTAGAACCCCCTTTCTCTACAAGTCTTTTTGGGGGTGTCTCTACCAGCTTTGCACATCTAGAGAGGACATTTCTCCCCATTCTTCTTTGTAAAATATCTCAAGCTCTGTCAGATTGGATGGAGAGCGTCTGTGATCAGCAATTTTCAAGTCTTGCCACAGATTCTCAATGTGATTTAGGTCTGGACTGTGACTGGGCCATTCTAACACATGAATATGCTTTGATGTAAACCATTCCATTGTAGCTCTGGCTGGATGTTTCGGGTCGTTGTCCTGCTGGAAGGTGAACCTCCGCCCCGGTCTCAAGTCTTTTGTAGACTCTAATAGGTTTTCTTCTAAGATTGTCCTGTATTTGTCTCCATCCATCTTCCCATCAACTCTGACCAGCTTCCCTGTCCCTGCTGAAGAAAACCATCCCCACCACATGATGCTGCCACCACCATGTTTCACGGTGGGGATGGTGTGTTCAGGGTGATGTGCAGTGTTAGTTTTCCCCACACATAGCGTTTTGCTTTTAGACCATAAAGTTGAATTTTGGTCTCATGTGACCAGATCACCTTCTTCCACATGTTTGCTGTGTCCTCCACATGGCTTCTCGCAAACTACAAACAGGACTTCTTATGACTTTCTTTCACCAATGTCTTTCTTCTTGTCACTCTTCCATAAAGGGCAGATTTGTGGAGAACACGACTAATAGTTGTCCTGTGGACAGATTCTCCCACCTGAGCTGTGGATCTCTGCAGCTCCTCCAGAGTTACCATGGACCTCTTGGCTCTTCTCTGATGAATGCTCTCCTTGCCCGGCCGGTCAGTTTAGGTGGATGGCCATGTCTTGGTAGGTTTGCAGTTGTCCCATACTCTTTCCATTTTCCGATGATGGATTGAACAGAGCTCCGTGAGATGTTCAAAGCTTGGGAGATTTTATTATAACCTAACCCTGCTTTATACTTCTCCACAACTTTATCCCTGACCTGTCTGGTGTGTTCCTTGGCCTTCATGATGCTGTTTGTTCACTAAGGTTCTCTAACAAACCTGTGAGGGCTTCACAGAACAGCTGTATTTATACTGAGATTAAATGACACACAGGTGGACTCTATTTACTAATTAGGTGACTTCTGAAGGCAATTGGTTCCTCTAGATTTTAGTTAGGGGGATCAGAGTAAAGGGGGCTGAATACAAATGCCCCCCCCCCCCACACACTTTTCACATATTTATTTGTATCATTTATCATTTTCCTTCCACTTCACAATTATGAGACACTTTGTGTTGGTCTATCACATAAAACCCCAATAAAATACATTTATGGTTTTGGTTGTAACATGACAAAATGTGGGAAATTTCAAGGGGTGTGAATACTTTTTCCAGGCACTGTATATGAGATCCTTATGATGATGTGAAATAAGAAATGACGCCTATAAACCATAACCTACCAATCTGTATGTATATGTTCAATAAAGAGGTGTTGGTCCTCTGGTAATGCTCGGCCACTGAAGGGTATAACAATGGAGGGGGGAATATTGCGGGTGATGTAGTGCCAAGGTCTTGTGGCTGTGAGGACATCTCTGGGATGGAGGACCTCCAGTGATCTCCGGGAAGGTCGGATTGGAGGTCTCCTGGAGAGACGGTGATGTGCTGGTGGAATGTTCAGACGCTCAGCGGGTCTCTCTGCTGTCATTGTTGTGGATCGATATTTGGGAAAAGTCTCTGATTTGATTTTAATATACATTGTGGATATCGCTGTCTCATTATAAGTATCCCAATTATAATCTGCAGTAGATGTTTTATCGATTGGATTATAACTGAAAACTCAGAGCAATCTATCCAGCACTGATGAAGGGCACAGCCTGGGGTGGATTAGATAGAATAGGTGTAATAGAAGACTCCTAACCCCTCGGGGGCGGGACCCTCACTGATGATTCTTTCTGTTCTTCAGAGCGCCAGCGATGTGCCTTGTGGATCAAGAAGCTGTGTGACCCCTCCGGGGCAGGAACCGGGATTACCGGCAGGAAGAACAGGAACCTGTATGCCAAACTTCTCCTCCACATGCTGAAACGTGGTGAGCTGGAGGGGCCCTTCACAAGTCAACCCGAGGATGGCACCCTGAAACCTCTACCCACCTACATGGTAAGTCACCCTCCACACAATGAACGCACATTGTATGTCACCCTGAGACCTCTGCCCACCTACATGGTATGTCGCCCTGAGACCTCTGCCCACCTACATATGTCACCCTGAGACCTCTGCCCACCTACATGGTATGTCACCCTGAGACCTCTGCCCACCTACATGATATGTCACCCTGACCCCTCTGCCCACCTACATGGTATGTCACCCTGAGACCTCTGCCCACCTACATGATATGTCACCCTGAGACCTCTGCCCACCTACATGGTATGTCACCCTGAGACCTCTGCCCACCTACATGATATGTCACCCTGACCCCTCTGCCCACCTACATGGTATGTCACCCTGAGACCTCTGCCTACCTACATGGTATGTCACCCTGAGACCTCTGCCCACCTACATTGTATGTCACCCTGAGACCTCTTCCTAACTACATGGTATGTCACCCTGAGACCTCTGCCCACCTACATGATATGTCACCCTGAGACCTCTGCCCACCTACATGGTATGTCACCCTGAGACCTCTGCCCACCTACATGATATGTCACCCTGAGACTTCTGCCCACCTACATGGTATGTCACCCTGAGACCTCTGCCCACCTACTTACTGTACATGGTATGTCACCCTGAGACCTCTGCCAACCTACATGGTATGTCACCCTGAGACCTCTGCCCACCTACATGATATGTCACCCTGAGACCTCTACCCACCTATATGGTATGTCACCCTGAGACCTCTGCCCACCTACATGGTAAGTCACCATGAGACCTCTGCCCACCTACATGATATGTCACCCTGAGACCTCTGCCCACCTACATGATATGTCACCCTGAGACCTCTGCCCACCTACATGGTAAGTCACCCTGAGAACTCTGCCCACCTACATGATATGTCACCCTGAGACCTCTGCCCACCTACATGGTATGTCACCCTGAGACCTCTGCCCACCTACATGATATGTCACCCTGAGACCTCTGCCCACCTACATGGCATGTCACCCTGAGACCTCTGCCCACCTACATGGTATGTCACCATGAGACCTCTACCCACCTACATGGTATGTCATCCTGAGACCTCTGCCCACCTACATGGTATGTCACCCTGAGACCTCTGCCCACCTACATGGTATGTCACCCTGAGACCTCTGCCCACCTACATGGTATATCATCCTGAGACCTCTGCCCACCTACATGGTATGTCACCCTGAGACCTCTGCCCACCTACATGGTATATCATCCTGAGACCTCTGCCCCCCTACATTGTATGTCACCCTGAGACCTCTGCCCACCTACATGATATGTCACCCTGAGACCTCTGCCCACCTACATGATATGTCACCCTGAGACCTCTGCCCACCTACATGATATGTCACCTTGAGACCTCTGCCCACCTACATGATATGTCACCCTGAGACCTCTGCCCACCTACATGGTATGTCACCCTGAGACCTCTGCCCACCTACATATGTCACCCTGAGACCTCTGCCCACCTACATGGTATGTCACCCTGAGACCTCTGCCCACCTACATGGTATATCATCCTGAGACCTCTGCCCACCTACATGATATGTCACCCTGAGACCTCTGCCCACCTACATGATATGTCACCCTGAGACCTCTACCCACCTATATGGTATGTCACCCTGAGACCTCTGCCCACCTACATGGTAAGTCACCATGAGACCTCTGCCCACCTACATGATATGTCACCCTGAGACCTCTGCCCACCTACATGGTATGTCACCCTGAGACCTCTGCCCACCTACATGATATGTCACCCTGAGACCTCTGCCCACCTACATGGTAAGTCACCCTGAGAACTCTGCCCACCTACATGATATGTCACCCTGAGACCTCTGCCCACCTACATGGTATGTCACCCTGAGACCTCTGCCCACCTACATGATATGTCACCCTGAGACCTCTGCCCACCTACATGGCATGTCACCCTGAGACCTCTGCCCACCTACATGGTATGTCACCGTGAGACCTCTACCCACCTACATGGTATGTCATCCTGAGACCTCTGCCCACCTACATGGTATGTCACCCTGAGACCTCTGCCCACCTACATGGTATGTCACCCTGAGACCTCTGCCCACCTACATGGTATATCATCCTGAGACCTCTGCCCACCTACATGGTATGTCACCCTGAGACCTCTGCCCACCTACATGGTATATCATCCTGAGACCTCTGCCCCCCTACATTGTATGTCACCCTGAGACCTCTGCCCACCTACATGATATGTCACCCTGAGACCTCTGCCCACCTACATGATATGTCACCCTGAGACCTCTGCCCACCTACATGATATGTCACCCTGAGACCTCTGCCCACCTACATGATATGTCACCTTGAGACCTCTGCCCACCTACATGATATGTCACCCTGAGACCTCTGCCCACCTACATGGTATGTCACCCTGAGACCTCTGCCCACCTACATATGTCACCCTGAGACCTCTGCCCACCTACATGGTATGTCACCCTGAGACCTCTGCCCACCTACATGGTATATCATCCTGAGACCTCTGCCCACCTACATGATATGTCACCCTGAGACCTCTGCCCACCTACATGATATGTCACCCTGAGACCTCTGCCCACCTACATGATATGTCACCCTGAGACCTCTGCCCACCTACATGGTATGTCCCCCTGAGACCTCTGCCCACCTACATGGTATGTCACCCTGAGACCTCTGCCCCCCTACATGATATGTCACCTTGAGACCTCTGCCCCCCTACATGATATGTCACCTTGAGACCTCTGCCCCCCTACATGATATGTCACCTTGAGACCTCTGCCCACCTACATGGTATGTCATCCTGAGACCTCTGCCCCCCTACATGATATGTCACCTTGAGACCTCTGCCCCCCTACATGATATGTCACCCTGAGACCTCTGCCCACCTACATGGTAAGTCACCATGAGACCTCTGCCCACCTACATGATATGTCACCCTGAGACCTCTGCCCACCTACATGGTATGTCACCCTGAGACCTCTGCCCACCTACATGATATGTCACCCTGAGACCTCTGCCCACCTACATGGTAAGTCACCCTGAGAACTCTGCCCACCTACATGATATGTCACCCTGAGACCTCTGCCCACCTACATGGTAAGTCACCCTGAGAACTCTGCCCACCTACATGGTATGTCACCCTGAGACCTCTGCCCACCTACATGATATGTCACCCTGAGACCTCTGCCCACCTACATGGCATGTCACCCTGAGACCTCTGCCCACCTACATGGTATGTCACCATGAGACCTCTACCCACCTACATGGTATGTCATCCTGAGACCTCTGCCCACCTACATGGTATGTCACCCTGAGACCTCTGCCCACCTACATGGTATGTCACCCTGAGACCTCTGCCCACCTACATGGTATATCATCCTGAGACCTCTGCCCACCTACATGGTATGTCACCCTGAGACCTCTGCCCACCTACATGGTATATCATCCTGAGACCTCTGCCCCCCTACATTGTATGTCACCCTGAGACCTCTGCCCACCTACATGATATGTCACCCTGAGACCTCTGCCCACCTACATGATATGTCACCTTGAGACCTCTGCCCACCTACATGGTATGTCACCCTGAGACCTCTGCCCACCTACATATGTCACCCTGAGACCTCTGCCCACCTACATGGTATGTCACCCTGAGACCTCTGCCCACCTACATGGTATATCATCCTGAGACCTCTGCCCACCTACATGATATGTCACCCTGAGACCTCTGCCCACCTACATGATATGTCACCCTGAGACCTCTGCCCACCTACATGATATGTCACCCTGAGACCTCTGCCCACCTACATGGTATGTCCCCCTGAGACCTCTGCCCACCTACATGGTATGTCACCCTGAGACCTCTGCCCCCCTACATGATATGTCACCTTGAGACCTCTGCCCCCCTACATGATATGTCACCTTGAGACCTCTGCCCCCCTACATGATATGTCACCTTGAGACCTCTGCCCACCTACATATGTCACCCTGAGACCTCTGCCCACCTACATGGTATGTCACCTTGAGACCTCTGCCCACCTACATATGTCACCCTGAGACCTCTGCCCACCTACATGATATGTCACCTTGAGACCTCTGCCCACCTACATGGTATGTCACCCTGAGACCTCTGCCCACCTACATATGTCACCCTGAGACCTCTGCCCACCTACATGGTATGTCACCCTGAGACCTCTGCCCACCTACATGGTATATCATCCTGAGACCTCTGCCCACCTACATGATATGTCACCCTGAGACCTCTGCCCACCTACATGATATGTCACCCTGAGACCTCTGCCCACCTACATGATATGTCACCCTGAGACCTCTGCCCACCTACATGGTATGTCCCCCTGAGACCTCTGCCCCCCTACATGATATGTCACCTTGAGACCTCTGCCCCCCTACATGATATGTCACCTTGAGACCTCTGCCCACCTACATGGTATGTCACCCTGAGACCTCTGCCCACCTACATATGTCACCCTGAGACCTCTGCCCACCTACATGGTATGTCACCCTGAGACCTCTGCCCACCTACATATGTCACCCTGAGACCTCTGCCCACCTACATGGTATATCATCCTGAGACCTCTGCCCCCCTACATGATATGTCACCTTGAGACCTCTGCCCCCCTACATGATATGTCACCTTGAGACCTCTGCCCACCTACATGGTATGTCACCCTAAGACCTCTGCCCACCTACATATGTCACCCTGAGACCTCTGCCCACCTACATGGTATATCATCCTGAGACCTCTGCCCCCCTACATGATATGTCACCTTGAGACCTCTGCCCCCCTACATGATATGTCACCTTGAGACCTCTGCCCACCTACATGGTATGTCACCCTGAGACCTCTGCCCACCTACATATGTCACCCTGAGACCTCTGCCCACCTACATGGTATATCATCCTGAGACCTCTGCCCCCCTACATGGTATGTCACCCTGAGACCTCTGCCCACCTACATGATTTGTCACCTTGAGACCTCTGCCCCCCTACATGATATGTCACCTTGAGACCTCTGCCCACCTACATGGTATGTCACCCTGAGACCTCTGCCCACCTACATATGTCACCCTGAGACCTCTGCCCACCTACATGGTATATCATCCTGAGACCTCTGCCCCCCTACATGATATGTCACCTTGAGACCTCTGCCCCCCTACATGATATGTCACCTTGAGACCTCTGCCCACCTACATGGTATGTCACCCTGAGACCTCTGCCCACCTACATATGTCACCCTGAGACCTCTGCCCACCTACATGGTATATCATCCTGAGACCTCTGCCCCCCTACATGATATGTCACCTTGAGACCTCTGCCCACCTACATGGTATGTCACCCTGAGACCTCTGCCCACCTACATATGTCACCCTGAGACCTCTGCCCCCCTACATGATATGTCACCCTGAGACCTCTGCCCACCTACATGGTATGTCACCCTGAGACCTCTGCCCACCTACATATGTCACCCTGAGACCTCTGCCCCCCTACATGGTTGTCCCCTACAAAATGTTCTCCTTACTTCCTGCTCTGGTGACAACTGTAAATGTTTTGTTTCTTATTACCAGGACAAATCGGAGACAGATACAGAAATAGAAACCTGACAGGGGCTCTAAACTTCCCTTGCCCCATTCAAAAAGTTTTTTTTAGTCTTTGAAAAGTATTACATGGAAGATATACAGAGATGCTATTAGAATGATTAGAATATTGATTTCCTCAGGAAGTGCCATTCCTTGCCGGGTTCCAGCTCTGAGTCTGTACTATCCGGCTGGCCCTCAGTACAGTGTACATTATATATACATAGAACTGCCTCACTTCTCTTCCCATTGCTCTCCATTGTAACCTTCAGATAACATTTCCCAGCATCCTTCACACTGTCCAGTGCAGGGAGCCGTTCATCATTGGTGCTGTATTACCCCCACGTCTGGAGGGGTGCGGGGGATGCCACATTTCTCCTAGCACAGCACTGGGACTGGTCATGTGACTATACCTGGCAGACCCCCCACTTGGCTCTCTATTGGTTGCCGTATCCTGTCATACGGACTGATAATGTACAGAGCTGTGCAGACTGTTGGCATTCTATAAATCCTCTATAATAATATTAATGATGTGTGATCTGCCTTTCTCCACAGTCCATCTACTTCGATGAGCCCATTTCTGCCCGGGTCCCCAGCGCTGCCCCCGGGGGATTACCGGACTGGGTCCTGGGAGAACTGGAGGTCAGGGGACGGGGATCTGAGGAGGCCTTGAAGACCTCATTAAGGAAGGAACCGGTGAACTCCTCCACGCCGACCCGGTAAGAATCGGGCTGTGCCTTTCCTATGACTGTGTTATCAATCTGCTGAAATCTGAATGTCCCCGACTATTGGAGAGAAGGGGACACGCCGGTATCACTATGACATCATCATGTGATCAGATATAACTGGTGCACTGATGGTTGGCAGTGTGATGATGTCATTTGTTTGCTCCACCAATGCAGGGAAGGCAGGCAGTTTGTTGATGTCACATGATCACTCAGAACCAATCTGCTAATACTGGCAGTATAATGTTGTCATCTGATACTCAGTGTGATGAAAGCCTGTGATGTAATGTGGTCATTCGGAGCCCAGTGAAAGCTGGGGATGTCATATCATGTGATCATTTAGACCCAATACAATGAAAGCTGTCAGTGTGGGGATGTCATGTGATCACTCAGAGCCAATAAAATGACAGCTGTCAGTGTGGGAATGTCATGTGATCACTCAGAGCCAATAAAATGACAGCTGTCAGTGTGGGGATGTCATGTGATCACTCAGCCAATAAAATGACAGCTGACAGTGTGGGGATGTCATGTGACCACTCAGCCAATAAAATGACAGCTGACAGTGTGGGGATGTCATGTGATCACACAGAGCCAATGCAGTGACAGCTGTCAGTGTGGGGATGTCATGTGATCCCCCGGGACCAATGGAATGACAGATGTCAGTGTGGGGATGTCATGTGATCACTCAGTGCCAATAAAATGACAGCTGTCAGTGTGGGGATGTCATGTGATCAATCAGTGCCAATAAAATGACAGCTGACAGTGTGGGGATGTCATGTGATCACTCAGATCCAATACAATGACAGCTGTCAGTGTGGGGATGTCATGTGATCAATCAGTGCCAATAAAATGACAGCTGACAGTGTGGGGATGTCATGTGATCAATCAGTGCCAATAAAATGACAGCTGACAGTGTGGGGATGTCATGTGATCCCCGGGGCCAATGGAATGACAGATGTCAGTGTGGGGATGTCATGTGATCACTCAGCCAATAAAATGACAGCTGACAGTGTGGGATGTCATGTGATCACACAGAGCCAATACAATGACAGCTGTGAGTGTGGGGATGTCATGTGATCACACAGAGCCAATGCAGTGACAGCTGTCAGTGTGGGGATGTCATGTGATCACTCAGAGCCAATTCAATGACAGCTGTCAGTGTGGGGATGTCATGTGATCACACAGAGCCAATGCAGTGACAGCTGTCAGTATGGGGATGTCATGTGATCACTCAGAGCCAATACAATGACAGCTGTCAGTGTGGGGATGTCATGTGATCACACAGAGCCAATGCAGTGACAGCTGTCAGTGTGGGGATGTCATGTGATCACACAGAGCCAATGCAGTGACAGCTGTCAGTGTGGGGATGTCATGTGATCACTCAGAGCCAATGCAGTGACAGCTGTCAGTGATGATGTCACTGTGTGGAGTACATTATCAGGGTGGACGGTGGGATGTTCTATGTCCGTCCTCTTCTGGGTTCATTACATAGCAGACATTGTCCTCACCTCTCGGGGACGCTCTATGAATTAAGCTGTTAGCGGGCTCTTTGTATGGGGATGACGGTGCCGGTTCATACACTTAGTCCCTCCAGGGACCAATCAGAATTATTCTTGTAGCGGTGTGACTCCACATTTTCTTTGCACTTCGACTGTATCATCTTGGAGCCCATTCAGTATTTGTAGACTGGCTGTCCTCAGGGTTGCAGAACTCCAGTATGGTACAATGGAGGACAATACATGAGGCAGTCACAAGTGACACCACGTCGCTCCCTCTGCCCCCCCCCCCCCCCCCCCCATGGCAGACTGTGGGGTAAGTTCCACTGACAGGTTCTCTTTAAATCAGGATGGGACACTGGATTATTTTTCCTGCTGTTTTATTTGGAAATCTTGTGAACATTTTGCATTGAGTACTAAAGGAGAGATTTTGTTTAGAGGTCTCGATATGAGCCCAGCAGACGGTGGGTCTCCTCTGGTGACTTTGGAGGGTAATAAGCGCCTTTGTACCGAAATTCTGAAGACTTTGTATTGTAGATCCACAAATGATTAGTTCAGATGTTCAGAAAACATACAGCCAACACGTCTCGGGGACCAGAGCGCCCCTTCTTCAGGGTTGTGGGGTCTTTGGGGCTGAGGACCGTTCAGGCCCTGACATGGAATCCTAGGACCATGGGATCATCTGTGTCGGGGATTCTCAACCTCACTGAGACCAGGGCCCAGGAAATTCTTCCAAAACCTTCCATAACCCAACATTAAAGAAATGTGTATACTCACACCAAAGAGTATGAATCCAGAATATGTATTGAAATGCTTGAGGGCTCTGAATGGAGCTGGGTGTCACTGTTGGAGAATGGGGGTTCTGGAGGGTTAGGGGACACTACAGAAGACTTGGTGGCCCTGTAGGGGACGAGGTTTATTGAGGGGTCTGGGGACAGCTGTGCCAGAGAATATATGTAGATCATTTTGTTGGACAGATTCTAGGGACAGAATATTTCATCCACATCCCTGTTGTGTAGATAAAACCAAGAGAAAATGAGAGAGAGAGAAGAGATCTGTCCCTCAAAGAGTAATGGGATTTTCACAGATGGATATTTCTGTCACTAAGGTAAACTCAGTCAGAAAGGGGTAAATCAAAAAATACATAATTTATTACAAAGTGTACAAGATTAAAATAATAGCAACATTCGGTCACATATGTTTGTGACCAAAATTGATACTCAATTCCAAGAGCTTGAACAGATGCTTGTGTGTATGGATAGCCGACGCGTTTCGCAGGCTAGTTTGCTGCTTCTTCGGGGCTGTTCACCATGCATCTATATCACTGTCCAAGTTGTGAAGAGATATAACATTAGTATCAAAAATAGACAAGATTTATTAATAATCATACTAGCAATATTAACAACATTTTATTAAAGTGCTCACCAAAACATCCTGGCATTGACCGAAAAAAGTAACCGCAACATCGGAGAGAGCAGAAATGAGTCCCATCCAGTGACAACAAGGCGAGATGAGAATCACCAGTATGGTCTTGTGGACGTCGGACCGTATATGGGGCTTTGATGGTTGAATCAATAATAATCGAAAAATTCAAGACATATATGTTGAGATGCAAAAGCATCATATGACGACATATATGTGCCTAATGGATACAAGACTGGATCTAAAACATGCATTGTCCGGTGGCAGACTTTGATGTAACTATAAATGAGGATTAATTATCTCAAACAACTAGTTTGCATATGATCAGTAGCAAGAAACTCCTCCCATACCTTTAGTGTAAAACAGCAAAAACCGGGATATGAGGATCGTCAACCAGACAGTCATCCCACATCCCCGAATATCACAATTAATACATTGAACTAAAGGTAAAAAGAAGGAGAATAGATACACTGCTAATCATCATAATACCCAGCCACCGGACATTACTGCATTCAACCAGATAACATTCACATAGGAACAACATAGAAGTACACAGAAGAGAGGAGTATAATGAGCTACCTGGTCGGTGTTCACCAGGGGGAACAAGGGGTCAACCATAAAGTACTGATGGTCAAAGTGCGAAAGCGATCTGAGGCCGGTCCTTACTCATCACCCAACTGTGCATCCTGGCTGGAGGCTTAATAAAACTCCCCATAGTGGGGCACTATGGAAGATGGGAAGTATTGTGGGACATTGTTGGGAACTATGGGGAGCTGGAGGCTCTGCAACAAGCTAGGGGGTACTGTCGAGGCTTAGAACTCTCAGGGGGCATAGGGTCACTGTGGGAAGTTGAGGATCACTGCAGGTACCTATGGGAGGTTAGGTGGCACTATGGAAGCTGGGAAGTATTGTGGGACATTGTTGGAAACTATGGGGAGCTGGAGGCTCTGCAACAAGCTAGGGGGTACTGTCGAGGCTTAGAACTCTCAGGGGGCATAGGGTCACTGTGGGAAGTTGAGGATCACTGCAGGTACCTATGGGAGGTTAGGTGGCACTATGGAAGCTGGGAAGTACTGTGGGACACTGTTGGAAACTATGGGAAGCTGGAGGCTCTGCAGCAAGTTAGGGGATGTTAGGGCTCTCAGAAGCATAAGGACACTGTGGGAAGTTCAGGGGCACTGCAGGCCACTATGGGAATTTAGGTGGCACTACGGAAGTTAGGAGGCACTGTGGGAGGTTAGGAGACCAGCAGTTGGATGGAGGTCTGAGAGGAGGGAGGCCTTGGCCTGACAGTGGGACACAGCTTCATTGTTGAGAACCACTAATTAAGGAGTTTATATCACCTTCTAGTGTTCACCCTAATCCTAACCATTCTGTTTTTTCTCCAAACTTCCACCTAATATGTCCACAATTCTCAAATGCTGCCCCCTCTAGAACCCCCCAACCTTGGATTCCAGCCACCAACCTACCATCCGTCAAACTCACCCAGCCCACCTAATACCCTAGAGTTCGGCTTTGTTCACCTGGACTAGATTTGAGGACACTTAGGCAGATGTTGGGTGGTCTGAGAACCCCAAGACCCCCTGTGCCCTGCCTTCTCTATGACCAGCTGGGGCCGGTCACCCCACAAGATCTGGAAGCTGTCCTCGCAGCCGCAGAACCAGAGGGAAGGCAGGGACTGCTGGGATTAGTAGTTCCTCAGACGCTGTAGGCCTCCATGGCTCAGCGCCCGTGATGCCAGTCACAGACTCCAGCTACAAAAACTCTATCAAAGTACGACAAAGTCTTTAAAGAGCCCCCCACCCTTCTCCGAAGCGGGTATAGTTTATAATATGTGACATGTGTATGTTTTTGTAGTGAATAATTTATTGCTGCTCGGAGACGAAGTTTATCGCTGTCTCATAAATTGTTCAGCCACTTCAAGTCATCCTTTGAAAAATCCCTTTGATGTTAAAAGATGCTTTTCCCCTCGTCTCCCCCCATCCCCCATTCGCTGTGTTTCTTTTTCTGATCACTCTGTAAAATGACTTTCTATTTATCGCGTTTTATGCTTTATTTGTGCGCTAACTCCGAACATGTTCCACAAAGATGGCGGTGTTCCCACAACGCGGGCTTTCCCGAGCCGACCACTTCAAGAAAGAGGGCAGCAGTTGTATACCATAGTTATATACCGTCATCGTCCCTTCTATACCCTCATCGTCCCTTCTATACCCTCATCGTCCCTTCTATACCCTCATTGTCCCTTCTATTCCCTCATCGTCCCTTCTATTCCCTCATCGTCCCTTCTATACCCTCATTGTCCCTTCTATTCCCTCATCGTCCCTTCTATTCCCTCATCGTCCCTTCTATACCCTCATCGTCCCTTCTATACCCTCATCGTCCCTTCTATACCCTCATCGTCCCTTCTATACCCTCATCGTCCCTATACCCTCATCGTCCTTTCTATTCCCTCATCGTCCCTTCTATACCCTCATCGTCCCTTCTATATCCTCATCGTCCATTCTATACCCTCATCGTCCATTCTATACCCTCATCGTCCCTTCTATACTCTCATCGTCCATTCTATTCCCTCATCGTCCATTCTATTCCCTCATCGTCCCTTCTATTCCCTCATCGTCCCTTCTATTCCCTCATCGTCCCTTCTATTCATCCCTTCTTTACCCCTATCATCCATTCTATTCCCTCATCGTCCCTTCTATACCCTCATCGTCCATTCTATACCCTCATCGTCCATTCTATACCCTCATCGTCCATTCTATACCCTCATCGTCCCTTCTATACCCTCATCGTCCATTCTATTCCCTCATCGTCCATTCTATTCCCTCATCGTCCCTTCTATTCCCTCATCGTCCCTTCTATACCCTCATCGTCCCTTCTATACCCTCATCGTCCCTTCTATACCCTCATCGTCCCTTCTATACCCTCATCGTCCCTTCTATACCCTCATCGTCCCTTCTATACCCTCATCGTCCCTTCTATACCCTCATCATCCATTCTATACCATCATCATCCCTTCTATTCCCTCATCGTCCCTTCTATACCCTCATCGTCCCTTCTATACCCTCATCGTCCCTTCTATACCCTCATCGTCCCTTCTATACCCTCATCGTCCCTTCTATTCCCTCATCGTCCCTTCTATACCCTCATCGTCCCTTCTATTCCCTCATCGTCCCTTCTATTCCCTCATCGTCCCTTCTATTCCATCATCGTCCCTTCTATACCCTCATCGTCCCTTCTATTCATCCCTTCTATTCCCTCATCGTCCCTACTATACCCTCATCGTCCCTTCTGTACCCTCATCGTCCCTTCTGTACCGTCATCGTCCCTTCTATTCCCTCATCATCCCTTCTATTCCCTCATCGTCCCTTCTATACCCTCATTGTCCCTTCTATACCCTCATCGTCCCTTTTATACCGTCATCATCCCTTCTATACCGTCATCGTCCCTTCTATACCGTCATCGTCCATTCTATACCGTCATCGTCCCTTCTATTCCCTCATCGTCCCTTCTATACCCTCATCGTCCCTTCTATACCCTCATCGTCCCTTCTATTCCCTCATCGTCCCTTCTATACCCTCATCGTCCCTTCTATACCCTCCTTGTCCCTTCTATACCCTCATTGTCCCTTCTATTCCCTCATCGTCCCTTCTATACCCTCATCGTCCCTTCTATACCCTCATCGTCCCTTCTATACCCTCCTTGTCCCTTCTATACCCTCATCGTCCCTTCTATACCCTCATCGTCCCTTCTATACCCTCATCGTCCCTTCTATACCCTCATCGTCCCTTCTATTCCCTCATCGTCCCTACTATACCCTTATCGTCCCTTCTATACCCTCATCGTCCCTTCTATACCCTCATCGCCCCTTCTATACCCTCATCGTCCCTTCTATTCCATCATCGTCCCTTCTATACCATCATCGTCCCTTCTATACCCTCATCGTCCCTTCTATACCCTCATCGTCCCTTCTATACCCTCATCGTCCCTTCTATTCCCTCATCGTCCCTTCTACACCCTCATCGTCCCTTCTATACCCTCATCGTCCCTTCTATACCCTCATCGTTCCTTCTATTCCCTCATCATCCATTCTATACCCTCATCGTCCTTTCTATACCCTCATCGTCCCTTCTATACCCTCATCGTCCCTTCTATACCCTCATCGTCCCTTCTATACCCTCATCGTCCCTTCTATTCCATCATCGTCCCTTCTATTCCCTCATCGTCCCTTCTATACCCTCATCGTCCCTTCTATACCCTCATCGTCCCTTCTATACCCTCATCGTCCCTTCTATACCCTCATCGTCCCTTCTATACCCTCATAGTCCCTTCTATACCCTCATAGTCCCTTGTATACCCTCTTAGTCCCTTCTATTCCATCATCGTCCCTTCTATACCCTCATGGTCCCTTCTATACCCTCATCGTCCCTTCTATTCCCTCATCATCCATTCTATACCCTCATCGTCCTTTCTATACCCTCATCGTCCCTTCTATACCCTCATCGTCCCTTCTATACCCTCATTGTCCCTTCTATACCCTCATCGTCCCTTCTATACCCTCATCGTCCCTTCTATTCCCTCATCGTCCCTTCTATTCCCTCATCGTCCCTTCTATTCCCTCATCGTCCCTTCTATACCCTCCTTGTCCCTTCTATACCCTCCTTGTCCCTTCTATACCCTCATCGTCCCTTCTATACCCTCATCGTCCCTTCTATTCCCTCATCGTCCCTTCCATACCCTCATCGTCCCTTCTATACCCTCATCGTCCCTTCCATACCCTCATCGTCCCTTCTATACCCTCATCGTCCCTTCTATACCCTCATCGTCCCTTCTATTCCATCATCGTCCCTTCTATACCCTCATCGTCCCTTCTATTCCCTCATAGTCCCTTCTATACCCTCATAGTCCCTTCTATACCCTCATCGTCCCTTTTATACCCTCATCGTCCCTTTTATACCCTCATCGTCCCTTCTATTCCATCATCGTCCCTTCTATACCCTCATCGTCCCTTCTATACCCTCATCGTCCCTTCTATACCCTCATTGTCCCTTCTATACCCTCATTGTCCCTTCTATACCCTCATAGTCCCTTCTATTCCCTCATCGTCCCTTCTATACCCTCATTGTCCCTTCTATACCCTCATGGTCCCTACTATACCATCATCATCCCTTCTATTCATTCCTTCTATGCCATCATCGTCCCTTCTATACCCTCATTGTCTCTTCTATTCATACCTTCTATACCATCATCATCCCTTCTATTCATCCCTTCTATACCACCATCGTCCCTTCTATGCTGTCATTGTCACATCTATGCCGTCATCGTCCCTTTTATGCCGTAAACATCACTTCTATGCCATTTTTGTCCCTTTTATGCCATCATTGTCCCTTCTATGCTGTCATCGTCCCTTCTATGCGGTTATTGTCACTTCTATGCCGTTATTGTCCCTTCTATGCCGTTATTGTCCCTTATATGTCGTTATTGTCCCTTCTATGTCATTATCGTCCCTGCTACGCTGTCATCATCCCATCTATGGCGTCATTATTTATTATTATTATACAGCATTTATATAGTGCCAACAGTTTGCACAGCGCTTTACAACATGGGGGCAGACATTACACTTACAATACAAATCAATACAGGAGGGATCAGAGGGCCCTGCTCATTGGAGCTTACAATCTAGAGAGGAGGGTCAAGCGGAAACAAAAGGTAATAACTGTGGGAGATGAGCTAATGAAGAAAATGAAAATACAATTGTTAGGTGTGGGTAGGGTAGGCTTCTCTGAAGAGAAGGGTTTTCAGGGATCGTCTATAAGCTAATAGAGTAGGAGATAAGCAACAGATTGGGGTAAGGAATTCCATAGGATTGGAGAGGCTTTGAAAAAGTCCAGGAGGTGACGAGGGAGCTAGAGAGCAGGAGGTCTTGAGAGGAACGAAGAGAACGAGTAGGTTGGTATTTAGAGACTAAACTAGAGATGTAGCTGGGGGTTAAATTGTGGAAGGCTTTGTAAGTAGTTGTTAGTATTTTGAATTTAATTTGTTGGGTGAGCGGAAGCCAGTGGAGGGATTGACAGAGAGGAGTGGCAGACACGGATCGATTGGTAAGGTGGATGAGTCTGGCAGCAGCATTCATGATGGATTGAAGAGGTGATAGACTATGTAGAGGTAAGCCAATGAGAAGGGAGTTGCAGTTATTGTGGTGAGAGATGACCAGCGAGTGAATTAAGAGCTTTTTTGTGCCATTGGTTAGAAAGGGGCGTATTTTGGAGATGTTGCGGAGGTTGAGGCGGTAAGATTTGGACAGTGATTGGACAAGGGACTTAAAGGAGACTTCCGAGTCCAGGAATACACCTAGCACCTTGGCATGTGGGGGATGGGCTTCTAGTTTTGCCATCGATTTTGACAGAGAGATCAGGGGAAGGGGCACATGGAGGAGGAAGAATTATAAGTTGGGTTTTGGATAGATTGAGTTTGAGGAAGTGGTGTGACATCCAGACTGATATATCTGATAGTAAATTAGTGATATGTGAGGAGATGGAGGGAGTGAGCTGAGGGGTAGAGAAATAGATTTGGGTGTCGTCAGCGTAGAGATGGTATTGGAAGCCATGGGAGGCTATCAGCTGACCCAGGGAGGAGGTGTAGATTGAAAATAGGAGAGGTCCAAGAACAGAACTTTGGTAGACCCCAACAAAGAAAGGCAGAGGAGAGGAGGAAGTAGAGTTCTAAGAAACGCTAAAGGTGCGGTTGGATAAGTAGGAAGAGAACCAGCGAAGATTACAATCACGGAGACCAAAGGCGTGGAGTTTTTTGAGGAGGGGGGGTGGTCAACCCTATCGAAGGCAGCAGAGAGGTCCAGGAGTAGGAGTACCGAATAGTGTCCATTGGTTTTGGCCGTTAGTAGATCGTTTGTTATTTTTAGGAGAGCAGTTTCTGTGGAGTGTCGAGGACGACATCCAGACTGAAGGGGATCAAGAAGGCCATTATCAGCAAGGTGGACGCTCAGTCAGTTGTAGACCAGACATTCGAGGAGTTTGGATAAAAAGGGGAGTAAGGAGATGGGGCGTAGGTTGTTAAGATTGGATGGGTCCAGTGAGGGCTTTTTAAGTATGGGGATGACAAGTGCATGTTGTAGAGAGTTGGGGAAGATGCCAGAGAGGGAGAGATTGAAGATGTGGGTTAGAGAGTGTAGAATAGAGCCAGAGGGTGAACGTAGCATTTGCGAGGGAACAGGATCCACAGGGCAGGTGGTAAGCTGGACGTTAGCAAGTAGTTTAGCAACCTCATCGTCCCATCTATGCCCTCATCATCCCTTCTGTACGGTCATCGTCCCTTCTATACTGTCATTGTCCCATCTATGCCGTCATCATCCCTTCTGTACGGTCATCGTCCCTTCTATACTGTCATCGTCCCATCTATGCCATCATTGTCCCTTCTGTACGGTCATCGTCCCATTAATGCCGTCATCGTCCCATCTATGCCGTCATCGTCCCATCTATGCCGTCATCGTCCCTTCTGTACAACTCTTGTCACTTCTGTACTGTTATCATCCCTTCTATTCCATTCTCGCCTCTTCTATTCCGTCATTGTCACTTCTATGCGGTCATTGTCACTTCTATGCTGTCATCTTCTTTTCTATGCCATTATTGTCCCTTCTATGCCGTTATCATCCCTTCTATTCTACTCTTGTCCATTCTGTAAGGTTTTCGTCCTTTCTATACCATTATTGCCACCTATTTACCATCATCTTCCCTTTTTATATCATCATCCCTTCTATTCCGTTTTCGCCCCTTCTATTCCGTCATTGTCACTTCTATGCTGTCATCATCTATGCCATTATCATCCCTTCTATACCGCTATCACCACCTATTTACTGTTATTGTCACCATTATGATCTCTTATATACCATTACTGTCACATATATACTGTTATTGTTACTCCATTATGGTCACTAAAATAACATTGTCTCTCTTAGTCATTTATATATTAGTAACTCTATTGACAGTGGTGGGATTGGCAGAGACGGATGGAGGACAGTGAATGGACGCCAGTGGAGGGATTGGTAGAGAGGGGTGGAGGACACTGAGTGGGAGGCCAGTGGAAGGATTGGTAGAGAGGGGTGGAGGACACTGAGCAGAAGCCAGTGTAGGGATTGGTAGAGAGGGCTGGAGGACACAGAATGGAGACCAGTGGAGGGATTGGTAGAGAGGGGTGGAAGACACTGAATGGAGACCAGTGGAGGGATTGGTAGAGAGGGGTGGAGGACACTGAATGGAGACCAGTGGAGGGATTGGTAGAGAGGGGTGGAGGACACTGAATGGAGGTCAGTGGAGGGATTGGTAGAGAGGGGTGGAGGACACTGAATGGAGGTCAGTGGAGGGATTGGTAGAGAGGGGTGGAGGACACTGAATGGAGGTTAGTGGAGGGATTGGTAGAGAGGGGTGGAGGACACTGAATGGAGGACAGTGGAGGGATTGGTAGAGAGGGGTGGAGGACACTGAATGGAGACCAGTGGAGGGATTGGTAGAGAGGGGTGGAGGACACTGAATGGAGGTCAGTGGAGGGATTGGTAGAGAGGGGTGGAGGACACTGAATGGAGGTCAGTGGAGGGATTGGTAGAGAGGGGTGGAGGACACTGAATGGAGACCAGTGGAGGGATTGGTAGGGAGGGGTGGAGGACACTGAATGGAGACCAGTGGGGGGATTGGCAGAGAGGGGTGGAGGACACTGAATGGAGGTCAGTGGAGGGATTGGCAGAGAGGGGTGGAGGACACTGAATGGAGACCAGTGGGGGGATTGGCAGAGAGGGTTGGAGGACACTGAATGGAGACCAGTGGGGGGATTGGCAGAGAGGGGTGGAGGACACTGAATGGAGACCAGTGGGGGGATTGGTAGAGAGGGGTGGAGGACACTGAATGGAGACCAGTGGGGGGATTGGCAGAGAGGGGTGGAGGACACTGAATGGAGGTCAGTGGAGGGATTGGTAGAGAGGGGTGGAGGACACTGAATGGAGGTCAGTGGAGGGATTGGTAGAGAGGGGTGGAGGACACTGAATGGAGGTCAGTGGAGGGATTGGTAGAGAGGGGTGGAGGACACTGAATGGAGGTCAGTGGAGGGATTGGTAGAGAGGGGTGGAGGACACTGAATGGAGACCAGTGGAGGGATTGGTAGAGAGGGGTGGAGGACACTGAATGGAGACCAGTGGAGGGATTGGTAGAGAGGGGTGGAGGACACTGAATGGAGACCAGTGGAGGGATTGGTAGAGAGGGGTGGAGGACACTGAATGGAGACCAGTGGAGGGATTGGTAGAGAGGGGTGGAGGACACTGAATGGAGGCCAATGGAGGGATTGGTAGAGATGGGTGGAGGACATTGAGTGGAGGTCAGTGGAGGGATTGGTAGAGAGGGGTGGAGGACACTGAATGGAGGTCAGTGGAGGGATTGGTAGAGAGGGGTGGAGGACACTGAATGGAGGTCAGTGGAGGGATTGGTAGAGAGGGGTGGAGGACACTGAATGGAGACCAGTGGAGGGATTGGTAGAGAGGGGTGGAGGACACTGAATGGAGACCAGTGGAGGGATTGGTAGAGAGGGGTGGAGGACACTGAATGGAGGCCAGTGGAGGGATTGGCAGAGAGGGGTGGAGGACACTGAATGGAGACCAGTGGAGGGATTGGTAGAGAGGGGTGGAGGACACTGAATGGAGGTCAGTGGAGGGATTGGTAGAGAGGGGTGGAGGACACTGAATGGAGACCAGTGGAGGGATTGGTAGGGAGGGGTGGAGGACACTGAATGGAGACCAGTGGGGGGATTGGCAGAGAGGGGTGGAGGACACTGAATGGAGGTCAGTGGAGGGATTGGCAGAGAGGGGTGGAGGACACTGAATGGAGACCAGTGGGGGGATTGGCAGAGAGGGATGGAGGACACTGAATGGAGACCAGTGGGGGGATTGGTAGAGAGGGGTGGAGGACACTGAATGGAGACCGTGGGGGGATTGGCAGAGAGGGGTGGAGGACACTGAATGGAGGTCAGTGGAGGGATTGGCAGAGAGGGGTGGAGGACACTGAATGGAGACCAGTGGAGGGATTGGTAGGGAGGGGTGGAGGACACTGAATGGAGGTCAGTGGAGGGATTGGCAGAGAGGGGTGGAGGACACTGAATGGAGACCAGTGGAGGGATTGGTAGGGAGGGGTGGAGGACACTGAATGGAGACCTGTGGAGGAATTGGTAGAGAGGGGTGGAGGACACTGAATGGAGACCAGTGGAGGGATTGGCAGAGAGGGGTGGAGGACACTGAATGGAGACCAGTGGAGGGATTGGTAGAGAGGGGTGGAGGACACTGAATGGAGACCAGTGGAGGGATTGGTAGAGAGGGGTGGAGGACACTGAATGGAGACCAGTGGAGGGATTGGTAGGGAGGGGTGGAGGACACTGAATGGAGACCAGTGGGGGGATTGGTAGAGAGGGGTGGAGGACACTGAATGGAGACCGTGGGGGGATTGGCAGAGAGGGGTGGAGGACACTGAATGGAGGTCAGTGGAGGGATTGGCAGAGAGGGGTGGAGGACACTGAATGGAGACCAGTGGAGGGATTGGTAGAGAGGGGTGGAGGATACTGAATGGAGACCAGTGGGGGGATTGGCAGAGAGGGGTGGAGGACACTGAATGGAGGTCAGTGGAGGGATTGGCAGAGAGGGGTGGAGGACACTGAATGGAGACCAGTGGAGGGATTGGTAGGGAGGGGTGGAGGACACTGAATGGAGACCAGTGGGGGGATTGGTAGAGAGGGGTGGAGGACACTGAATGGAGACCAGTGGGGGGATTGGCAGAGAGGGGTGGAGGACACTGAATGGAGGTCAGTGGAGGGATTGGCAGAGAGGGGTGGAGGACACTGAATGGAGACCAGTGGAGGGATTGGTAGAGAGGGGTGGAGGACACTGAATGGAGACCAGTGGAGGGATTGGTAGAGAGGGGTGGAGGACACTGAATGGAGACCAGTGGAGGGATTGGTAGAGAGGGGTGGAGGACACTGAATGGAGACCAGTGGAGGGATTGGTAGAGAGGGGTGGAGGACACTGAATGGAGGCCAGTGGAGGGATTGGTAGAGAGGGGTGGAGGACACTGAATGGAGACCAGTGGAGGGATTGGTAGAGATGGGTGGAGGACACTGAATGGAGACCAGTGGAGGGATTGGTAGAGATGGGTGGAGGACACTGAATGGAGACCAGTGGAGGGATTGGTAGAGAGGGGTGGAGGACACTGAATGGAGACCAGTGGAGGTATTGGCAGAGAAGGGTGGAGGACACTGAATGGAGACCAGTGGAGGGATTGGTAGAGAGGAGTGGAGGACACTGAATGGAGACCAGTAGAGGGATTGGTAGAGAGGGGTGGAGGACACTGAGTGGAGGCCAGTGGTGGGACTGGCAGGAAACCGGAGTACCAGGAGGAAACCCACGCAGGGAGAACATGCAAACTCCAGGCAGTTAGTGCCATGGTTGGGATTTGAACCGATGACCCTAGTTCTGCCAAGCGGAAGCGATAACCAAAAAAAATTCAGTCCCTGAATGACAGAACCTTGTTTTACTCTTCATTTATGGATAATGGTGTGCTGTGACCATCCTGTCCACTAGATGGCACTCTGCTCCTGCTGATCTCTGTGGCTCCCGCTACATATTTGGTGATTATTGGTTTATATAAAGATCTCATTGGTCTCTATAGTCAGTGACACCCCCCCCCCCTGTCACTATATAACACCCCCCCTTTCAGGTCTAATCGGTGGATGTTTCACGTATATATAAACCCAAACAATGAACTTCTCTTATTTGCTCCCTTATGGTCTTGAAATATAACACTTAAAAAATTATATTTTATCTTTTCGACAAATATATATATAAAAAATAAAAAAATCCTGTTGAACCCATCAGAAATCTTGAGAATTGATGAATTCCTGTTCTCACTATTCTCGGCTCTCTCTGTGGACTACAGAACACCTCCCTCCTGTCACATTGAGGTGAGGATAGGGGGAGTATATAGAGACTTCCCTATTAGAAAAGGTGTCCCCATTGGAAGGTTCCCCCATTACCTCATGTTCTGGGGACAACGCTGAAAAATTAGGAGTTCTCATCAATTTCTTCCTATGTGATGATGGTCACCAGTACAAACAGAGGGGTGAATCTCTCCAGTGGGGAGCAATAATAATGTGACGGGGGAGGGGGAGGGGTCTAACCCTTCCACACTCCATCTAGAACAAAAAAAATACATTAACCTCTTCAGATCCAGAAGGTTTTACCCCCTTCATGACCAGGCCATCTTTAGCTATTCAGTGCTGCGCTACTTTAACTGCGCGGTCATGCAACACTGTACCCAAATGTCATTTATATCATTTTTTCACGCAAATAGGGCTTTTTTCTTGGTGGTATTTGATCACCACAAAACCTCAATATTTTTTACTTTCTGCTATAAAACATATCCGATAAAATCAAATTTCTTCAGAAAGTTCATGAAAATTTTTCTTAGTTTGTTATATAATTTTGCAAATAAATAATCTTTCTTCATAAATTTAGGCCAAAATTGTATTCTGCTGCATTTCTGTGGTGAAAATAATCCAAATCTGTGTCTATTATTTATTCTGTAGGAAAGTTGTAGAGACCACAAACTATGACAATCCACCAATCCTGATGTGCTGACGGCTGATCTCATTCTAGAGGGCCCGAAATCACCAGAACAGTACAAATACCCCCCAAATCACCCCCCAGTACAAATACCCCCCCAGTACAATACCCCCCAAATCACCCCCCATACAAATACCCCCCAAATCACCCCCCAGTACAAATACCCCCCCAGTACAATACCCCCCAAATCACCCCCCATACAAATACCCCCCAAATCACCCCCCCAGTACAAATACCCCCCAAATCACCCCCCATACAAATACCCCCCAAATCACCCCCCAGTACAAATACCCCCCAAATCACCCCCCCAGTACAAATACCCCCCAAATCACCCCCCATACAAATACCCCCCAAATCACCCCCCCAGTACAAATACCCCCCAAATCACCCCCCATACAAATACCCCCCAAATCACCCCCCCAGTACAAATACCCCCCAAATCACCCCCCATACAAATACCCCCCAAATCACCCCCCAGTACAAATACCCCCCAAATCACCCCCCCCCCAGTACAAATACCCCCCAAATCACCCCCCCAGTACAAATACCCCCCAAATCACCCCCCATACAAATACCCCCCAAATCACCCCCCAGTACAAATACCCCCCAAATCACCCCCAATACAAATGCCCCCCAAATCACCCCCAGTACAAATACCCCCCAAATCACCCCCAGTACAAATGCCCCCCAAAATCACCCCAGTACAAATACCTCCAAAATCACCCCCCCCAGTACAAATACCCCCCAAATCACCCCCCCAGTACAAATACCCCCCAAATCACCCCCCATACAAATACCCCCCAAATCACCCCCCAGTACAAATACCCCCCAAATCACCCCCCCCCCAGTACAAATACCCCCCAAATCACCCCCCATACAAATACCCCCCAAATCACCCCCCCAGTACAAATACCCCCCAAATCACCCCCCATACAAATACCCCCCAAATCACCCCCCAGTACAAATACCCCCCAAATCACCCCCCCCCAGTACAAATACCCCCCAAATCACCCCCCCAGTACAAATACCCCCCAAATCACCCCCCATACAAATACCCCCCAAATCACCCCCCAGTACAAATACCCCCCAAATCACCCCCAGTACAAATGCCCCCCAAATCACCCCCAGTACAAATGCCCCCCAAATCACCCCCAGTACAAATACCCCCCAAATCACCCCCAGTACAAATGCCCCCCAAAATCACCCCAGTACAAATACCTCCAAAATCACCCCCCCCCCAGTACAAATACCCCCCAAATCACCCCCCCAGTACAAATACCCCCCAAATCACCCCCCAGTACAAATACCCCCCCAGTACAAATACCCCCAAAATCGCCCCCCATTACAAATACCCCCCAAATCACCCCCAGTACAAATACCTCCAAATCAGCCCCCAGTACAAATACCCCCCAAATCACCCCTTTTTTGGAAAGTAGACAGTCTAAGGTATTCAGTAAGATGCATGGCAATTTTTTTTTAACTTTTTTTGTAGTTTTTTTTTTTGTAAAATATTTTTGGAAAATTAAGAAATTAAATAAAATATATATATATATATTTTTTCACAATTTGTTTTTCCCTATATACTGTCACCAGTGCGCGGTCATGCAACACTGTACCCAAATGTCATTTATATCATTTTTTCACGCAAATAGGGCTTTTTTCTTGGTGGTATTTGATCACCACAAAACCTCAATATTTTTTACTTTCTGCTATAAAACATATCCGATAAAATCAAATTTCTTCAGAAAGTTCATGAAAATTTTGAAAAAAAAACAAGTTTTTCTTAGTTTGTTATATAATTTTGCAAATAAATAATCTTTCTTCATAAATTTAGGCCAAAATTGTATTCTGCTGCATTTCTGTGGTGAAAATAATCCAAATCTGTGTCTATTATTTATTCTGTAGGAAAGTTGTAGAGACCACAAACTATGACAATCCACCAATCCTGATGTGCTGACGGCTGATCTCATTCTAGAGGGCCCGAAATCACCAGAACAGTACAAATACCCCCCAAATCACCCCCCAGTACAAATACCCCCCCAGTACAATACCCCCCAAATCACCCCCCATACAAATACCCCCCAAATCACCCCCCCCAGTACAAATACCCCCCAAATCACCCCCCATACAAATACCCCCCAAATCACCCCCCAGTACAAATACCCCCCAAATCACCCCCCCAGTACAAATACCCCCCAAATCACCCCCCATACAAATACCCCCCAAATCACCCCCCCAGTACAAATACCCCCCAAATCACCCCCCATACAAATACCCCCCAAATCACCCCCCAGTACAAATACCCCCCAAATCACCCCCCCCCCCCAGTACAAATACCCCCCAAATCACCCCCCCAGTACAAATACCCCCCAAATCACCCCCCATACAAATACCCCCCAAATCACCCCCCAGTACAAATACCCCCCAAATCACCCCCAGTACAAATGCCCCCCAAATCACCCCCAGTACAAATACCCCCCAAATCACCCCCAGTACAAATACCCCCCAAATCACCCCCAGTACAAATGCCCCCCAAAATCACCCCAGTACAAATACCTCCAAAATCACCCCCCCCCAGTACAAATACCCCCCAAATCACCCCCCCAGTACAAATACCCCCCAAATCACCCCCCATACAAATACCCCCCAAATCACCCCCCATACAAATACCCCCCAAATCACCCCCCCAGTACAAATACCCCCCAAATCACCCCCCATACAAATACCCCCCAAATCACCCCCCAGTACAAATACCCCCCAAATCACCCCCCCCAGTACAAATACCCCCCAAATCACCCCCCCAGTACAAATACCCCCCAAATCACCCCCCAGTACAAATACCCCCCAAATCACCCCCAGTACAAATGCCCCCCAAATCACCCCCAGTACAAATACCCCCCAAATCACCCCCAGTACAAATACCCCCCAAATCACCCCCAGTACAAATGCCCCCCAAAATCACCCCAGTACAAATACCTCCAAAATCACCCCCCCCCAGTACAAATACCCCCCAAATCACCCCCCCCAGTACAAATACCCCCCAAATCACCCCCCCAGTACAAATACCCCCCAAATCACCCCCCAGTACAAATACCCCCCAAATCACCCCCCAGTACAAATACCCCCCCAGTACAAATACCCCCAAAATCGCCCCCCATTACAAATACCCCCCAAATCACCCCCAGTACAAATACCTCCAAATCAGCCCCCAGTACAAATACCCCCCAAATCACCCCTTTTTTGGAAAGTAGACAGTCTAAGGTATTCAGTAAGATGCATGGCAATTTTTTTTTAACTTTTTTTGTAGTTTTTTTTTTTGTAAAATATTTTTGGAAAATTAAGAAATTAAATAAAATATATATATATATATTTTTTCACAATTTGTTTTTCCCTATATACTGTCACCAGTGCAGTGTCATCATATAGCTGGTGTGGTGGTGATCAGGGATACTGACTGGTGACAGTATGAAAAAAAAAAATGATAAAAGTACATCCGTTTTTTATTCAATTTTTTTAAAACCTTTTTTTAAAAAGCTGTTCATGAATGGGAAACCCATTCATGACCGCTATGGTTGGCGCATACATTATAACATTGTGTGTGTATATATATATATATATATATGGCCACCCTTAGTGGTCATGAATGGGTTTCCCATTCAGGAACAGCTTGCTTTTGATTGTGATCTGCTAAGCTAATCACATGGTACAGGTAGCCAGGTACCATGTCATTTGCTTTGGGCCAATCACAGATCACAACAGTAAGCGTACTGTTCATGAATGGGAAGCCTGTCGTGTTCATTCCCCGATTTAGTTGGGGTAAGCGGAACACTTTGGTGGGGGTGGGTCAGCCACGACTCTTGACCATTGACCTCTGGGGACACACCTTTGACCTTTTGGAGGAGGTCCCTATTCCAATCCCTGAGTCCTAACCTTGTTCTTCAAGGGGAAACCCTAACCCCCTAACCCTAAACCCTAAACAGGTCGTTTACATTGGGATCATGTGATCGCTATGACCAATCATAGCGGTCACAAGAGTGAAGCGCTACTAAACTGCAGCAGGCTCAATCACGTATGTGTGTATATATATATATGTGTGTGTGTGTATGTGTGTGTATATATATATATATATATATATACGTGACTTAGCCTGCATGTGGAGGGTTGGTAAGTTTTTAAAAGCTGAAATTGTGGTCTGTTGTTGAATCCGCAATGATGTCCCTGACCCAGTCACAACCCGCCAGTAGTCCAGTGTATCCGGATCCAGGATCTGGGGTGGTGGTACTTCTATATAAGAATGATCTCCCGGTGTTCTCCTCTCTGGAGTATATTTGATAAGTCGCAGAATTGTAGGGTTTGATGTCTGTAGCCGGTGACACCGCCGGTTGGTGTCTGCACATTTCCACCAGAACCTGACGATCACAATCCGCTGTTCTAATGGCGGAGCGTCTTTGTGTGGCGACGTGTTCTCTGACAGCTGCGTCTGAAGTGTCACATTTGCCGTGTGATTGTCCCCAGCGTCTGCACCCGGACAGATTGTCACATACTGATGACACGTGTGTTCTCCACGCCTGTCTGCCAGTGCTGAAAAAGCCGTGGACAGCAGTGTGACATACTGAAATGATAATCGCATTTCCCTGCGTGTCTAGACCGAGAAAATGACTGGAAGACATCAGGTGACCACACCATCCAGAGGACGATGTCAGGAGGAATGTGGACAGTATGGAGTGAACTAATCACAGCATTCCCTGGAGCTCTCCATAACATTACCTTTATATCAGGTGACCACACCATCCAGAGGACGATGTCAGGAGGAATGTGGACAGTATGGAGTGAACTAATCACAGCATTCCCTGGAGCTCTCCATACCCTTCTTCGCTTCTTGGCCTTTTGGCTAAGATCAAGTGTAGAATCTGTTCTTATCAGTTGCCAGGAGGTGGCGCTTGTTTCTGTCCCTGATCTACGGCGAGGTGGTATCAGGGATGGCGGAGGCTATGCAAAACCTGCTGGTGTAAAGGTAACCCGGAGCGGTTCATAGCCGAAAGGGAAGCCTTCTGATGGGGATGGAGAACCATTGGGTCCGGCTGAAGGGTCGGGTCCCTGGCCTTCTGGCCTAGATTGGGGTAGCTCTAGCTCCGGTCAGTTTTTCGGGAGAGAACACTTACTCCTCCTTTGGGAGGGGGTGGAGTGGTTAGTATTTCCCGAATGTAATTAGGTAGGAGGGATGGGAGCGATGGTGAGGCCTGATGGTGAAGGGCTCTCACCAAGCTTCCAGAACTTCAGGCCTTCCTGGCTGTGGTCTGGGTTGGGGGTCAGGGTTGCATGAAAGGCCAGTGGTGAATGTGCCCCTGAAGTGGCAGTTCAGGGGTGCCGTACAGTCACAGTGTTTTGGCACTTGATTTATGGCACCATGGTCACTTCACCACAACACACATTTTTCGCACCTGCCTCTAGGGCCGAGCCTTTTGACTAGGACCAGGGAAAACTTTTATTCCTAGCCGGAGGGCCGGTCATTCTATTACACAATGGTCCCTTTTCACTCTCCCACTTCCTTCTCCCACTTCCTTTTCACTCTCCCACTTTCTTTTTATTCATCCCCGTGTTTGTCACTTTTTTTGTATTTTTTTGTTTGATGTGTATACACGTTTGTCACTGTTTGATGAGTAGGGTGTGGGTCCTCGGGCCTACTCTGAAAGTCTTGGGAGGGGGTGGACAAAGGCCTTCTGGCTTGGTTCGCCCTCTCTCATGGGGTCTAGTATTTGGGTGGGTTTGTTTCGGCAGACCTTCCAGAGAATGGGGGTTCATCAGGTTTTGGCCAGATGGACCCAAGTGAAGTACCTCAGTCCCTGTCTGGAGCCTAACGCCCCGGGGGTTCAGGGTAAGGTCTTCCCTAGTTGAGGATCAGTGTAACACCCGTTGCACGTTTTTGTGTTTTACTCTTTATATGTGTGCACTTTTTTTGGCACCGGGTGGAAGTTTTTGGGTGTGTTTTGCACTCTACTGGCTTTAAAAAAAAAAAAAAAAAAAAAAAAAAAAAGCTCTCCATACCCTTTTGGCTAAGATCAAGTGTAGTATCTGTTCTTATCAGTTGCCAGAGGAGGCGCTATGCTACTCTCAAGTGTGGGGAGGGCAGATGCAAATCCAATGGCGTCATTGCACCTGGAAGGGCGGTTTCAGTAGTGACCGGTGTCTGGGCGCCCTTTGAGACGTCAGCGGGGTCGAGTCTGAGCCGTCTGGAAGGATGCTCCTGGTGAGTATGCGTGCTGCATCGGGTTTGGCCAGAGGGTCAGGTCCCTGCCTTTCTGGCCTAGATTTGGGTAGTTCTAGCGCTGGTCAGTTTTTCGGGAGAGAACACTGGCTCCCCTTTCCCACCGGGGGAGCGGTTAGTATTTCCCAAATGTAATTAGGTAGGAGTGATGGGAGCAAGGGTTGAGCCTGATGGTAAGGGCTCTCCCCAAGCTGCCAGAACTTCAGGTCTTCCTGGCTGGGGTGGGGGCTGCTCTGACCTGGGCTGTTGGTCAGGGTTGTGACAGCCTGTGGTGAATGTGCCCCTGAAGTGTCAGTTCAGGGGTGCCGTACAATCACTGTGAGTGAGGGTCACTTTGATTTATGGCACCATGGTCACTTCACCATACACATGTTTTTCACACCTGCCTCTAGGGCCGAACCTTTTGGCTAGGACCAGAGGAATTTTTTATTCCTGGCCGAAGGGCCGGCCATTGTATTACACAATGGTCACTTTTCACTTCCCCCACTTCCTACTCCCCCACTTTCTATTTATTTGAACCCGTGTTTGTCACTTTTTTGTATTTTTTTGTTTGGTGTTCACGTTTCTCACAGTGTCATGAGTAGGGTGTGGGTCCTCAGGCCTACTCTGAAAGTCTTGGAGGGTGGGGGAACATAGGCCTTTTGGCTTGGTTTGCTCTCTACCAAGGGGTCTCCCTTCAGGGAAGCCCCACCGAGTACTTGGGTGGGTCTGTTTCGGCAGACCCTCTGGAGAAAGGGGGTCCATCTGGTTTCGGCCAGATGGACCCAGTGAAGTACCTCAGTCCCCGTCTGCAGCCTAACGCCCCGGGTAAGGTCCTTCCTATGGAGGACTAGTGTAACACCCGTTGCACGTTTTGTGTCACCTCTTTATGTGTGTGCACTTTTTTTGGCATCGGGTGGAGTTTTTAGGTGTGTTTCACAGGCCACGGGCTTTAAAAAAAAAAAAAAAGCTCTCCATACCACACTACCTTTACCCCAGATGACAACACCATCCAGAGGACATTGTCAGGAGGAATGTGGACAGTACGAAGTCAACTAGATATGGTATACCCGGAGCTCTCCTTAACATAACATTACCTTTACATCAGGTAATAACACCATCCAGAGGAGAATGTCAGGAGGATTGTGGACAGTACGGAGTGAACTAGACCTGGTGTCCCTGGAGCTAGGACAATGCGAGATCTGACGTCATTTTCACATTCCCTTTTCAGCTTAGGCCACCAAAAGGATTACTCTACCAACTCAACAGTACTTTGAATCCCAAAGTAACAAGCTATGGAGTGATCATAATACTATTTAAGGACCAGTTGGTTTTCAGGTTCAAGACCTTATCTTGGATAGGAAGAATCTATGCCTGCTTGAGTAGGGACACCAAATCTGTCTCGAACAACAGAACATTTTGGGGAGACAAAATGGTATGGGATGTCTCCTCTATTTCAATAAACATGCAAGACAAAGTTTCTAGATTACTATTTTTTGAACCGGGACAAAATGTGATGTGGAGCAAAAATCTGGAGACAAATAATGCCTATCTGGCCTGTCTAGGCCGCAGTCTCTTGGTTGACCTGACAGACCCTATATTCTTGTGATCTGTAAAAATTCAGATTGGATTGGAGGTGCACCCTTTAACAGATATTACCATTCCTCAAGGGCAGATTTAATCGCCCAGGAATTCCTGATCTCCAACCTGATCATTTCTTTCTGCTGGAAGCTGGTTGGATGGCTCCAAAGGCACTTGCAGAAGTGTCCACCTCTAAAATATATGGCAATGTTGGATCAAGTGATGCAGTATTGGTGCAAATATACAGGGTTTCATCCTGTCAAACGCTTCTTGAGCCTCTGATGACCACTGGAAATGAGTATGCTTCTTTGTGAGTTGCGTGATGGCAAACATAAGGGCTGAAACGTGAAACGTCTTTGATAAACTTTCTGCTGAAGTTGGCAAAACCCATTAATCTTTGTATCCAATCCAAGATAATATTGACCTTTTAGATGGTCTGATACCTTCTACTGAGATAATAGAACCCAAGAATGAGATTTCTTGATTTTCAAATTCCCAAAAGTTTGTGTTTCCTTAACCCATTCAGCACTCATGTGGGCATGATAAAGCTCCAGTGAGGAGGAGAACAAGATGTCATCTAAGTACACAATCATAAATAGGTCAAGAAAGTCCCGAAATATATAATTTACAAAGTACTGAAAAGTGGCTGGTGCATTGCATAGACCAAATGGCATCACAGGATATTCAAAATGTCCAAAACACTGATCCAACTGTGAGATTTTCCTTGTTACATTATTATGTATTGCTTTACACATGTCTGTAAACTGCAACTTTTACGAATTGCAATTAAAAAATAAAAAAAAAATAAAAAAAAATAAAGGAATTACAAAAAATGTCCAAAACAAATTCTGAATGCCTTTTTTCTCACCCCCCCCTAACTAATACAAACCAAATGATAGGTCCCTCACATATCTAGTTTGGTGTAAATCTTCACAGCTCTGAATCTTTGAAACACCTCAGATGGAGTGGGTTCTTCTTGATAGTGATCTTGTCAAGGTCTCTATAATCCACAATATAATCTACTCAAGGGCTTAAAGTGTGCTCCTTCTTTTCCAAAAAGAAGATACCTGCCTCAGCAGGGTGTATGAAACCCTTCTCCAGGTTCTCTGAGATATATTGGTGAACTGTTTCCAACTCAGCCTCTGAAAGAGGAAACCTTTGCCTAAACGGTACTTCTGCACGTGGTAAGAACTCAACTGGGCAATCATGATGGGGATGGGCGGGTAGATTGTCATCCTTTTTGTCAAAGACATCCAGGAAATCATAATAAGGAACAAACTGTGAAGATTCCAAGTCAGTATGAAGACCTAACAGCAGGGGCTGGTCCTATAGCTGGGGGCTGATGGTAGAATTACTGATGGTAAGAAGGTGACACAATGTGGGAATTGTGTGCTTGGAGGCAGAGGACAACGAGAATATCTGGAGACAAGGGAAACACAATAATTTCCAATTGGAGGACTTCTCAGTGATCATTGGCAGAATATACAGGGAGCAGGTTGGTTTCAAAGGTTACAGACCCCGAGACATGTTCCAGCTGCTAGGTGCACCATCACTCTTTGCATCTTCATATGCAAGGGAATGCCATGTAGTTTGGTAAGGTCAATGTCCATAAAGCAACTGCATGTTCTAGAACAGTGGTTGCCAACCTTTCAGATCTCACGGACCACTAAACTCGCAATGTTGACTCCTGCGGACCTCTAACATGAATTTTGCATACCTTATACACCGAATGCTCTAGTTCTCTGCCCCCCCGCCACCATTATTGGACATCACCTATTGGAAATCTCCTCCCTCTTCACATCCCGCTCTCTGCACTACTCCTGGCGCCTCCCTCTGAGCTCATCAGGTATCCACGCAGGCTTGACTGTATTGAGTGTCAGCTTGCATTGAGAACAACATTGGAAACAACATTGGGTGGTATAGATACACCACAATGTTGATTTGCCGCAGAACCCCTGGGGGCCACCAAAATGTTCTCATGGACCGCTGATCTAGAATCAATGAGGGCTTGAAATGGAATAGACTTTCTGGGAAACAGAGCAACATGAGGAGGATTGTTCACCCAGCCGCCAAAGAAAAGGAGCATGACTTACATATAATGAGCAGCCTTTCCACAGTAAAGCACAAGCTGGACTGCTGATGACAAAGGGGCTTATTTCTGCATAGAAACCAATCAGCTTCTAACCTCAGCTTGTTCATTTAAGCTTTGGCAATAAAACCTAGAAGCTGATTGGGTTCTTTTTCAGATGCAGCCAGTGTGTGACTGGGCATGGCAGGAGCGGTGGGTGCGAGGACTTTCAAGTAACATCCACGTTGGTTTGGGTTTGGCCGTTCGTTCTGATCTTCGTTCACGCAATCTCTGGGCTAGCTGAATAGATTGCTATATCAGATCTTCAAGGGAACTGGCAGGTCCATCCTGGCCAAGTCACCTTTAAGACGTAGCTGGGTGTAGTAAGATGTCCGCTGCCTTCTTCTGACTGCAGGTGTTCTGTTAGATTACCTCCCAAGAACCTGCCTTCCAGTGGGCGGGTTCTTGGGAGGAGTTATGCAAATATCAAAAATGCCTTAATGGGTGAGTGTACATCTGTCCGGATGCAAGTAGTGGGCGGGTTCCTGGGAGGGGTTATGCAAATATCAAAAATGCCTTGTTGAGTGAATGTTCATCTGTCCTGATGCAAGCAGTGGGCGGGTTCCTGGGAGGAGTTATGCAAATATTAGAATGCCTTGTTGGGTGAGTGTTCATCTGTCCTGATGCAAGCAGTGGGCGGGTTCCTGGGAGGAGTTATGCAAATATTAGAATGCCTTGTTGGGTGAGTGTTCATCTGTCTTGATGCAAGCAGTGGGCGGGTTCCTGGGAGGAGTTATGCAAATATTAGAATGCCTTGTTGGGTGAGTGTTAATCTGTCCTGATGCAAGCAGTGGGCGGGTTCCTGGGAGGAGTTATGCAAATATTAGAATGCCTTGTTGGGTGAGTGTTCATCTGTCTTGATGCAAGCAGTGGGCAGGTTCCTGGGAGGAGTTATGCAAATATTAGAATGCCTTGTTGGGTGAGTGTTCATCTGTCCTGATGCAAGCAGTGGGCGGGTTCCTGGGAGGAGTTATGCAAATATTAGAATGCCTTGTTGGGTGAGTGTTCATCTGTCTTGATGCAAGCAGTGGGCAGGTTCCTGGGAGGAGTTATGCAAATATTAGAATGCCTTGTTGGGTGAGTGTTCATCTGTCTTGATGCAAGCAGTGGGCGGGTTCCTGGGAGGAGTTATGCAAATATTAGAATGCCTTGTTGGGCGAGTGTTCATCTGTCTTGATGCAAGCAGTGGGCGGGTTCCTGGGAGGAGTTATGCAAATATTAGAATGCCTTGTTGGGTGAGTGTTTATCTGTCCTGATGCAAGCAGTGGGCGGGTTCCTGGGAGGAGTTATGCAAATATTAGAATGCCTTGTTGGGTGAGTGTACATCTGTCTTGATGCAAGCAGTGGGCGGGTTCCTGGGAGGAGTTATGCAAATATTAGAATGCCTTGTTGGGTGAGTGCACATCTGTCTTGATGTAAGCAGTGGGCACCTTCCATGTCACCATAGACACATTTTTGGATTTATTGGGGTGGTGCTCAGTCCATTTGGTTGTTAATATTCTCTCTTTTATTTCCAGGCCCCATAATTCTTACAGCTGGAAGCTCCAGATGCGTTCTCCAAGCTCCGCCCCCCAGTCTGTGGAGGACCCTGGACCCACGGTGAGCCCCTGTCTGAATTCAGTGAGGAGCGGAGTGCCTCCTTACATACACATTTCTTGGTCATATTCACATCTTTCAGGTCTCCTCTGTGATGTAATAATCAATCTTCATAGCGCACACACGTGTCTTTCTACAAGCTTTATGAAAGGCACAATATTGATGAATAGAAGTCGTAGTTCCCAGATGGCAGAACAAATTCTGGTTTCCATATCCTAAACAATGAAGTTTAATCTGCTTATGTTTTGCGTTCCCCCCTCCCCCCCTCTCCCCCTCCCCCCTCCCCTACAGGATAATGACATTTTTAAATAAAACCTTTCAGCTTTCATTACAACCAGTGATATTATCACTGGGTCTCTGTGCTTCTCTATGCAATGCAGGCAGATTATGCTGGCTGGTGGGAGGAGACGGCAGGGTTCTGTACATAACTTCCTGATAACATCCCAGCACCCGACCTCAGTACTCCTCCCAAGAGCCCTCAGTCCTGATGCAAGCAGTGGGCGGGCTATTGGGAGGAGTTATGCAAATATCAAGATGCCTTGATGGGTGGGTGTCCACCTGTCCTGATGCAAGCAGTGGGCGGGCTCTTGGGAGGAGTTATGCAAATATCCAAATGCCTTGATGGGTGGGTGTCTGTCCTGATGCAAGCAGTGGGCGGGCTCTTGGGAGGAGTTATGCAAATATCCATATGCTTTGATAGGTAGGTGTCTGTTCTGATGCAAGCAGTGGGCGGGCTCTTGGGAGGAGTTCTACAAATATCCATATGCCTTGATGGGTGGATGTCCGTCTGTCCTGATGTAAGCAGTGGGCGGGCTCTTGGGAGGAGTTATGCAAATATCAAGATGCCTTGATGGGTGGGTGTCAGTCTGAAGGAGTGGGCGTTCCTAGGCAGGCTGTGTTTGCATAGGTAACACCCACATGTGATGCTGAGCTCCGTGATTGAAAGAACTGAAATGAATGAATAAAAGGGGCGGGGCTAAGGACAATCAGGCTAGGACTAGGTGATGCTGGAATTCTCTAGCCAGGAAATGAGGGCGGGGCTTTATCTGACTTCCTGCAGCTTCTAATGCACATTGTGAGAAGCTCACAGTGTGCAGTGAAATCAAAGGAAGCCGTTTCAGACCAGGAGAGGATCCGGTACACCTGTGCAAAACTGAAGTTGGAGGCCGGAGGTCAGATCTGAACTCTACAGCCTCCAAGCATTTAATTACAAGTCCATCTGCACTTCCCCCCCCCCCCCTTAGTCTTCCTGCAAAGTCCTGCAGTTTCCTGTTGATCCTGCCAGTGAAGTCCACCTAATGCAGCTTCCTGTGATGGGGTGACAACGATGCTGCACTGCTCCTGATCTCAGAGCAGAGTTGTCACTCTCATACGGGCTGTGCCCTCATGCAGTACAGGGGGGGGGGGAACATTTTGTAGGGGGTGCGGCTGTCAGCATTGACAAGCATTGTGGATCAGCAACTTGGAACCTTCTCATTGGACGCCAGAAGACTGATGTACAGAAATCGATGGATCTGCCCTATTGGCTGCTTTCCCTGTGCTGGAATAGTGAGCAGAACGTACGGTGCATGTGGGGTGAATGAGCCCCCCGAGCGTCTGATATACGTGGTCTGCACTCAGAGGCTCCTCAGGTGACTCCTCATTCACAATTCTCTCCCTGCCAGGAACTTCCTGGAAGAGAGATGAAAGTGGCCTCCAGCTGAGGGGCGCTTCTCCTTTAAATAGATCAGATAAGCTCTCACATTCGCCTGACCTATGACCTCACCGCACCAACTACGCCAGGAATGTCAGGCTGGAGCACACCATCCAATCAGCATAGAGTATTCCTCTACAGCAATGACAACACAAACAGTACACATTACCATTTACAGGAGAACATCAGATATGTCTCTTATCTTCCCATAGAGTGTGTCCTGCTGGGACTCCATTGTATGAGCCAGGACCACCCGAAATATACCTGGGGGGGGGATCAGAGGACGTTATACCTGGGGGGATCAGAGGACGTTATACCTGGTGGGATCAGAGGACGTTATACCTGGGGGGGGATCAGAGGACGTTATACCTGGGGGGATCAGAGGACGTTATACCTGGGGGGATCAGAGGATGTTATACCTGGGGGGATCAGAGGATGTTATACCTGGGGGGGATCAGAGGATGGTATACCTGGGGGGATCAGAGGACGTTATACCTGGGGGGATCAGAGGATGGTATAGCTGGGGGGGATCAGAGGATGTTATACCTGGGGGGATCAGAGGACGGTATACCTGGGGGGATCAGAGAACGGTATACCTGGGGGGGAATCAGAGGACGGTATACCTGAGGGGGATCAGAGGACGGTATACCTGGGGGGGGATCAGAGGATGGTATACCTGGGGGGATCAGAGGATGGTATACCTGGGGGGATCAGAGGATGGTATACCTGGGGGGATCAGAGGACGTTATACCTGGGGGGATCAGAGGACGTTATACCTGGGGGGATCAGAGGACGGTATACCTGGGGGGATCAGAGGACGTTATACCTGGGGGGGATCAGAGGACTTTATACCTGGGGGGATCAGAGGACGGTATACCTGGGGGGATCAGAGGACGTTATACCTGGGGGTATCGGAGGACGTTATACCTGGGGGGGATCAGAGGACGGTATACCTGGGGGGAGCAGAGGACGTTATACCCTGGGGGGATCAGAGGACGTTATACCTGGGGGGATCAGAGGACGTTATACCTGGGGGGGATCAGAGGACGTTATACCTGGGGGGGATCAGAGGACGTTATACCTGGGGGGGGATCAGAGAACGTTATACCTGGGGGGGATCAGAGGACGTTATACCTGGGGGGATCAGAGGACGGTATACCTGGGGGGATCAGAGGACGTTATACCTGGGGGGGATCAGAGGACGGTATACCTGGGGGGATCAGAGGACGTTATACCTGGGGGGGATCAGAGAACGTTATACCTGGGGGGATCAGAGGACGTTATACCTGGGGGTATCGGAGGACGTTATACCTGGGGGGGATCAGAGGACATCATACCTGGGGGGATCAGAGGACGTTATACCGGGGGGGGGGGGGAATCAGAGGACGGTATACCTGGGGGGATCAGAGGATGTTATACCTGGGGGGGGATCAGAGGACGTTATACCTGGGGGGATCAGAGGACGGTATACCTGGGGGGGATCAGAGGACGTTATACCTGGGGGGATCAGAGGACGGTATACCTGGGGGGGATCAGAGAGAGTGGTGATGTCGCTCTGTACAATAAAACTTCTATTTGGAGAGTGGTGATGTCACTGTATAATATATCTTATATCTGGAGAGCGATGATGTCACTCTAATTTCAGTAATATTTGTATTTTTCTCTCCAGGTGAATCTCACTGATCGGCCGTCAGTCAGTCTGGATGACAGTGACCTGGAAGTTCGTCTGAACAGCTGGAATCTCGGGGTAATATACTGACACTAGAATATTATTATTGATTTACTGATATATCCCTCCATTCTGTGCACTGACCAATCACAGCTCACTTGGTATGTGTTTGTCACCTTATGGTTGGATATAAACCTAAGACAAAATATGAACAAAGCACATCCCTCTATAGTGTGCACTTGTCTCCGTCCAGAGCGCTGGGTGTCATTCCTGTCTGCTGCCTCCTTCCTCTGCTATCAGCATGACTCACTTCTGACATGTTTTCCTGACACCAAGAGATAAAAGGTAACCGGGGAGGGAGCTTCAGCACACAGCCTGTGATTGACAACCTCAGCTCTGTTCCTGTGAGCTATGTGAAGGGGGTGTGTCCCTTCCCTCCAACTGTCTCTCACTGAGCTCTGCAGAGTGTAATTTCAGCTCTCTGTCCCCTGCTTTCTGAAAGCTCAGACAAGCTGAACAAGAGCATTTAAACTCTTTGCAGCGTTTAGTTCATGCTGGGAGTCATTGCTGCAGCTCTATATGGCCACAAAGCAGTGCTGGGATTCTGGGAACACTCATTGTCTTACACTGGACAGTGACAGCATTTTTAAAGAATTCTTACATGACACAGATTGGGGATGTCACATAGAATAGGAACATCACACAGATTGGGGGCGTCACGTATATTGGGGAAACCACACAGATTGGGGACATCACACAGATTTGGGAACATCACGTACATTGGGGACGTCATGTAGATTGGGAAAATTACATACATTGGGGAGACGTGACACAGATTGGAGACCCGACACAGATTGGAGACATGACACAGATTGGAGACGTCACATAGAATAGGAACATCACACAGATTGGAGACATCATGAAGATTGGGGACCTCACATAGACTGGGGACCTCACATAGACTGGGGACCTCACATAGACTGGGGACATCACATAGACTGGGGACATCACATAGACTGGGGACATCACATAGACTGGGGACCTCACATAGACTGGGGACATCACATAGACTGGGGACATCACATAGACTGGGGACCTCACATAGACTGGGGACATCACATAGACTGGGGACATCACATAGACTGGGGACATCACATAGACTGGGGACCTCACATAGACTGGGGACATCACATAGACTGGGGACCTCACATAGACTGGGGACATCACATAGACTGGGGACATCACATAGACTGGGGACATCACATAGACTGGGGACATCACATAGACTGGGGACCTCACATAGACTGGGGACATCACATAGACTGGGGACCTCACATAGACTGGGGACATCACATAGACTGGGGACATCACATAGACTGGGGACCTCACATAGACTGGGGACATCACATAGACTGGGGACCTCACATAGACTGGGGACATCACATAGACTGGGGACATCACACAGATTGGAGACATCACGAAGATTGGAGACATCACGAAGATTGGAGACATAACGAAGATTGGAGACATCACACAGATTGGAGACACCACGAAGACTGGGGACCTCACATAGACTTGGGACCTCACATAGACTGGGGACCTCACATAGACTGGGGACCTCACATAGACTGGGGACCTCACATAGACTGGGGACCTCACATAGACTGGGGACATCACATAGACTGGGGACATCACATTGAATAGGAACATCGCGGAAATTGCGTAGATTGGAGACATCTCGTAGATTGGGGACATTGCTTAGATTGGGGGCATCACTTTGAATAGGAACATCTCACAGATTGGGGAAATCACGTAGATTGGGGACGTTACACAAATTGGGGACATGACATCTGTGGACATGACGTAGATTGGGAATGCCACGTTGATTGAGAATGTCACATCGATTGGGGACATCACACAGATTGGTGAGATCACATAGATTAGGGATGGGGTACCGATTGGCACCCCACTTAGGTGCATCCGCCAAACAGTGCCTCCTGCCCCCCAAAGTGTTCCAGCAGACCAAGAGCTAATACCAGCCCTTTTTCCCCAAGCACCATACACATAACATGTTGAGGTAGAACCAAAGGGGAATGATTGTTTATTGAACAGAAAAACAGGTTTTTATACTCTAAAGAAGTAGGTCAGTCACCACATGAACAATAAAATCAAATATTTTATTCACACAATGGTTAGATAACAAAGTAGAGTTGACACAAGCAGGGCCGGACTGGCCTGCCGGGATACCGGGAGATTTCCCGGTAGGCTGTCTGAGTTGCTGCGGCTGCAGTGCTCCCCTCCTGCTCCTGTGTGTCACGAAGCTGGTTGTGTCTGTGTTCGGCGGCCGCGCTGTAACATGGTCCCGCCCCCCTAGACCGGCTTGTGTGATAGTGGATAGAATCAGTGTTCCGCCTATCACACGAGCCGGTCTAGGGGGGCGGGACCATGTTACAGCACGGCCGCCGAACACAGACACAGCCAGCTCCGTGACACACAGGAGCAGGAGAGAGGGACGGAGCAGGAGAGAGGGATACTGTAGATGCCCGCCCGTACAGTCCGCCCTGTGTGCCTCAGCCTGTATAGGAGGATCGGCGGGGGGAGAGGAGGGGGGCCGCATATAGAGGAAATGAGCTTTCTATATTCCTCCATGCAGCCGCTGAATACTTGCAGGAGGGAGAGGAGGAGAATCAAGTATTCAGCGGCTGCATGGAGGAATATAGAAAGCTAATTTCCTCTATATGCGCCCCCCAGCCGATCCTCCTATCCAACTTCTTTTACTGGCCCCCCCAGTTCCTCTTGTGCTCCCCCCCATGCTCTCCTCCCCTCACCACACTCTCCAGCCCCCCCCCACAATTCTCTCCACCCCTGTTTTTTCTGCCCCCCCCTGCTCTCCAGCTCTCCCCATCCTACTCTAGCCACCATCCCAGTGCTCTTCACTCCCCCAGTGCTCTCCACCCATGTTCTTTCTCCCCCCCCCAGTGCTCTCCAGCTCTCCCCATCACTCTCCAGCCCCCACCCCAGTGCTCTCCGCCCCCCACAGTGCTCTCCAGCCCCCCATTCTCCGCACCCCTGTTTTCGGTCCCCCCGGTGCTCTCAAGCTCCACCCATCGCTCTCCAGCCCCCCGTGCTCTTTGCCCCCGTGCTCTCCACCCCTGTTTTTTTTTGGCTCCCCCTCCAGTGCTCCCAAGCGTCCCCCCCAGCACTCTCCGCTCCCCACCCCTGTACTCTCCACTCCCCCACCAGTGCTCTCCAGTCCCCCGTGATTTCCACCCCTGTTCTTTCTGGCCCCCACTGGTGCTTTCAAGCTCCCCCCATTGCTCTCCACTCCTCCCTGCTCTTTGTACCCCCCAGTGCTCTCCACCCCTGTTTTTCTGCCCCTCCCCCAGTGCTCTTCGCCACCCCACACTCTTAGCCCCCCCGTGCTCTTTGCCCCCCTTGCTCTCCACCCCTGTTTTTTTGGCTCCCCCTCCAGTGCTCTCAAACTTCCCCCCCAGCACTCTCCGCTCCCCACCCCTGTACTTTCCACTCCCCCCTGCATTTTGCCCCTACCCATGTGCTCTCCAACCCCCGCCAGTGCTCTCCGGTCCCCCGTGCTTTCCACCCCTGTTCTTTCTGGCCCCCACTGGTGCTTTCAAGCTCCCCCCATTGCTCTCCACTCCCCCCTGCTCTTTGTACCCCCCAGTGCTCTCCACCCCTGTTTTTCTGCCCCTCCCCCAGTACTCTTCGCCACCCCACACTCTTAGCCCCCACAGTGCTCTCCACCTCTGTTCTTTTTGGACCCCCAGTGCTCTCAAGTCCCCCCCCCAGCGCTCTCTGCTCCCCATCCCTGTGATTTCCACTCCCTCCTGCTCTTTGCCCCCACCCATGTGCTCTCCAACTCCGCCAGTACTCTCTGCTCCCCCTTCTTTCCAGCTCCCACCCAGTGCTCTCCACTTCCCCAGGACCAGAGGACAGGCTGACGGGGGCTGGAAAATGAGGATGGCTGAAGGTGCAGGTGGCCAGGGACCACTCCATCTCACAGCAAACAGATCCTCTGGAAGGAGCACTGTCCCCATCCAAAACGAAAACAGACCCTGCCTGCTGTTGGCCATCATGGATATCCTGCTGGCATGCAAGGTACCGTACCGAGCATCAACAACACACCTTCCCACAGACAGGGACTGCTGACTGGGCCATAGGGCACAGGAGGGGCTGCAATGATGGGCACAGTGAAGCTGCATTCCTGGGCACAGTGAGACTGCATTCACGGGCACAGTGAGACTGCATTTGATGGGCACAGTGAGGCTGCATTGATGGGGACAGTGAGGCTGCATTGATGGGCACAGTGAGACTGCAATGGTGGGCACAGTGAGGCTGCAATGGTGGTCACAGTGAGGCCGCATTCATGGGCACAGTGAGACTGCATTCACGGGCAGAGTAAAGCTGCATTTGATGAGCACAGTGAGGCTGCATTTGATGAGCACAGTGAGGCTGCATTGATGGGCACAGTGAGGCTGCATTGATGGGCACAGTGAGGCTGCATTGATGGGCACAGTGAGGCTGCATTGATGGGCACAGTGAGGCTGCATTGATGGGCACAGTGAGGCTGCATTTGATTGGTACTGATGAGGCTGCATTTGATGGACTCTGGTGAGGCTGCATTTGATGGGCACTGGTGAGGCTGAATTGAGCTCCTGTATCATGTCCGCAGTCTCTGACCATCTCCTATATCATGTCTGCAGTCTCTGACCATCTCCTGTATCATGTCTGCAGTCTCTGACCATCTCCTGTATCATGTCTGCAGTCTCTGACCATCTCCTGTATCATGTCTGCAGTCTCTGACCATCTCCTGTATCATGTCTGCAGTCTCTGACCATCTCCTGTATCATGTCTGCAGTCTCTGACCATCTCCTGTATCATGTCTGCAGTCTCTGACCATCTCCTGTATCATGTCTGCAGTCTCTGACCATCTCCTGTATCATGTCTGCAGTCTCTGAGGGAGTCTGCAGAGGAGTCAAGAGTGGGAGCACCTCAGGGATGGGGGTCATGGGAGAAGTCAGACAAGTGTGGACTGTGGAGAGGAGACTATAGGATAAAACCAGAGCCACCGAGCTGGAGCCGACTGACTGAGCCCTACACGGTGCACCTGAGAGGAGGTCAGTGACAGCACCGCTAGGCCAGTCTGAAGGGGGGGTCACTGATGTAAGGGGGGAGTGAATACGATAATGTAAGGGGGCACCGATATAAAGCACAGCCTTATATCAGTAACCCACCCCCCTTACCTTAGTGTATTCTTTCTGCGGAAGGTGGTTCCCCCCTCCCACGTTCTGAGTTCCTGGGGTCCCCCTTGATGATTGATCACTTGCCACTTTTAACTGGAATTTGCTTATATAAAGCCCTATGTGATTTCATATCTGTCTTATCTATATATAATACACTCTTCAAATGTGCATTTTATGGTTTTCCCTTTCATGAACAAGAAATCAATGACGTTATGCTGTTGCGGTGGTATAATAATGCTGTGGGGCTGGTATGAAATTTTTTCCAGGGCTGGATGTTATTCCCAGTCCGGCCCTGGACACAAGGCTAATCACATCATGTTGGATCCTCCAAGAGTTAGCTAAATTAGCCAACAGACAGAAACATTAAGTGACTCAATTAACAATGGGAATTCACACCTAGGAGGCACACAATGGGAGAGACACAAACTTGTGTATTCTGTCCACTAGACAAGTCATCAGAAGACCAACAATGTTCCAGCAGTCTGATAAAGTGGAATTAATTTATCTTTATAGGTATCTTGAGGGATATTGTTGATGAATATTTCTGTCCCAAGGGAGGGAGCCTCTCCAACCCAGTTTGCAGGAGGGCCACCATATTTCCCTTGACAATAAACCTGTACAGGAATAATATTACACCTTTCCATTCACTCCAGAAGGGGAGCGTTTTTGTCCTTATTCAGAGATGTAATCCAAGCCTCGCTCTCATCGTCCATTACGTTGTTGTCCATCATTAGAGAATGATCTGCTCTCTCCATGGGCCATAATCAGTGGGTAGGAGGCTTGTCCCTAGTCCCCTCCAAAAGCCCCTATCCTAGTTGGGTCTGTCACAGGGACATCATGTACTTTTGGGGATGTCACGTGGTTTGGGGACATCACGTACTTTGGTGGGGCGTCACGTAGATTGGGGATGTCACACAGATAGGGGACCTCACTTTGAATAGGAACATCACACAGATTTGGGAAATCACGTAGATTGGGGATGTCACGTAGATTTGGGCATGTCATGTAGATTGGGGATGTCATGTAGATTGGGGACGTAACAAAAATTAGGAATGTCACGTAGCTTGGTGACATGACATAGATTAGGGACGTCATGTAGATTGGGGATGTCTTGTAGATTGGGGACGTCCCACAGATTGGGGATGTCACAGTAGAAGATGAGAAAAGAGTATTTGCAGTATGAAGGGGACAGGATGGTGACATGGAAAGTAGGAAATCTTTTTTTTTTTTAGCTGTCACCCAGCAGCCACTGAGGTTTTGAGGAAGGACTGAGGTCCATGTTGGGAAAGTGCTACCCTGGAAACCCTGGGATTATTTGTATTAGCTGGATTATTAGAGCAGTGCAGTCCTGTGCGGAGTTCTCCTTTTTAGGATGTTTGTATTAGTTGTACTGTTTCTGGTTGTGTGTGGAGTTCTCCTTTGTAGTGTGTCTTGTGTCCGGAGTTCTCCTTTGTAGTGTGTCTTGTGTGCGGAGTTCTCCTTTGTAGTGTGCCAGGCCCATTAGTGTCATGACAGATAAGAGGGAGGATTAATGAAGTCCTCACTCTTCCTCTTGGTCTTTGAAGCGCCTCGTCTTTTTTGTGGCGGTCTTTGAATGGCGTTGGTGGCAGGGTTCAGGGGGTGACAATGGCCTTGCTGTGTGCGCTCTCTTTGATGCCCGCCCTCTCTGTGTTGTGTTTATTGTCAGCGGGGAATTAGCGCTGTGTCTGGCGTCCTCGGCTGATGTCACATTTGGTACGATTTGCATTCTTCACAATGACAATATTGTGGGACGCAAGAAGACCTGACATGTGGAATGGCTGGGCAGACGCTGATCTGAGTCGGGGAGAATGTCCGCCTTAGTAGAGGAGGCATCATTTATGTAGGATCAGCTTTGAAGTGACCCGCATGGAGCCAATACTGACCCGTCAGTTCATCGGTGCCCCCCCATGCCTCGTGCCTCACTGAGTTTGCTTCTTTCCAGCCCTGGTTATTATTATAGGAATCTTCAGAAAAATGAAAGTGGACCTGTCAGTAACCAAACAAGTCTGAATGAATAAATCCCAGGCCGGTCACATCATACAGCAGCATTGTCATTTCTCAGAAAAGGTCCACCTTTTATCAATAATAAGTCATCCTTGGGCTCCAGTCAGTGACTTTGCCTAGGCTGAGATGATGTCAGTCTGCTGCAGGCAGGAGAAAGCATTTTCTTATTATCCCTTCTCCAAGTGATCAGACTGTACATTGCACATTTGTAGGAAGACACAATTTGAGAGGCCGCAGCAGGGGCTGATCTGTGGCAGACATTTTGTTAATACAGCTAGGAACTGCTCAGGCACCAGGATTTATATGATTATGTGACCTCTGAGCCGGCATCTTGGCCCAGGAAGTAGATGGTGACCCTGGATGTTGCCTGAACAGAGATGGTGCTGTTCTTCTGTAGAGAAATATAAGCAGGGGGCCGAGGACTACCTCGTTTCTGAGCAGGGGGCCGAGGGCTGCCTCTTCTCTGAGCAGGGGGCTGAGGACTGCCTCTTCTCTGAGCACGGAGCCGATAACTGCCTCTTCTCTGAGCAGGGGGCCGAGGACTGCCTCTTCTCTGAGCAGGGGGCTGAGGACTGCCTCTTCTCTGAGCAGGGGGCCGAGGGCCGCCTCTTCTCTGAGCAGGGGGCCGAGGACTGCCTCTTCTCTGAGCAGGGGGCCGAGGGCCGCCTCTTCTCTGAGCAGGGGGCCGAGGGCTGCCTCTTCTCTGAGCAGGGGGCTGAGGACTGCCTCTTCTCTGAGCAGGGGGCTGAGGACTGCCTCTTCTCTGAGCAGGGGGCCGAGGGCCGCCTCTTCTCTGAGCAGGGGGCCGAGGGCCACCTCTTCTCTGAGCAGGGGGCCGAGGACTGCCTCTTCTCTGAGCAGGGGGCCGAGAACCGCCTCTTCTCTGAGCAGGGGGCCGAGGGCTGCCTCTTCTCTGAGCAGGGGGCTGAGGACTGCCTCTTGTCTGAGCAGGGGGCTGAGGGCTGCCTCTTCTCTGAGCAGGGGGCCGAGGACTGCCTCTTCTCTGAGCAGGGGGCCGAGGACTGCCTCTTCTCTGAGCAGGGGGCCGAGGGCTGCCTCTTCTCTGAGCAGGGGGCCGAGGACTGCCTCGTTTCTGAGCAGGGGGCCGAGGGCTGCCTCTTCTCTGAGCAGGGGGCTGAGGACTGCCTCTTCTCTGAGCACGGAGCCGATAACTGCCTCTTCTCTGAGCAGGGGGCCGAGGACTGCCTCTTCTCTGAGCAGGGGGCTGAGGACTGCCTCTTCTCTGAGCAGGGTGCTGTTCTTCTGTAGAGAAATATAAGCAGGGGGCCGAGGACTACCTCGTTTCTGAGCAGGGGGCCGAGGGCTGCCTCTTCTCTGAGCAGGGGGCTGAGGACTGCCTCTTCTCTGAGCACGGAGCCGATAACTGCCTCTTCTCTGAGCAGGGGGCCGAGGACTGCCTCTTCTCTGAGCAGGGGGCTGAGGACTGCCTCTTCTCTGAGCAGGGGGCCGAGGGCCGCCTCTTCTCTGAGCAGGGGGCCGAGGACTGCCTCTTCTCTGAGCAGGGGGCCGAGGGCCGCCTCTTCTCTGAGCAGGGGGCCGAGGGCTGCCTCTTCTCTGAGCAGGGGGCTGAGGACTGCCTCTTCTCTGAGCAGGGGGCCGAGGGCCGCCTCTTCTCTGAGCAGGGGGCCGAGGGCCACCTCTTCTCTGAGCAGGGGGCCGAGGACTGCCTCTTCTCTGAGCAGGGGGCCGAGAACCGCCTCTTCTCTGAGCAGGGGGCCGAGGGCTGCCTCTTCTCTGAGCAGGGGGCTGAGGACTGCCTCTTGTCTGAGCAGGGGGCTGAGGGCTGCCTCTTCTCTGAGCAGGGGGCCGAGGACTGCCTCTTCTCTGAGCAGGGGGCCGAGGACTGCCTCTTCTCTGAGCAGGGGGCCGAGGGCTGCCTCTTCTCTGAGCAGGGGGCCGAGGGCTGCCTCTTCTCTGAGCAGGGGGCCGAGGACTGCCTCTTCTCTGAGCAGGGGGCTGAGGGCTGCCTCTTCTCTGAGCACAGAGCCGTGCACTGCCTCTTTTCTGAGCACGGGGCCGAGGACTGCCTCTTCTCTGAGCAGGGGGCCGAGGGCCGCCTCTTCTCTGAACAGGGGCCCGAGAACTGCCTCTTGTCTGAGCAGGGGGCCGAGGGCTGCCTCTGAGCAGGGGGCCGAGGACTGCCTCTTCTCTGAGCAGGGAGCCGTGGACTGCCTCTTCTCTGAGCACAGAGCCGTGGACTGCCTCTCCTCCGAGCAGGGAGCTGTGGACTGCCTCTTCTCTGAGCACAGAGCCGTGGACTGCCTCTTTTCTGAGCAGGGGGCCGAGGACTGCCTCTTCTCTGAGCAGGGGGCAGAGGACTGCCTCTTCTTCTCTGAGCAGGGGGCAGAGGACTGCCTCTTCTTCTCTGAGCAGGGGGCCGAGGACTGCCTCTTCTTCTCTGAGCAGGGGGCCGAGGACTGCCTCTTCTTCTCTGAGCAGGGGGCCGAGGACTGCCTCTTCTTCTCTGAGCAGGGGGCCGAGGACTGCCTCTTCTGTCAGCAGGAGCAGGGGGCAGAGGACTGCCTCTTCTCTGAGCAGAGGGCTGAGGACTGCCTCTTCTGCTCTTAGCACGAAGCCGAGGACTGCCTCTTCTCTGAGCAGGGGGCCGAGGGCTGCCTCTTCTCTGGGCAGGGGGCCGAGGGCTGCCTCTTCTCTGAGCAGGGGGCCGAGGGCTGCCTCTTCTCTGAGCAGGGGGCCGAGGGCTGCCTTTTCTCTGAGCAGGGGGCCGAGGGCTGCCTCTTCTCTGAGCAGGGGGCCAAGGGCTGCCTCTTCTCTGAGCAGGGGGCGGAGGGCTGCCTCTTCTCTGAGCAGGGGGCCGAGGGCTGCCTCTGAGCAGGGGGCCGAGGACTGCCTCTTCTCTGAGCAGGGAGCCGTGGACTGCCTCTTCTCTGAGCACAGAGCCGTGGACTGCCTCTCCTCCGAGCAGGGAGCTGTGGACTGCCTCTTCTCTGAGCACAGAGCCGTGGACTGCCTCTTTTCTGAGCAGGGGGCCGAGGACTGCCTCTTCTCTGAGCAGGGGGCAGAGGACTGCCTCTTCTTCTCTGAGCAGGGGGCAGAGGACTGCCTCTTCTTCTCTGAGCAGGGGGCCGAGGACTGCCTCTTCTTCTCTGAGCAGGGGGCCGAGGACTGCCTCTTCTTCTCTGAGCAGGGGGCCGAGGACTGCCTCTTCTGCTCTGAGCACGAAGCCGAGGACTGCCTCTTCTCTGGGCAGGGGGCCGAGGGCTGCCTCTTCTCTGAGCAGGGGGCCGAGGGCTGCCTCTTCTCTGAGCAGGGGGCCGAGGGCTGCCTCTTCTCTGAGCAGGGGGCCGAGGGCTGCCTCTTCTCTGAGCAGGGGGCCGAGGGCTGCCTCTTCTCTGAGCAGGGGGCCGAGGGCTGCCTCTTCTCTGAGCAGGGGGCCGAGGGCTGCCTCTTCTCTGAGCAGGGGGCCGAGGGCTGCCTCTTCTCTGAGCAGGGGGCCGAGGACTGCCTCTTCTCTGAGCAGGGGGCCGAGGGCCGCCTCTTCTCTGAGCAGTAGGCCAAGGACTGCCTCTTGTCTGAGCAGGGGGCCAAGGGCTGCCACGCTCTGTGATCAGCGAGTCTTTGAGTTCCCGACCCCTTACCACTTGATCAGCTGTCAGCCAATGACAGCTGATCATGTGATGTAAACAGAGCTGGTAATCGGCTATTTAATCAGCGTGAGGAGAAAAAAAATGGTGATCACCGGTGGCTGTCAACCGCAGAGTCATCTGTGCCCAACAGTGCCACCTACCAGTGCCCACAATGCCACCCATCGGTGCCCACAGTACCACCTATCAATCTCACCAATCAGTGCCTCATCACCAGTGCTGCCTATCAGTGCCACCTATTAGTGCCGCCTTATGCCGTCCATATATCTGAGCAGTGTTGTCACCCTTCCTCATAGAGCACCATTTGTAGGGTACAACATTCGGCATGTCTAGTGATTCCAGTGTACACACCTGAATCCAGTGTTCCTGCATGCCGTCCTTATATCTGAGCAGTGTTGTCACCCTCCCCCATAGAGCACCATTTGTAGGGTACAACATTCGGCATGTCTAGTGATTCCAGTGTACACACCTGAATCCAGTGTTCCTGCATGCCGTCCTTATATCTGAGCAGTGTTGTCACCCTCCCCCATAGAGCACGGCATGTCTAGGGATTCCTGTGTGCATCCTGTATCCACCATCCCTGGATGCCGTCCACATGGGGTATGTCCGTACAATGGTGGTGGCCCGGCCTAGCCTGGGAAATGATGGAGGCGTTCATACCACCAGAGAGCGAAGACCCTCCCGGACAGACTTTCATGGAATATTCCGGCAGAGTTCAGGCACAGTTCAGCTGTATGGATCCATATGTTGGCAGAGCCCTCCTCCATACATCTGGTTTATGATTGCCTCCATGCGGCTCTCATCACAGGCCTAATGCCGTTCCCTGTGATCGGTGTCCCTCCCCCAATTCTCCGGGAAGAGGACATTGGCAGCCAATCGTGTCTTTTTCCTTTTTTTTTTTTTTTGTTCCCCATTTTACAATATTTTATTTTATTTGATTTTCCTCCTGCGGTCGCCGAAAACTTTTCACAACGACAATCTTGAAAGGAAAAATGTTGAGACGTTTTAAATGTTTACAGAGGGTGGTGGGGGGAGGGGGGGGGGGTTATTGTGGATTACTTAGTGGGAAGACGAGACATCAAAGGACATCTGGAGGGAGGACGGCATGGCAGCGGCTGGAGAGAATATTGCAGTTTAGGGGCGCGGAGAATATTTGGAGGCAATGTCATCCATTCACGTGTTGTGTCTTCAGAGAAGTCGCTTTGTGTAAACAGATTGTTTCGTTTTTCCTGATGGAGGTGACGTTATGTCAGTGCTGGCCCAGCTGTCTGTTCAAGGAATGTAAAGAGATTGCCCAAATTCACCCTTAAACCTTCCTTACCTAGACCACTGAAGGCTTTATTATTATAGGTATTTATAAACTGCAGTCGCTTTACATTCACAACAGTGCCTAGGAGCTTACAATATAAGGTCCCTATCTCACACATACTAGAGCCAATATAGACAGGAGTCACTTGACCCACCAGCATGTCCTTGAAGTGAAGGAGGAAATCAAAGTTCCCAATGCAGGCACAGGTAGAACATGCAAACTCCATGCAGATAGTGCCCTGATCAGGACTGGAACTAGGGAACCCAGTGCTGCAAGGCTGTACTATTTTTTCTTTTACCCATTAGGGATGAGCTCAGGCATGGGAAGCCTTGCAAAAAGAGTGGAGCCAGCTCCATAAAGATATGGTTTTACCAGTTTGGTGTGGAGGAACTCGAGTTTCCTGCAAAGAGCCTGAGCTCATCCGTACTGAACAACTGGAATGCTGATTGTGAGCCAGGTCTTTTTGTTTTGGTGCCCAACAAGGGGCACCAAAACATATATAAATGGTCATTAGGGGGTGGGCACCAAAAAAAAGACCTGGCTTACAATTGGCATTCCAGTTCCTTCCAAAGATGTCCAGTAGGGATGAGATCAGGGCTCTGTGCAGGACACTAGAGTTCCTCCACACCAAACTGGTCTTCCCTGTCTTTATGGAGCTGGCTTTGTACACAAGGGCACAGTCATGCTCGAACAGATAAGAGTCTTCACCAAACTGTTACCACAAGGTTGGAAGAGCACAATTTTCTACAATCAATGTCTTTGTATGATGTAGTATTACCAGGACCTTTGACATATAGACTCAATAATCTGGAGTGGTGTCCACATGAGTTGGGCCGTATACTGTATTGTTTGGCTTATATTGGATGAGAAGACCTGGTTCACAATCATTGTTCCTAGTAAACTCCAAAGGTGTTCAGTAGGGTTGAGGTCAAGGCTCTGTGCAGGACACTCCAGTTCATCCACACTAAACTGGTCAAACCATGTATTTATGGAGCTGGCACAAAGTGGTCAACCCATGTCTTTATGAAGCTGGTACAAACTGGTCAAACCATGTCTTTTTATGGAGCTGTTCAGTAGGGTTGAGATTAGGCTTCTGTGAAGACCACACCATTTCCTCTATTCAAAACTGGCCATCCATGTCTTTATGTAGCTGGCTTTGTACACAGTGGGGGCACAGTCATGGTGGAACAGAAAAGGGTCTTCACCAAACTGTTACCACAAGGTTGGAAGAGCACAATTGTCTACAATGTCTTTGTAAGATGTGGTATTACCAGGACCCTTCGATGGAGACATCTGAACTCTATAATCTGGAGGTGTGTCCACATAAGTGGGGCCATATAGTGAGTCGGTTTGGAGTGGAATGACCCTATTACCATTATTGGTAGAGTTCTTTAATCACAAGCCTCTAAGGACAAAACGTCTTTTGGATGAGAAAACCTGGTTCACAATCTTTGTTCCAAGTAGATCAAAAAGTGTTCAGTAGGCTTGAGATCATGGCTCTGTGCAGGACACTCCAGTTCCTTCACACCAAACTGGTCAAACTATGTCTTGATGGAGCTGGCACAAACTGGTCAACCTATGTCTTTATGGAGCTGGTCCAAACTGGTCAAACCATGTCTTTATGGAGCTGGCTTTGTACACAAGGGGGCACAGTCATGGTGGAACAGAAAAGGGTCTTCCCCAAACTGTTCCCACAATGTTGGAAGAGCACAATTGTCTACAATGTCTTTGTATGATATGGAGTATTACTAGGACCGTTCACTGGAGACACCTGGACCCTGTCATTGGGAGGGGGTTACACATATCCTGGGCAATATAGTGTATCAGTTGGGAGCGGAATGATCCTCTTACAATGTCTTTGTATGATGGAGGATTATCACCAGGACCTTTCACCGGAGAAATCTGAACTCAATAATCTGGAGTGGTGTCCATATAAATTGGGCCATATAGTGTATTGGTTTGGAGTGGAAAGACCCTATTACCATTATTGGTAGAGTTCTTTAATCGTAAGAATCCAAGGACAAGACTTATATTGCATGAGAAGGCCTGGCTCACAATCATTGTTCCAATTAACCCCAATGGTGTTCAGTAGGGTTAAGGTCAGGGCTATGTGCAGGACACTTGAGTTCCTCCACATCAAACTGGTCAAACCATGTCTATATGGAACTGGCATTGTACACAGAAGACCTGACTTGCTTTTGGTGTTTCAATTCTTCAACCATATCTTTATGAAGCTATTTCAAACTGGCTAAACCGTGTCTTTTATGGAGCTGTTCAGTAGGGTGGAGGTGAAACTTTTGTGAAGACAACACCAGTTCCTCCATTCCAAACTGGTCATCCGTCTCTTTATGGAGCTGGCTTTGTACACAGTGGCCCACAGTCATGGTGGAACAGAAAAAGGTCTTCGCCAAACTGTTACCACAAAGTTGGAAGAGCACAATTGTCTACAATGTCTTTTTATGATGGAGGATTACCAGGAAATTTCCCTGGAGACATCTCAATAATATGGAGTGGTGTTCTATTGGGCCATATAGTGTATCGGTTTGGAGTGAAATGACCCTATTACCATTATTGGTAGAGTTCTTTAATCACAAGCCTCCAAGGATAAGACTTATATTGGATGAGAAGACCTGGCTCACAATCATTGCTCCAATTAACCCCAAAGGTGTTCAGTAGGGTTGAAGTCAGGGCTCTGTTCAGGACACTCCAGTTCCTCCACACCAAACTGGGTTCACATACTTTTGACCGTAGAGAGTTACTGCACCTCTGTTTGTAGCTGTCCCAGCAAAATCATTGTGCAGTAAAACAATTCAAAGTGAATGTAGTGTTACAGTTTGAACATTTTTTACTTTGCTGCTTTCTAATTGCCTCTGTGATTTCTTAACAGATTGAAAATCCTCGCTATCTTCGGGAAAGGCCTGTGCCTATAACGTCGGTATGTCCTCCAGTTATTTCTATATGTATTTCTATGTATGATGTACTAATCACCCCCTCCCCATGTCTCCTATATCAGTAATCTTTTGTGATGTAGGAGCACTGAACCTTATGGAGATGCGTTATAATGCATTGGGTTGTTTACGGTCCTAGAGGTTGCTCACCAGCAACTGTGGAGGTCTTGCTGGTCCCCCTGAGGAGTTTATTAAAGTTTTGAAAGGATGAGAGCACCACAACAGCTTGTATAGACTTTTTAAAAGATTTTTATTTTGTGACACCCAACGCATTTTGGGAGCTCAGCAGTCCACCTTTATCAGGGCTAAAAAAAGCAGATAATGTAGGCACTTGGTTTGCTGAGCCCCCGAAATGCGTTGGCTGTCACAAAATAAAAATCTTTTAAGCAGTCTATAGAGGCTAGTGTGGCACTCCCATCCTTTCAGATCTCCTATATTAGTAAGGCCTGGCATGGTATGACCTGTAAATAGCATGTTTCGATCAAATTCTGCAGTCAGGTACAATGAAGCTTTATGTACTAAAATTTCTGAAATAGGACCTTGTGCCGATCTGATTTTGGTCACAGACGGTTCTTTTTTCAGACACTGACACATAATATATCTTTGTGCAGGTGTCTCCAGACTCCCGGCTGAGAAGAAGCTGCGATTATCGGGATGAACAGGCTCTCTTCCGACTGCATAAAAAAGAGGTGAGTTTATTAGCCGCCGGTCCCGGCCCCGCTCTTTGCCGGTAACGCCGTGGGTTGCGGCTCATATGTATGAGTACAGGCTTTGGCTGCGAGCCTCAACCATCAACGTTCCTTCTTACTATGCATTGGTCTCCTACACACAGCAGCACCCAGGTCAGATTAGATGGCAGTCTATGGGGCCACATAGTAGAGGTGTGGTGGGGCCTCTCTAGTCACATCCTCACACATCTACAGGATTCATTCCATCTTCTTTCTTGATGACGTGTTTAGTCCACAGATCATCAGTGGTTCTCTCCATTCTCCCGCTGTGTATGATAAGTGCAGATCACCCAGTCACCTCGGGCAGGACTCTGCGGGGACCCTACCAACCAAACCCTGATCCTCAGACCTGGGCGACCATCCTTCATGTCTGCTGTGATAATGTGGATGTTTGGTCCAGCAATGATATTAGATTGGGGTATCTATATGATACACATTGTGGATTGAGAGTCCCCCTATTACTGCACACAGGCCTGGTTCAGGAACCTGACGGGAGTCACTTTGGGCGGGGGAGCTGGTGGAACCGAGCTTACCTTGGAGAGCACTGAAATCTACTTGTCCAGCTCCCCCGGCCCCTCCTATGTGTAAGTCACCTTGTGTCTATTAGGGGCACAGGGTGACCGAGAACCCCAGTCTGATCTGCACTAGTCATACTCGCAGTACAACCACACTGGAATATTGTGTATGTATATGTATTATTGTATATTATTGTCTCATATACTATTGTAGACTCTTTACTAGATCGTTTGAGGTGTGGCTGTATCCCATTGTTCTACTGTTTGTGTCTGCCTTGGGATCAACCTATTATGGGATGTATATGTCTCTGTGGATTAGCTGTGGGGGGGGGGATTTCTCCAGCAGCCCCTCTCAAAGACAGTCCACTGATGAGAAGTTTGAATACACCCGTGTCATGCTACTGCTGGAGGCAAAGTCTACCCCGCTGTGTTCCATTATGTAAAGAAGGGGGGATTGTCCCCTGAGTGGATATCTCTGTGTGCTTCTGTTCAAATAAAGAGTTCATGTTCCAGTTCAGCAGCCAAAACGAGTCCTGCCTAGTTCTTGGTTGCAAGCGGCTGTAATATCTGATATCTATATTCCGACTGGAGGAAGCAGCATATGACGGAAGCGCTCGCCGCTCAGCGTTCTGTTACAACATCCATATTGTAACCACATCCATCGTCCTGTAAAGGACAGAAGTAGAGAATGGCTAAATCCAGCGTTGCACCGGTACTGGTATCAGTACAACGCTGGATACTAAAAACTGATACCTTCAAGTTCCGATTTGTCATGCATCGTATCACAAGTCGCACCCCATTGCCGGCAATGAAACCATTTAAATTGTTGCCACTCAAGTCGCAGCGACTTTAAAAAGAGATCCCTGCACTACTTTTTTTTTTTTGCGATTTCATCGCGATTTGCATTGACTTCTGTTAAATGAAACTGGAGGTCCAAATGCCACTTATCTGTGGCTTTGAAATCGCACTACTTTAGCGCGATTTCAAACCTGTGAACCAGGGTGTGTAAAAAATAAATGCATCCAGGGTCAAAATATGTGTCGGCAAATACTTGAGAAAAAGTAGCGGTACTCGTACTCGGGTTTTAAAAAAAAACTGTCATCGGTGCATCCCTGGCTAAATCCCCTGTCATTGTTATATGTGTCCTATTGAGGTGATTTTCCTGGAGAAACAACAGGAAGTGCAAAGGAAGCTCCACAAAGTTAGGGAAATACCTTCTTTTTTTATTTTTGTATTATTACTTTATTATTTTTTATTTATTTATTTAAAGATACGCAACAGAACATAATAGTATGACATGAGAGCACATTCTTGATAATCATCAGCGGTCACATGCTGAATGTGTACAAAGAAGAGGTTAAAGTGATATTAAAGACAGATTTTTTTAAAAAAATAATAAACATGTTTAACTTACCTGCTCTGTGTAATGGTTTTGCACAGAGGAGCCCCGATCCTCCTCTTCTCAGGTCCCTCCCCGGTGCTCCTGGTCCCTCCCAAGCAGCTTACTATGGGGGCACCCAAGCAGGCTTGCTCCCAAGCCGCTGCTCTGCGTGTCCATTCACACACAGAGCTGTGGCTCAGCCCCGCCCACTCTCTCTCCTCATTGGCTCACCGGCTGTAATTGTCAGCAGCAGGAGCCTTTATGGAAGAGTGACAAAAAGAAAGACATTGGTGAAAGAAAGTCATAAGAAGTCCTGTTTGTAGTTTGTGAGAAGCCATGTGGAGGACACAGCAAACATGTGGAAGAAGGTGATCTGGTCACATGAGACCAAAATTCAACTTTATGGCCTAAAAGTAAAACGCTATGTGTGGGGAAAACTAACACTGCACATCACCCTGAACACACCATCCCCACCGTGAAACATGGTGGTGGCAGCATCATGTGGTGGGGATGGTTTTCTTCAGCAGGGACAGGGAAGCTGGTCAGAGTTGATGGGAAGATGGATGGAGACAAATACAGGACAATCTTAGAAGAAAATCTGTTAGAGTCTACAAAAGACTTGAGACCGGGGCGGAGGTTCACCTTCCAGCAGGACAACGACCCGAAACATCCAGCCAGAGCTACAATGGAATGGTTTAGATCAAAGCATATTCATGTGTTAGAATGGCCCAGTCACAGTCCAGACCTAAATCACATTGAGAATCTGTAGCAAGACTTGAAAATTGCTGTTCACAGACGTTCTCCATCCAATCTGACAGAGCTTGAGATATTTTACAAAGAAGAAGAATGGGCAAAAATGTCCTCTCTAGATGTGCAAAGCTGGTAGAGACATCCCCAAAAAGACTTGTAGAGAAAGGGGGTTCTACAAAGTATTGACTCCGGGGGGCGCCATACAAATGCCCCTCCCCCCACACTTTTCACATATTTATTTGTATCATTTATCATTTTCCTTCCACTTCACAATTATGTGACACTTTGTGTTGGTCTATCACATAAAATCCCAATAAAATACATTTATGGTTTTGGTTATAACATGAGAAAATGTGGGGAATTTCAAGGGGTATGAATACTTTTTCAAGGCACTGTACGGAGAGGATAGTACAGCCTACAGGCACATAACCACTATAAGGTAGGGGTTAAAAATGTACCCCATAGAGTAAGGGACACTTTGCCCAGACCTTAGAATAGTTGTACCTCTTGCATATCGCGTAGCATTTTCCAATGATTATAGATTAGAAATGTAGACACTGTAGGTGTCCAGGCGGGGGAGGGGGGGGGGAGTTGGGGGGGGGAGGGGTAGAAGAGAGAAGAAAAAGTCACCAGGATTTAGACTTTCCAGAGAGGAATAACCTCAACTTAAAAAACAGGTTAAATATTCATCTGAAATAATAAAAGATGTCCCAATATAGCCAGCGTTGTATTGTTCTCCTCCGTCTCCCCTCCGGGGGGCAGCACTTCTGTCTTCCATCTGTTGGATATCACTCACCCTGGCAAACCACTGCCACAAAGTAGGCGGAGCTTGTTGTCTCCACATGTCGGGGATGTCCTGGCAGCATTCAGGAGACGTTTCAGTAAAGGACTTAAAGAAGAGCTCCAGGTCCGCTCCCCCCCCCCCCCAAAAAAAAAAAGAAAAGTCAGCAGCTACACATAGTGTACAAATACTGTAGCTGCTAACTTTTAATATTAGGGCTCTTACCTGTCCAGGATTTCACCCCAGGCGATTTTTCAAACGGCTATCAAGTGCTGGCGCCGCCATCTTGTCCAGAGAAACTGGCAGTGAAGTCTCTCGGCTTCACAGCCGGTTTGCCACTGCGCAAGCGCAAAGCCTGCTGCGTTTGTGAATGGGGGAAGGAGGGGAGTGAACTAAGGCAGAAGTGGGAGCGGGTACCTGGTTGAGACGAGGTACCCGCTCCCCCCCCTCCCCCTCAAAAGATGCCAAATGTGTCAGCAGAGGGAGGGGGAAGAGACAGACTAATGGAGCTTTTCCCCTTTTGGGCGGAGCTTTTCCCCTTTTGGGTGGAGCTTTTCCCCTTTTGGGCGGAGCTTTTCCCCTTTTGGGCGGAGCTCTGCTTTAAGGTGTCTCTTGTATTCTCTCTCAAAAGTCAAGTCAGCTGCACAGAAACGCGTCGCTTATTATGGATTATGGAGGGTCATTCTGAGTCGTATATTTGGGGTTGGGTATTTTGGGGACCGGCGGACCGTAGGGGGGGGGGAGACAGACGTGATGCTGAAGAACAATAATAATAACAAGCGATGAATAAAAGCTTTCAGAGTCACATGATTTGGATGTGGGAATCAGACTTTGATACTGTAGGGTTCAATATTTGGATATATAAAAATTGTAATAACATGTAACATGTGAAATCAGTCTGTTCTACATCGGAATGTTCTGGAAATGACTTTTCCTAATTACTATTTATTTATTTTATGTTTGGTTGGTTATGTGTGTAAATACAAAAGAATTCCAATAAAAATTGATAAAATAAGAAGGTATCTCTTGGTGGACATGGGAGGGAAGGAGAGGAGCACTGCAGCTGGGTTGTCACAAAGGGAGAAGTCTGAGAGTTTGTGGAGAATTCCCTTCTTAACGTCGCCATAGATGGATCGAAATTCAGCCGATTCAGCAGGGACTCCCCCAATTTTAATCGTTAGATTGACTTCTGTTCAACTGCAGAGGCCACACATGGATTAAAATTCATCCGGTCCCTGCTGAACTGTCTGAATTTCGATCCGGTCCCTGCTTTACTGTCTGAATTTTGATCCGGTCCCTGCTTTACTGTCTGAATTTTGATCCGGTCCCTGCTTTACTGTCTGAATTTTGATCCGGTCCCTGCTTTACTGTCTGAATTTCGATCCAGTCCCTGCTTCACTGTTTGAATTTCGATCCGGTCCCTGCTTTACTGTCTGAATTTCAATCCGGTCCCTGCTTTACTGTCTGAATTTTGATCCGGTCCCCACTTTACTGTCTGAATTTCGATCCGGTCCCTGTTTTACTGTCTGAATTTCGATCTGATCCCGGCTTTACTGGCTGAATTTCGATCCGGTCCCTGCTTTACTGTCTGAATTTTGATCCGGTCCCCACTTTACTGTCTGAATTTCGATCCGGTCCCTGTTTTACTGTCTGAATTTCGATCTGATCCCGGCTTTACTGTCTGAATTTCGATCTGGTCCCTGCTTTACTGTCTGAATTTCGATCCAGTCCCTGCTTTACTGTCTGAATTTCGATCCGGTCCTTGCTTTACTGTCTGAATTTCAATCCGGTCCCTGCTTTACTGGCTGAATTTCGATCCGGTCCCTGCTTTACTGTCTGAATTTTGATCCGGTCCCCACTTTACTGTCTGAATTTCGATCCGGTCCCTGTTTTACTGTCTGAATTTCGATCTGATCCCGGCTTTACTGTCTGAATTTCGATCTGGTCCCTGCTTTACTGTCTGAATTTCGATCCGGTCCCCACTTTACTGTCTGAATTTCGATCCGGTCCCTGTTTTACTGTCTGAATTTCGATCTGATCCCGGCTTTACTGTCTGAATTTCGATCTGGTCCCTGCTTTACTGTCTGAATTTTGATCCGGTCCCTGTTTTACTGTCTGAATTTCGATCCGGTCCCTGCTTTACTGTCTGAATTTCGATCCAGTCCCTGCTTTACTGTCTGAATTTCGATCCGGTCCCTGCTTTACTGTCTGAATTTCGATCCGGTCCCTGCTTTACTGTCTGAATTTCAATCCGGTCCCTGCTTTACTGGCTGAATTTCGATCCGGTCCCTGCTTTACTGTCTGAATTTTCATCCGGTCCCCACTTTACTGTCTGAATTTCGATCCGGTCCCTGTTTTACTGTCTGAATTTCGATCTGATCCCGGCTTTACTGTCTGAATTTCGATCTGGTCCCTGCTTTACTGTCTGAATTTCGATCCGGTCCCCACTTTACTGTCTGAATTTCGATCCGGTCCCTGTTTTACTGTCTGAATTTCGATCTGATCCCGGCTTTACTGTCTGAATTTCGATCTGGTCCCTGCTTTACTGTCTGAATTTTGATCCGGTCCCTGTTTTACTGTCTGAATTTCGATCCGGTCCCTGCTTTACTGTCTGAATTTCGATCTGGTCCCTGCTTTACTGTCTGAATTTCGATCCGGTCCCTGCTTTACTGTCTGAATTTCGATCCGGTCCCTGCTTTACTGTCTGAATTTTGATCCGGTCCCTGCTTTACTGTCTGAATTTCGATCCGGTCCCTGCTTTACTGTCTGAATTTTGATCCGGTCCCTGCTGAATTTCGATCTATCTACAGGCACTTTAAGAAGGGGTCAGCCCTCCCGTTGGACATAAGCCGATCACGGCAGTACTTCCTGCTGTCAGGATACAATCGCTTGGCTAATCTGTGGATGGGGAAATCGGTTTCGTTTTTTTTCCATTCAGCACTCTGGCTGAACAAAGAAATATCTGAACCATGTATGGGCAGCTTTAGTTGTCACCAGAACTGGTGTCCCCATTGGATGATTTCCCATATATACCTGTTGGAGACAATTGTATCCTTTTACAGAGGACAATTAGAGAGGGTGAATCTCCCAAGCGGGGGGACACAGGCAACCATCAAAACTTGGCGGGGTTCTAACCCTTACATTTTCTCATCCAGAACTAAGAGATTCGATCTTTTCTGACTAATAACACGGAATAGTTGGGATTGTCAGCTGTTCCCCTGGCAGCTCCGGTACGGCTCACATCCGGCACGTTGGGTTGTGGTTGCCACCATGTGACCTCTATGTGCCCGGACTGGTGAAGTCAGATTTCATTCTATTTATCTATTAAGGATTGGAAGGGATGGAGGCCGCATTTCCCAGCAGCTCTTCCTCTGTGAAATCCCCATCTCCTGGCCCCTTGGTGGGCTGCCTGAGCAATGAAGGAGTCTGGGAACGGAGCCTTTGAAGTGGTTCTCCAGATCTGACTCAGGCATTCTGGAAATGTTTAAACCTTCATGAATTTCACAGGGAAACGTGGTGCTCGCCTTGTGTAGTCGCTGACAGGAGGTTTACATCCCGGTATGACGGCTGTGTCCTCAGCTGGACACAGTGACCTCATTCTGCATGATGGGGCTGGTCACTGTGGTCACCATATGTATTCTTACTGCTGGATGTACACAGGGTTCTCTACCCCAGGTCATCTCTGTCCAGATATATAGTGTCTCACAAATGGCATTTTCTCTCTCGTCCACTGAGGGACACAGGAATTCAGGGACTGTCGCGTTATACTGCAGCCTACAGGAGTATTGAACGCTGGCAAAATGTTAAGAGTGCACTATGGTTTCCCCACCCATAACCAGCAAGCTTCAATTGTGTGCCAGTGTCCGAGGACTAAGAAAAGCCTGACAGTCTTTGATAACCTCATTCTTCACTGGTCATGCCAGAGGTAACCTGGTATATGACCTTCAGGCCCTGAACTCTGCATTGCGGCACTTTCCAGTAAAAGTTATCTGCAAAGTGCTTTCCAAGTCCAGAGCCATCAATGGAGTCTCACATGACCCCGTCTCTGGAGTCTCACATGACCCCGTCTCTGGGGACACACATGACCCCGTCTCTGGAGTCTCACATGACCCCGTCTCTGGAGTCTCACATGACCCCGTCTCTGGAGTCTCACATGACCCATCTCTGGAGTCTCGCATGACCCCGTCTCTGGGGACACACATGACCCCGTCTCTGGAGTCTCACATGACCCATCTCTGGAGTCTCGCATGACCCCGTCTCTGGGGACACACATGACCCCGTCTCTGGAGTCTCACATGACCCCGTCTCTGGGGACACACATGACCCCGTCTCTGTAGTCTCTGGAGTGTCACATGACCCCGTCTCTGGAGTCTCGCATGACCCCGTCTCTGTAGTCTCACATGACCCCGTCTCTGTAGTCTCACATGACCCCGTCTCTGTAGTCTCTGGAGTGTCACATGACCCCGTCCCTGGAGTGTCACATGACCCAGTCTCTGGAGTCTTGCATGACCCCGTCTCTGTAGTCTCACATGACCCCGTCTCTGGAGTCTCACATGACCCCATCTCTGTAGTCTCACATGACCCCGCCTCTGGAGACTCGCATGACCCCGTCTCTGGAGTCTCTGGAGTCTCACATGACCCCGTCTCTGGAGTCTCACGTGACCCCGTCTCTGGAGTCTCACGTGACCCCGTCTCTGGAGTCTCACGTGACCCCGTCTCTGGAGTCTCACGTGACCCCGTCTCTGGAGTCTCACGTGACCCCGTCTCTGGAGTTTCACGTTGACCCCATCTCTGGAGTCTCACGTGACCCCATCTCTGGAGTCTCACGTGACCCCATCTCTGGAGTTTCACGTGACCCGTCTCTGGAGTTTCACGTGACCCCGTCTCTGGAGTTTCACATGACCCCGTCTCTGGAGTCTCACGTGACCCTGTCTCTGGAGTCTCTTGAGTCTCACATGACCCCGTCTCTGGAGTCTCTTGAGTCTCACATGACCCCGTCTCTGGAGTCTCTTGAGTCTCACATGACCCCGTCTCTGGAGTCTCACGTGAATGAGGCTGAAGCACTAGGGGCTACCTCACTTCACTGTCAGGCGCCTTTTTACTGTGTAAAGGGTTTTCATTGAGGTACTGAGACTTTTTAGACATCTATCATAACGTATTTACTCTAATGCTCTACCCAGACCACACCTTCCCCCTGCTATCCCCTCCCCCCAGCTCCCCACATTTTCTCCCCCCTTGTTTGCCAATCTTGGGCAGTGCACCCTGATTGCCCTCACCACATTGGTTTGGGTGTGTTATGCCCTGGGGCCTGTATGGTTTCTGGGCCTTAGTACATTCAATCTCAAGGTATGGCTCGTCTGTGTTGTTTTCCGTTGTTGCCATGATGCCGGTGATTTCACGATGTAATTCACTTTACCAGAATTATATCGCCAGCTTGTTGTACTGCCCCATTCTTATGATGCCCCCATTGTGAATCACGTCTCTCTCTTGGTTCTGTGTATTCCTTTTTGTCAACTTACTGTATATAAAACTTTTGTTAAAGAAAAGTTATAACTGATGACAGGTCCACTTCAAGCATGTGAGCCTGTATTATGTGCTGGTCATAATGCCGTGTTCTTTTCTAGATGGACTTGAAGATCAAAGCCATGGAAGCAAAGTTTCATGAAGAGAAGTTAAAAATGCAGCAAAAACATGACGCAGATGTACAGAAGGTGAGTGGATGGTAAATTGTTCCTTATAGTTCAACCAGGGCTCCTCCACAAGGTTACTAGAGGGTCCCTGAGGTAGGTAACCACTGATCACCAATGTAAGGAGCATTCTTCTCACTGATCACCAATGTAAGGAACATTCTTCTCACTGATCACCAATGTAAGGGACATTCTTCCCACTGATCACCAATGTAAGGAACATTCTTCTCACTGATCACCAATGTAAGGGACATTCTTCTCACTGATCACCAATGTAAGGAACATTCTTCTCACTGATCACCAATGTAAGGGACATTCTTCTCACTGATCACCAATGTAAGGGACATTCTTCTCACTGATCACCAATGTAAGGAACATTCTTCTCACTGATCACCAATGTAAGGAACATTCTTCTCACTGATCACCAATGTAAGGGACATTCTTCTCACTGATCACCAATGTAAGGGACATTCTTCTCACTGATCACCAATGTAAGGAACATTCTTCCCACTGATCACCAATGTAAGGGACATTCTTCTCACTGATCACCAATGTAAGGAACATTCTTCTCACTGATCACCAATGTAAGGAACATTCTTCTCACTGATCACCAATGTAAGGAACATTCTTCTCACTGATCACCAATGTAAGGAACATTCTTCTCACTGATCACCAATGTAAAGAACATTCTTCTCACTGATCACCAATGTAAGGAACATTCTTCCCACTGATCACCAATGTAAGGAACATTCTTCCCACTGATCACCAATGTAAGGAACATTCTTCTCACTGATCACCAATGTAAGGAACATTCTTCCCACTGATCACCAATGTAAGGAACATTCTTCCCACTGATCACCAATGTAAGGAACATTCTTCTCACTGATCACCAATGTAAGGGACATTCTTCCCACTGATCACCAATGTAAGGAACATTCTTCCCACTGATCACCAATGTAAGGGACATTCTTCCCACTGATCACCAATGTAAGGGACATTCTTCCCACTGATCACCAATGTAAGGGACATTCTTCCCACTGATCACCAATGTAAGGAACATTCTTCTCACTGATCACCAATGTAAGGAACATTCTTCCCACTGATCACCAATGTAAGGGACATTCTTCCCACTGATCACCAATGTAAGGAACATTCTTCTCACTGGTCACCAATGTAAGGAACATTCTTCTCACTGATCACCAATGTAAGGAACATTCTTCCCACTGATCACCAATGTAAGGAACATTCTTCCCACTGATCACCAATGTAAGGAACATTCTTCTCACTGATCACCAATGTAAGGGACATTCTTCCCACTGATCACCAATGTAAGGAACATTCTTCCCACTGATCACCAATGTAAGGAACATTCTTCTCACTGATCACCAATGTAAGGGACATTCTTCCCACTGATCACCAATGTAAGGGACATTCTTCCCACTGATCACCAATGTAAGGAACATTCTTCTCACTGATCACCAATGTAAGGAACATTCTTCTCACTGATCACCAATGTAAGGAACATTCTTCTCACTGATCACCAATGTAAGGAACATTCTTCCCACTGATCACCAATGTAAGGGACATTCTTCCCACTGATCACCAATGTAAGGAACATTCTTCCCACTGATCACCAATGTAAGGAACATTCTTCTCACTGATCACCAATGTAAGGAACATTCTTCTCACTGATCACCAATGTAAGGAACATTCTTCTCACTGATCACCAATGTAAGGGACATTCTTCCCACTGAACCCCAATGTAAGGAACATTCTTCTCACTGATCACCAATGTAAGGAACATTCTTCTCACTGATCACCAATGTAAGGAACATTCTTCTCACTGATCACCAATGTAAGGAACATTCTTCTCACTGATCACCAATGTAAGGAACATTCTTCTCACTGATCACCAATGTAAGGAACATTCTTCCCACTGATCACCAATGTAAGGAGCATTCTTCTCACTGATCACCAATGTAAGGAACATTCTTCTCACTGATCACCAATGTAAGGGACATTCTTCCCACTGAACCCCAATGTAAGGAACATTCTTCTCACTGATCACCAATGTAAGGAACATTCTTCTCACTGATCACCAATGTAAGGAACATTCTTCCCACTGATCACCAATGTAAGGAGCATTCTTCTCACTGATCACCAATGTAAGGGACATTCTTCTCACTGATCACCAATGTAAGGAACATTCTTCTCATTGATCACCAATGTAAGGAACATTCTTCCCACTGATTACCAATGTAAGGAGCATTCTTCTCACTGATCACCAATGTAAGGGACATTCTTCTCACTGATCACCAATGTAAGGAACATTCTTCTCACTGATCACCAATGTAAGGAACATTCTTCTCACTGATCACCAATGTAAGGAGCATTCTTCTCACTGATCACCAATGTAAGGAACATTCTTCTCACTGATCACCAATGTAAGGAACATTCCTCTCACTGATCACCAATGTAAGGAACATTCTTCTCACTGATCACCAATGTAAGGAACATTCTTCTCACTGACCACCAATGTAAGGAACATTCTTCTCACTGATCACCAATGTAAGGAACATTCTTCTCACTGATCACCAATGTAAGGGACATTCTTCTCACTGATCACCAATGTAAGGAACATTCTTCTCACTGATCACCAATGTAAGGGACATTCTTCCCAATTTTTCTTTATTAAAAGTCTTGCAATCAATAAGCATAAAATCACTATATATAATATACATAAATATATACATATTTACATAAATGAAAATAAATATAGCAAATCTGCTCTCAAACAGAAAATCACTTTACAGCAAAAACAAAACTCATCATGAACATGTCATTATTGGGGATAATCTTACTACCACTCACACCACTACACCAGACATCAAACCTTGAGGTCAAGAAACAAACCCGCACCCATTATGCATGAAGCCCTTCTTCAAAAAGAAGCTACTAACCAACAAAAGCTAAGGGAGCGAGTGAAAGAAACAGAAAAAGAAAAGAGCACCTCACCCAGAGATGGGCAGTTCACCAAAAGCAGGTCTGATATTCCTCCACACCCTTTTCCAGACCGCCCGAGGCTCCCTGCCCCTCTCAAGACCCCGAATTTTCCCAACCTCACCCAGAATATCGTGCACCACCACCTCAACAGAGAGGACTTTTTTCCGCAGGGTAATCTGGCACCGTGCATTCCATGTGAAGTAACGGACAACTATACTAACTAAAAACAGTGTATCCAAATCAAAATCCCAGCAAGTCGGGAATGCCCCGTACACCCACTCCGCATAACTCATGCGATAGAAAAAGGGGATGCCTAGAGCCCTCCCCACCCTTTTATACACCTCTATGTTAAAGGGACACTGCAGCAAAAAGTGGTCCATAGACTCCACTTTACGAACACACTCCGCTCTAGGACAATCCCGATCATCCACAGGGCGATGCTTCAAGTTCCCTCTGACATAGAGCCTTCCATGGAAAGCGAGCCAGGCTTGATCCCTAAACTTCAAGGGGATTCTTTCTAAATTGATTAAACGCAACCCCTCCCTCATTACAGAGCCTGGGCAATCCCTTAAGGCCAGTGACACACTGAAAGCAGAGCTCAAAATCCTATTCTCCAGAAGCTTCCTGGGGAGGGACTTGATATCCTCTACTGTCACCTGCCACTGCCGAAGTATTTTCAGACACGGGGCAACATAAGCCGGGAGCTTGCCATGTCGGACTCTCAGACTTTTCACTGGCCCGCCATCTTCCCAGCATCGCAGAAAAGGCCTAAAACAAGACTGAAAAATGCCCACCCATCCCGGCGGGTTCTCTGCTAGCATGTTACCAAGATTGTACTTTAAAAAGAGCAGAGAAAAGAAAACTATTGGGTTGACCATTCCTAGGCCACCCTCCCGCCTAGACAGGTAAGTTACATTGCGTTTGATCAGGTTCAGCCTACTTCCCCATAACAGTTGGAAAAAACAGCTGTACACCCTTGCATAGAGAGATGCTGGCAAGATACAGACGAAGCTGACATATAAAAAGATTGGGACCAGGTACGTTTTGATCAAGTCAACCCTCTCCCTCAAGGAAAGCCTCCATTTCTTCCAGCTTGCTACTTTGGCATTGGCACACACCAACCTGCTTTCCCAATTTCGATGACCATAGTCACCAGGACCAAATTTGATGCCCAACACTTTAATTTCCTGCTGGGGCTCTGGGAAGGCATCCGGAAGTTCGAAGCTTTCACCCTCCTCACCCATCCAGAAAACTTCACTCTTTTCATGGTTGACTTTAGAACCAGAAGCCTCCGTGTACTGCTCTATCATAGAGACCACCTCCTGCGCCTCTTCTGTCCCAGAGACAATAACAGACACATCATCGGCATAGGCCACGACCTTCAGAGGCGACACACCAGCAATGCCCAAAGGCACCCCGCACAAAGATCCACTCTCTAGCCTTCTTATGAAGGGGTCGATTGCGAATACATATAACAGGGGGCTCAGAGGACATCCCTGGCGCACACCAGAGCCAACCTCAAAAGGCCGTCCAACCCAACCATTAACCAGTGGGAAGCTCTCAGCCCCTCTATATAATGTCTTCAGCCAATCTATAAACCTCCCCTGCAGGCCGTATCTACCAAGTAGCAAACACAGGTACTCGTGATTGACTCTATCAAAAGCCTTCGCCTGATCCAATGCCAGCAAGTACTTTCTCCATCCAGCAGCCCTGCATCGTTCCAAAGCCTCCCGGACAGCTAAAACCGCTGAAAAGGTACTTCTACCTTGGACTGAGCAGTGCTGATGACTGGACAACAAATCGCCTGCTACTGACGACAAGCGCCAAAAAAGAATCTTCGCCAGGATCTTTCTATCAACTTTAAGAAGACTGATGGGGCGCCAGTTCTCAATCATTGAGGGGTCTTTACCTTTTGACAGAAGAATCACAGCGGATTGCCTCATGGAGGGAGGGAGCGAACCCTCTTCTAGACAGCTGTTATAAACCTCTGCTAAAAAGGGAGCCAGAATGGACTTAAAACACTTGTAGAATTCAGCTGTCAACCCATCTGGCCCAGGCGATTTTTTGGTAGCCAGCTTCTCTATAGCATGAACTACCTCATCCACTGAAATTGGTTCTGTCAAATCCATCAAAAGCAATGTACCATTTCCCAATCCTGGAGTAGAATCCAGAAAGCTTTCCATCCTGTCCCAACAAAGGTCCTTTCTTCCCAGAAGGTCTGCGTAATATGACCTGAAGATCTCCAGGATCCCTGATCTGGACTTCACCAGGGAACCCGTACTATCCCTCAGGCCTATGACCGTCTTAACTGCTATGCCTTGCTTACAGTTCTGGTAAGGATCAGGCGAGTGATATTTTCCATAATCCCTCTCTAGAACCAAGGAGGCATGCCGGTCGTATTGACACTTCCTAAGAAGAAACTTCACCTCAGAGATCTCCCCTGGATCTCCTCTATACGAGACAAGACGATCAAGCTTCCTCCGCAAATGCTGGTAGGCAATGTACATACCAAGCTGCTTCTTCTTACTTATGGCCTTGAAAAGTCCAATTGTGCTTTGTTTCACAAGCTCCCACCACTCTGACTTACTGCTGCAAAAGTCCAGAATAGAAACCTGTGCCTGAAAAAAATCCTCAAAGGATTGTCTTACCTCTACATCTTCCAGGAGAGCCGAATTCAGTTTCCAGGTACCCCTTCCCCTGGGTGGAGTGTCCGAGGCATTCAGAGTCACAGACAGCATACAGTGGTCAGAGAACTCCACCGCCCTCAACTCAGGAGCCGAGAAAGCAGAGTTCTCCTTTAAAAAAAACGTATCTATCCTACTCTGACTATTCCCTCTCTGAAATGTGAATCCCGTGCTGCCAGGGCAGTGCTTATTATGCACATCTACCAGGCCTGCTTGTCTTACATATCTCTAAGAAAAACGCTATCGTAACCCAGCCTGTCTATGGAGCCTCTCCAGTCTTCAGGCCTAATTATGGTGTTAAAATCACCTCCGAAGACAACCTGCTGGGACGTAAAAAGGAAGGGCTTGATCTCTGTGAGGAGGCATTTCCTGCCCCATTTTGACTGCGGTCCATAGATATTGATCAGTCGCAGGTCCTGCCCCCTAACAGAGACGTCCAAGACCATGCATCTCCCCATTTCTACCTCAATTACCCGCCGGCATGTTACCATATCGGTTTTAAAAAGGACCGCAACTCCGCTGCAGGGCTCAGCCGCAAGAGACCAAAAGGAGGGACCGCATCTCCACTCCCTTTTTGCTAGATGGACATCGGCCAAAGTATTGAGCCAGGTCTCTTGCAAAAATAAAATCTCGGCATCAAACTCGCTGAGCAAAAATAAGGCAATATCACGAGCTCTTGCAGATTTAATGCTGGCGACATTAATGGTCGCCACCTTTATCGGAGTGGGAACTGCCATCAGGATGATTGGGGTAGTCGTTTCTTAACCTTTGCCACACTCTCATCACCAGAAACAGCTCTCTTCAGACTACGTGACTCCCCCTCATCCATGGATGATAAAGAGAAAGATATATCAGACATCTCATCACCCGACAAAACTGAAAAGGTATTACCAAGAGGAACCCCTCCTGGGTCCGACCCTGAGGAAGAAATGACCACTTTACTTGTCTTCCTCTTCTTCTTCTTTTTCTTCTTCCTAAACTTCTCCCACCCCTCATCATCCGAATCCCCCTCAACAGAGGGTGAGACATGGGATATGGACACCCTTCTATCAGCCCCACCCCCATCCAACACCCCCACATTCCCCTGACCACGTTTGTGCCGCTGAGGGACAGGGACTGGAGGCCGAGTGGGAAGATCCGCCAAACCTGCCCCCCCAGCAGCTTCTGCCAGTCTGGAGGATCTACGTACAGTAGCATTAGGGACCACCACATGGGGGACAGACTCAGGGACCACATTACTAGGTGAAACAGAATCTGAAACAACAGATGTAACAGACACAGGAGGGACAGACTCAGGGACCACATTACTAGGGGAAACAGAATCCGAAACAACAGATGTAACAGACACAGGAGGGACAGACTCAGGGACCACATTACTAGGGGAAACAGAATCTGGAACAGATATAACAGAAACAGGAGGGGCAATAACAGTTTTAGCGGCCTCATCCTCCTTATCAAGTCTCTGCAACTCAGCCTCCAATCCTGGCAAGTTATGTAATGCCTCCGGGCACTGACTATAAGGATGACCCAGCTTTTGGCACAAATTGCACCGAATTTCAGTACAATCCTTAGCCAAATGGCCCAGATCCTGGCATAGTGAGCATTTCTTACGGGTACAAGTAGATGCAAAATGGCCTTTGTCTCCACATTTATTACAGACTTTAGGCTGACCCTGGTAAAAAATAGTCAGCCTATCTCTCCCCAGAAAAGCTGAACAGGGAAGGTGTTGAACTACATTTCCAAGCACCCCCAATTTTAGTGACACTGTCCAGGCCCCTGTCCATATCCCATGCTCATCAAGGACCTTCCGCAGTGGAGCGAGGACCTCACCATATTGGCGTAGCCATACTATCAAATCAGCCTCTGGTATGGATTCGTTACGCACCAGGATCGTCACCGACTTTATTAGAGGCTGCCTGGAAATCACCTTTGGCACCAAACCACTCCACTGCGGAAGGCCCTTGCACCTCCTATATCGCTCCCAAAATAAATCCAGACCCTCAGGCTTTACAAAGGACAAATCAAATTCATAACTCCCCACTGGGCAAATCAAAGCAAAGATATCCAATGCTTTAAACCCCATTTCCAGAACCAACTCAGCCACCCTCCCCCTTACTGGTGGGGTCCCCTCCCCCTCCCACTTCAATTGAACCACATTCCTCCTCCTGTACCCACCAACCATCCCACCACCAAGCCCCCCCAAATTGTGACCACTAAAATTCCCTCCACCCTCCTTGGTGCGACTCCCCAGAACAGATGCATAACTGCCCACATTTCTCCCAGCAGAAGAAGCATTTGTGTGCTTTGAACCGTCTGTCACATTTCTGGCAGATATCGATTGTACAGATTTGGTCTGAACAATCAATGAGTCTTTCCTCTGCTGAGCAGGGAGAGCAATGTCATTTTTATTTTTCCCAGCAGTATTAACCCCTTCACCACCACCCACCACATTCATAGTTTTATCATTACTGTCATTCTTAATACTTGCTGGTATATTCACAGTTCCTGTAGTCTTCCCAACAGTGTCAGTCCCCACTGCTGTGCTGGTGGAATCTTCAGCTGGCCTGTTCTCTTCCATCAGGACAGGACTTTCAGCAGGCTGGTCTGATACCTCCATGGCTTCCACTGCACATGGTGCAATGTGCTGATCCCCTCCCCCTCCCCCATCAATCAGCTCTGCTGGAACACAGAGAGACTCAGGTGAGGCAATCTCTTTGCTGGTGTCAGCCATACTGTGTGAAACACATGCAGCAAACTTGGTAGAGGAACTACTGGTCTCAGCAAATGCAGGAGTAGAAACATCCATGTTCAGGGTGTTTGGTGCAGGTCCATCTTCATTCCCTGGTTTATTTTTCCTCTCATCCTCAGGGATTTCTGATGGATCACCAGAAATGGCAAACTTGTCTGCTCTCAGGGGTGACTCCATCCGCTGGATGAAGGTCAGGGTGCCATGCTCACTCTCAACCCCCTGGCTGGTTGCCGCTGGCGATTCCAAGGCCTTACATGGGGGGAGAGGTGCAGAGGCAGATGGACCCGGGTCATCCATAACCTGAGGCTGCTGATCCATGCGACTTACTGACGACTGGCTGGCAAATCTCTTCTCATTCTCAAATTTTTCTTTAAAAGCTCCACTTCTGGCTTTTAATTTCTCCAACAATAACGTTTGCTGCTTTACTTTTTCCTCCAATTCCTGTAACTCCGACTTCATGGCTGTGCGATTTCTACTCCAGGCCTGGAAGTATTTGGCTTTGAAGTTCTTATGGTTAGTTTTCAAAACTTGAAGTTTCTCTTCAGCCCTTCCAATTTCCCTAAAGCGATCAACAATCTTCTGTCTGAAGATACTCGCATCCATACCAGGGCCTGGACCCACAGTCAGATCCTCCACCTCCTCCTCACTAGGCCCCATGTCATCAGGGGGATCCCTCCCTGGGCCTCCCCCAGGATCAGGCATTGTTCCTGGGCCAAACTAGCAGGCAAGGCCCAGGCTTGAAAAAAGGCTGGTTCTCAGAGAGCTCCTTGGGTGTGTCCTCCTCCTTCTTCCCACTGAACCCCAATGTAAGGAACATTCTTCCCACTGATCACCAATGTAAGGAGCATTCTTCCCACTGATCACCAATGTAAGGAGCATTCTTCTCACTGATCACCAATGTAAGGAACATTCTTCTCACTGATCACCAATGTAAGGAGCATTCTTCCCACTGATCACCAATGTAAGGAACATTCTTCTCACTGACCACCAATGTAAGGAACATTCTTCTCACTGATCACCAATGTAAGGAACATTCTTCCCACTGATCACCAATGTAAGGGACATTCTTCTCACTGATCACCAATGTAAGGGACATTCTTCCCACTGATCACCAATGTAAGGGACATTCTTCTCACTGATCACCAATGTAAGGGACATTCTTCCCACTGATCACCAATGTAAGGGACATTCTTCTCACTGATCACCAATGTAAGGGACATTCTTCTCACTGATCACCAATGTAAGGAACATTCTTCCCACTGATCACCAATGTAAGGGACATTCTTCTCACTGATCACCAATGTAAGGAGCATTCTTCTCACTGATCACCAATGTAAGGAACATTCTTCTCACTGATCACCAATGTAAGGAACATTCTTCTCACTGATCTCCAATGTAAGGAACATTCTTCTCACTGATCACCAATGTAAGGGACATTCTTCTCACTGATCACCAATGTAAGGAACATTCTTCTCACTGATCACCAATGTAAGGAGCATTCTTCTCACTGATCACCAATGTAAGGAACATTCTTCTCACTGATCTCCAATGTAAGGAACATTCTTCTCACTGATCACCAATGTAAGGGACATTCTTCTCACTGATCACCAATGTAAGGAACATTCTTCCCACTGATCACCAATGTAAGGAACATTCTTCCCACTGATCACCAATGTAAGGAGCATTCTTCTCACTGATCACCAATGTAAGGAGCATTCTTCTCACTAATCACCAATGTAAGGAACATTCTTCTCACTGATCACCAATGTAAGGAACATTCTTCTCACTGATCACCAATGTAAGGAACATTCTTCTCACTGATCACCAATGTAAGGAACATTCTTCTCACTGATCACCAATGTAAGGAACATTCTTCTCACTGATCACCAATGTAAGGAACATTCTTCCCACTGATCACCAATGTAAGGAACATTCTTCTCACTGATCTCCAATGTAAGGAACATTCTTCCCACTAATCACCAATGTAAGGAACATTCTTCCCACTGATCACCAATGTAAGGAACATTCTTCCCACTGATCACCAATGTAAGGAACATTCTTCTCACTGATCACCAATGTAAGGAACATTCTTCTCACTGATCACCAATGTAAGGAACATTCTTCCCACTGATCACCAATGTAAGGGACATTCTTCCCACTGATCACCAATGTAAGGGACATTCTTCTCACTGATCACCAATGTAAGGAACATTCTTCCCACTGATCACCAATGTAAGGGACATTCTTCCCACTGATCACCAATGTAAGGAACATTCTTCTCACTGATCACCAATGTAAGGAACATTCTTCCCACTGATCACCAATGTAAGGGACATTCTTCCCACTGATCACCAATGTAAGGGACATTCTTCTCACTGATCACCAATGTAAGGAACATTCTTCCCACTGATCACCAATGTAAGGAACATTCTTCTCACTGATCACCAATGTAAGGAACATTCTTCCCACTGATCACCAATGTAAGGAACATTCTTCCCACTGATCACCAATGTAAGGGACATTCTTCCCACTGATCACCAATGTAAGGGACATTCTTCTCACTGATCACCAATGTAAGGAACATTCTTCCCACTGATCACCAATGTAAGGGACATTCTTCCCACTGATCACCAATGTAAGGAACATTCTTCTCACTGATCACCAATGTAAGGAACATTCTTCCCACTGATCACCAATGTAAGGGACATTCTTCCCACTGATCACCAATGTAAGGGACATTCTTCTCACTGATCACCAATGTAAGGAACATTCTTCCCACTGATCACCAATGTAAGGAACATTCTTCTCACTGATCACCAATGTAAGGAACATTCTTCCCACTGATCACCAATGTAAGGAACATTCTTCCCACTGATCACCAATGTAAGGGACATTCTTCTCACTGATCACCAATGTAAGGAACATTCTTCTCACTGATCACCAATGTAAGGAACATTCTTCTCACTGATCACCAATGTAAGGAACATTCTTCTCACTGATCACCAATGTAAGGAACATTCTTCTCACTGATCACCAATGTAAGGAACATTCTTCTCACTGATCACCATTGTAAGGAACATTCTTCTCACTGATCACCAATGTAAGGAACATTCTTCTCACTATAGCCGCGTTGTACGAGGGATTTTAACCCTTTTTCGGCCGCCAGCGGGGGTTAAAGACGCACCGCTAGCGGCCAAATACCGTTGCAAGAACGACGGTACAGCAGCGCTAAAAATAGCGCTGTTGTACCGCCGACGCCCCCACCGCCCCAGTGTGAAAGGGGCCTTAGACTTACAAAATAATAATGAAAAGGGGAGGAATCTGCTACAAAGTGTGTTATGATCCCTGCAATGTACAGAGATCACCCAGAGGGGGGGGGGGGGGTGGAGAGGGGGAGAGGAGGAGAAGGGGGGGGCGGAGAGGGGGGTTTCTTAGGCGTTCCTCTTTAATGTGTTTGGACACAAAATATTCCGGTAAGAAGTACGCCGTCAGCAATGACCGGGGAGATGTGAGCGTTGTTCTGTTAGAAGTAATAAAGGAGCTCTTCTCTCTCCGGTGACATGACGGAGGTGAGTTTGGCGGGGGGGGGGGGAGGGGTTGTTCTGTTAGAAGTAATAAAGGAGCTCTTCTCTCTCCGGTGACATGACGGAGGTGAGTTTGGCGCGGGGGGGGAGGGGTTGTCCTGTTAGAAGTAATAAAGGAGCTCTTCTCTCTCCGGTGACATGACGGAGGTGAGTTTGGCGGGGGGGGGGGGAGGGGTTGTTCTGTTAGAAGTAATAAAGGAGCTCTTCTCTCTCCGGTGACATGACGGAGGTGAGTTTGGCGCGGGGGGGGAGGGGTTGTCCTGTTAGAAGTAATAAAGGAGCTCTTCTCTCTCCGGTGACATGACGGAGGTGCGTTTGGCGCGGGGGGGGGAGGGGTTGTTCTGTTAGAAGTAATAAAGGAGCACTTCTCTCTCCAGTGACATGACGGAGGTGCGTTTGGCGTGGGGGTGGGGAGGGGTTCTATTAGAAGTAATAAAGGAGCTCTTCTCTCTCCGGTGACATGACGGAGGTGCGTTTGGCGCGGGGGGGAGGGGTTGTTCTGTTAGAAGTAATAAAGGAGCTCTTCTCTCTCCAGTGACATGACGGAGGTGCGTTTGGCGTGGGGGTGGGGAGGGGTTCTATTAGAAGTAATAAAGGAGCTCTTCTCTCTCCGGTGACATGACGGAGGTGCGTTTGGCGTGGGGGGGGGGGGGTTGTTCTGTTAGAAGTAATAAAGGAGCACTTCTCTCTCCGGTGACATGACGGAGGTGAGTTTGGCGCGGGGGGGGGGGGTATTGTTCTGTTAGAAGTAATAAAGGAGCTCTTCTCTCTCCGGTGACATGACGGAGGTGAGTTTGGCGCGGGGGGGGGGGGTATTGTTCTGTTAGAAGTAATAAAGGAGCTCTTCTCTCTCCGGTGACATGACGGAGGTGCGTTTGGCGTGGGGGTGGGGAGGGGTTCTATTAGAAGTAATAAAGGAGCTCTTCTCTCTCCGGTGACATGACGGAGGTGCGTTTGGCGCGGGGGGGGGGAGGGGTTGTTCTGTTAGAAGTAATAAAGGAGCTCTTCTCTCTCCGGTGACATGACGGAGGTGCGTTTGGCGCGGGGGGGGGAGGGGTTGTTCTGTTAGAAGTAATAAAGGAGCTCTTCTCTCTCCGGTGACATGACGGAGGTGTGTTTGGCGCGGGGGGGGGGGGGTTCTATTAGAAGTAATAAAGGAGCTCTTCTCTCTCCGGTGACATGACGGAGGTGCGTTTGGCGCGGGGGGGGGGAGGGGTTGTTCTGTTAGAAGTAATAACGGAGCTCTTCTCTCTCCGGTGACATGACGGAGGTGTGTTTGGCGCGGGGGGGGGGGTTCTATTAGAAGTAATAAAGGAGCTCTTCTCTCTCCGGTGACATGACGGAGGTGCGTTTGGCGCGGGGGGGGGGGGGAGGGGTTCTATTAGAAGTAATAAAGGAGCTCTTCTCTCTCCGGTGACATGACGGAGGTGAGTTTGGCGCGCGGGGGGGGGTTGTTCTGTTAGAAGTAATAACGGAGCTCTTCTCTCTCCGGTGACATGACGGAGGTGCGTTTGGCGCGGGGGGGGGGGGTTCTATTAGAAGTAATAAAGGAGCTCTTCTCTCTCCGGTGACATGACGGAGGTGCGTTTGGCGCGGGGGGGGGGGAGGGGTTCTATTAGAAGTAATAAAGGAGCTCTTCTCTCTCCGGTGACATGACGGAGGTGTGTTTGGCGCGGGGGGTGTTCTGTTAGAGGTAATAAAGGAGCTCTTCTCTCTCCGGTGACATGACGGAGGTGTGTTTGGCGCGGGGGGTGTTCTGTTAGAGGTAATAAAGGAGCTCTTCTCTCTCCGGTGACATGACGGAGGTGAGTTTGTCGCGGGGGGGGGGGGGGTGTTCTATTAGAAGTAATAAAGGAGCTCTTCTCTCTCCGGTGACATGACGGAGGTGAGTTTGGCGCGGGGGGAGGGGGAGGGGACACCACACGGTGACACATCAAAGTGGCAGCTGGCGGATGTCAGTAGTTGGTCAGGTGGGAAGAAGACGGCGAGGCTGAAAGCGAATCTTGTGCGGACGCGGAGTCACGGGATGCTTCCTGCGGAGCGCTACATGAGGGGTTTTGTCTGATCCCAGGCAAGAGAGAAAGACGATCCGAATCATAAAGATAAAAATATCTGCGCACCGGACTGTGTGTCTGCAGACATGGAGGGACCGACCACTTCCCAAACTGGAGCTGAAACCTTACCTGGAGCGCCGTCACCGCGTCGGCGCTATTCTCAGCTATTCCATTCGTTCAGAAAATAGACTCTGAGGATCAAACACACGTGTGATGGGGAGGACAATGCTATGGAGTAGACATGAGCACCGCTAAAAAATTTTGTTTTTGTTTCATTCACTTTTTTTTTTTCATTTTTCGAGTCATTCGTTATGATCGCAATTTGTAAATTCATAAATTCGTAAATAAACAATCAGAAAATTTGAAAGAGTAACTAATAATAACTTAACTATTAAATTATAAGTATTGGAAGTTCCTTTAAAATTTGGCTGTTAGTGAACGCAATGAATACGAAATTATCTGAAGTTACGAATTTTCTGAAATAATGAACGCCGAATCTAAACGAATGGAACAGAACAAATTAATAATAAATAATAATAAAAATAAGTTATTATTAGTATTATTGTTGTTTATTATTATTAATTTGTTCCGTTCCATTCGTTTAGATGCGGCATTCGTTATTTTGGATAATTCGTATTCGTTCCTTATAAATTTGGCTGTTAGTGAACTTCCCATACCTATCATTTAATAGTTAGTAAGAATTAAGTTATTATTAGTTAGTTATTATTTTAGAATTTCCGAATTTTTGATTATTCGAATTTACGAATATTCAGAAAAATTCATTAATCAGGTTTTAAGTTAATTTGGATATTTCCGAATGAGCGAATTTGTCGAAATTCATTAAAAAAATCGCACATGTCTACTATGGAGGGTACAAACCACCTCCAGGAAATGGAGACTATAAAATGTGTAGAGATGAGTTCCAGATAAATTGTTGTTGTTCAGTCGTTAAGTCGCGTCCGACTCTTTGTGACCGCATGGACCAAAGCGCGTCAGGCTTTTCTGTCTTCCACTGCCTCCCACAGCTTGCTTACCAACTTCAGCCCCGGAAGATTTTACCCCCCTTTATGACCAGGAAATTTTTTGCGACACGGCACTGCATTACTTTAACTGACAATTGCAACACTGTACCCAAATAAAATTGATATATGTAAAAAAAAAAAACAAACAAAAAAAACAATATTTTATTACTTTCTGCTATAAAACATCCAAAAATCGAATCTCTTCTTCAGTTTAGGCCGATCTGTGTCCTGCTACATATTTTTGGTTAAATAAAATCCCAATAAGCGTACTTTGATTGGTTTGCGCAAAAGTTATACCGTCTACAAACTAAGGCTGGGGTTGGCGAACTTTGACAGGTGGAGATCTACCTGAACAACATGGAAGAGATCAGAGATCATCGGGATATGGCACCTCTGTTTTTACAGTTACCACCTTTTTTCCTCATGGACAGTGGATGGTGACAGTGGGGCAGTTAATAGTGACAGTAGGGCAGTGGATGGTGACAGTGGATGGTGACAGTGGGCAGTTTATGGTGACAGTGGATGGTGACAGTGAGCAGTGGAGGGTGACAGTGGGCAGTGGAGGGTGACAGTGGGCAGTGGATGGTGACAGTGAGCAGTGGATAGTGACAGTGGGCAGTGGATGGTGACAGTGGGCAGTGGATGGTGACAGTGGGCAGTGGATGGTGACAGTGAGCAGTGGATGGTGACAGTGGGCAGTGGATGGTGACAGTGGGCAGTGGATGGTGACAGTGGGCAGTGGACGGTGACAGTGGACAGTGGACGGTGACAGTGGGCAGTGGATGGTGACAGTGGATGGTGACAGTGGACAGTGGATGGTGACAGTGGACAGTGAGCAGTGGACGGTGACAGTGGGCAGTGGACGGTGACAGTGAGCAGTGGACGGTGACAGTGGACAGTGGACGGTGACAGTGGACAGTGGACGGTGTCAGTGGACGGTGACAGTGGACGGTGACAGTGGACGGTGACAGTGGACGGTGACAGTGGACAGTGGACGGTGACAGTGGACAGTGGACGGTGACAGTGGACAGTGACAGTGGACAGTGGATGGTGACAGTGGACAGTGGACGGTGACAGTGGACAGTGGACGGTGTCAGTGGACGGTGACAGTGGACGGTGACAGTGGACGGTGACAGTGGACGGTGACAGTGGACAGTGGACGGTGACAGTGGACAGTGGACGGTGACAGTGGACAGTGGACGGTGACAGTGGACAGTGACAGTGGACAGTGGATGGTGACAGTGGACAGTGGATGGTGACAGTGGATGGTGACAGTGGACGGTGACAGGGGACGGTGGCAGTGGACGGTGACAGGGGACGGTGACAGGGGACGGTGGCAGTGGACGGTGACAGTGGACAGTGGACGGTGACAGTGGACGGTGACAGTGGACGGTGACAGTGGACGGTGACAGTGGACAGTGGACGGTGACAGTGGACAGTGACAGTGGACAGTGGATGGTGACAGTGGACAGTGGATGGTGACAGTGACAGTGGACGGTGACAGGGGACGGTGGCAGTGGACGGTGGCAGTGGATGGTGACAGTGGACAGTGGACGGTGATGGTGACAGTGGACAGTGGCAGTGGACAGTGACAGTGGACGGTGACAGTGGGCAGTGGACGGTGACAGTAATCAGTGGATGGTGACAGTGAGATCCTGATCCTACGTTACCTTTTATCCTTGAGGTTGATGCTTCTGAGACTAGATTTGGCGCCCTTCTGTCTCAACATCCCACCTCTGAGAGCGCTATGCATCCTTGTGGCTACTCTTCCAAGAAATTGTCACCTGCGGAATGCAATTACGAGATTGGTGACAGAGAGCTGTTGGCGATCATTTTAGCCCTGAAAGAATGGAGACATCTCCTCAAAGGTACCACTGTGCCGGTTCTCATTCATACTGACCATAAGAATCTTACATTCTTGTCTGAGGCTAAACGCCTCTCTCCCAGAAGGGCACGATGGGCTCTTTTCTTGTCTAGTTTCAATTACATTGTCTCATTCTTACCCGGTACTAAGAATGTAAGGGCTGATGCTTTGTCACGACAATTTTCCTGCACTTCCAAGATGGAGTCGGTTCTGGTTCCTGTGATTCCTCCCGATCGTACTTTGGCTACGATTCACACCAGTCTCACTTGTCCTTTGGGTGACAGAATTCTTGCTGCTCAGGTCGATGCTCCTCCTTGTGACCACTGCTTTGTACCAGAGAGTCTCCGTACTGCCGCGCTCCAGACTTACCAGTGAGCCAATCACACAAGCAGGAAATGGCATTTCAAGGGGGGACGTTCTGTATACCATCTGTGTACAGAACACCTCCAGGTGGCCATATTGCATTTTACAGGAAATTACAGCGGCTGCAGATTGAAAAGGTGTCAGGGCTGGGCTCAGGACTTCCTTCACTGAGCTGGCCACTCAGCTGTCAGCTAATTGCCAGCTCCTATCTCTCTCCACAGTGACTCACCTGTTGATGATATTCTGCTCGTCAGTCCTGCTTACTTAAGCCGTCCAGCCCACATGATCTCTGCCTTCGTCTTGGTCAACATCACAGAGGCTGTCTCCTGCGCTCCTTTTAAAGACTTGCTTGGCTGACATCCCTTCTGGCTCCAGATCCTGCTTGCTGTTCCACTACGCTGATTCCTGGCCCCCTGACTTTCTGGCTTGTCTGACTATCCGTTCCGGTTACCAAACTCTGGCTATGTTTTGACTACATTTGTTCTATTTACTTTTATTATTAAACAAGTGTGATTTAACTGTACTTCTGTCTAGGTCTGATTCATGGTGTCTGACAAAAGGAAAGAGAATTTTTAATAACATTCAATTACAATATGACTTGTGTAGCAATTGTGTACACTAGATTATTTCAGGCACCCTATTTTTGCCTATGGAAGCATTCAAATCGGTGTGACTCCGACTTGCACCGATTTTGAAAAGGTTCCTGCACTATTTTTGGTGATTTCATGTGCAAATTGCTTAGACATCTGTGCATGAAGTCGCACAGATGTCGAGAAACCGCACATGAAATCACCCTGACCGGTGGCGTTGAAATCACGATGAAGTAGCGTCATTTCAAAACCGCATGCGATGTGAACCATGCCTAAAGGAGATGCTGACAGGAGAAGAGAGTGAAGAGGTGAGCTGTCCAGACTGGGGGAGGGACTAGATCTGTAAGTGTTACTGAACTGCAGCAGAGAAAATTCTGGTTTCCTCCCTTGCCAGACAGAGCTGTATAAATCCCAGGACAGAATGGACAGAAATGCAAATCCTTTAGCAGATAAAACAGGTTCGTTATGTGTTTTATCTGTGTATTTAACTTATTTCCTGCAGTTCATCTTTAAAGAGACCCTGTCAGGGCTATAAAGAAATGAAAAGAGGACCTCCCTGCAGAAGAAGAGATTTTATGGTCACCTCTCCGGTGGCCAGTGTCTCCTACATCACCTCCTTTCCAGCACTGCAGCCTCAATCAGACACTTCTGCGTGCCATGGTGCCTGGGTGCCCTACTACATTTGCTATGCTACTGCTGAGTCCTCTTGTGATGTAGGGTTGGAGGAAGGGACTACAGTGCATGGAGAAGGACACCGGTATCCCACACTTCCAGAAGACGGAGGCTGCTTTGCTGCAATGGAGGGAAGGTGGGAGACATGGGCCACTGGAAAAGTGAGTATACAATCTCCTCTCTTAAGGGAGCTAACCATTCATGTTTCAGAGATCTGACAGGTCCTCTTTAAAGTGCAGTAACATGCTGTAAGTCGCGTCAGTCAGTTAGAATTCATAGAAAAGGTGCACGGCGGACACTCCAAAACCACAGAGTGCCAATGATGAGTTGTGTGTTTGTCCTATGGCAGGTTTCAGGGAATGATGGGAGGATGCCAGTGTCAGTACAGTGGGATGATGGGAATTTTTCTTTGCAGATTTTGGACAGGAAGAATAATGAGACGGAAGAACTGAAAGCTCTTTACAGAAACAAACAGAGTGAGAGTGAGGAGAGCATCCGGAAGCTGGAGAAGAAAGGTACCAGTTGTGGTTTTTTTTTTGCAGTCCACTATAGTCTCTAAGGGTGTGTCTCCCTCCTTCTATGCTGCCCGCCATACTATGAGGTTTGTCCCCTTCCTCCTATGCTGCCCGCCATGCTTGGGGTGTGTACACCTCCTCCTATGCTGCCCGCCATGCTCTGGGGTGTGTCTTCTTTCTCCTATGCTGCCCGCCCTACTATGGGGTTTGTCCCCCTCCTCCTATGCTGCCTGCCATGATCTGGGGTGTGTCTCCCTCCTTCTATGCTGCCCGCCATACTATGTGGTGTGATCCCCACTTTTAAGCCCTCGTCACTCTTCAGGTTACATGCACACCATGTATCTCAATTCTTCTACGCTGCCTGCCATGTTCTGTATTGTATCATGTTCCCTACTAGTCTATCTGTACAGTTATCTAGAATGAGACTTCCCAAAGTGAGATGTGTGCTGTGAGGATGCTTAGCAGTTCTTAGCATTTCTTAGTAGAACCAGTGGAGCCCATAAGAGAGACTTATATAGTAGAACTGGTGGAGCCCATAGGAGAGACTTCCATAGTAGAACTGGTGGAGCCCATAAGAGAGACTTATATAGTAGAACTGGTGGAACCCATAGGAGAAACTTCCATAGTAGAACTGGTGGATCCTGTAGGGGAGATTTCCATAGTAGAACTGGTGGAGCCCCTAGGAGAGACTTCCATAGTAGAACTGGTGGAGCCCATAGGAGAGACTTCCATAGTAGAACTGGTGGAGCCCGTAGGAGAGACTTCCATAGTGGAACTGGTGGAGCCCATAGGAGAGACTTCCATAGTAGAACTGGTGGAGCCCGTAGGAGAGACTTCCATAGTAGAACTGGTGGAGCCCGTACTAGAGACTTCCATAGTGGAACTGGTGGAGCCCGTAGGAGAGACTTCCATAGTAGAACTGGTGGAGCCCATAGGAGAGACTTCCATAGCAGAACTGGTGGAGCCCGTAGGAGAGACTTCCATAGTAGAACTGGTGGAGCCCATAGGAGAGACTTCCATAGTAGAACTGTTGGAGCCCACAAGAGAGACTTTCATAGTAGAACTGGTGGAGCCCACAAGAGAGACTTTTATAGTAGAACTGGTGGAGCCCACAAGAGAGACTTTCATAGTAGAACTGGTGGAGTCCACGAGAGACTTTCATAGTAGAACTGGTGAAGTCCATAGGAGAGACTTCCATATTAGAACTGGTGGAGCCCGTAGGAGAGACCTCCATAGTAAAAAAGGTGGAGCTTGTAGGAGAGACTTCCATAGTAGAACTGGTGAAGCCCACGAGAGAGACTTTCATAGTAGAACTGGTGGAGCCCATAGGAGAGACTTCCATAGTAGAAATGGTGGAGCCTGTAGGAGAGACTTCCATAGTAGAACTGGTGGAGCCTGTAGCATGGAGACTTCCATAGTAGAACTGGTGGAGCCCATAAGAGAGACTTCCATAGTAGAAATGGTGGAGCCTGTAGGAGAGACTTCCATAGTGGAACTGGTGGAGCTTATAGGAGGGACTTCCATAGTAGAACTGGTGGAGCCCACAAGAGAGACTTTCAAAGTAGAACTGGTGGAGCCCACAAGAGAGACTTTCATAGTAGAACTGGTGGAGCCCGTAGGAGAGACTTCCATAGTAGAACTGGTGGAGCCCGTAGGAGAGACTTTCATAGTAGAAATGGTGGAGCCTGTAGGAGAGACTTCTATAATAGAACTGGTGGAGCCTGTAGCAGAGACTCCCATAGTAGAACTGGTGGAGCCCATAAGAGAGACTCCCATAGTAGAACTGGTGGAGCCTGTAAGAGAGACTCCCATAGTAGAACCGGTGGAGCCCTCAGGAGAGGCTTCCATAGATAAAAACACACTCTCTATTTTCTGATAGTATTATGCAGGAATAAGCTCATTCTAGTAATCACTATCAGCCAGTAATGGGAGTATGGTGTTGGAAAATGTCCTCTATGGAGGAATTTCGTGTCCACTTTGGAGAAGGCATGTTGTAACAGTGCAGGGCCCTACCATATCTCTCAGTGCTGCAGTATAACTCCAGAGATACTTTCCTCTAACTTATGATTGAATAGATTGTATGGGAACCTCTGACCCAGACAGTTCACATCCTACCAATGCATCTCTATCTTATACCAAATAGACTTACGAAAGGTCCACTCATTTCATATATTTCTCTGTATACCAGTGCAGACCCTCCTGCGCGAATCCCAGATCATCCGAGAGACAAAGGAGGCCCAGATCCTGGAGCTGAAGAAGATGTGTGAGCAGAGCACTGAAAGCCTTAAGAATGAATGGGAGAAGAAGGTGACTCCATCCACTATCTTATTGTGTATATATAAATATATATATCGTATGTGGGAGGCTGTGATTATAGACGGGAGGTCTACACTCTGTATAATGGCCTCCATTATCTTGGATTTAGAAATGCAAGGCTGTAATTATAAGTTGATTTATTCCATATAACAGCCTTGCAGACCATATTAGAATTGGGCTGGGAAAGGCTCCTCTGGTCTGTTAGCTATAGTGTTCCTTACAGATAGAGAATAATTGCAGGATAATGACAACTTTGGGTTGGGGAATGTTCCTCTAGTCTGTAAGGTATAGCGGTATTTATGGATGGAGAATAATTGCAGACTGATGTCAGATTTGGACTTGGGAAGGTTCTTCCAATCTGTTAGGTATAGCGTCCTTTTACAGGTGCCGAATAATTCCAGACCAGGGTTAGGTTTGTGCTGGGGAATGTTCCTCTGATCTGTTAGGCATGGCAGTGCTTTATGGATTGGGAAATAATTGCAGACCAATGTTAGATTTGGACTGGGGAAGGTTCTTCTGGTCTGTTATGTATAGTGATACTTTAGAGATGCAGTATAATATCAGACTGGGGCCAGGTGTGGGCTGGGGAAGGTTCTTCTGGTCTGTTAAGTATAGTGATACTTTAGAGATGCAGTATAATATCAGACCGGGGCCAGGTGTGGGCTGGGGAAGGTTCCTCTGGTCTGTTAGGTATAGTGATACTTTAGAGATGCAGTATAATATCAGACCAGGGCCAGGTGTGAGCTGGGGAAGGTTCCTCTGGTCTGTTAGGTATAGTGATACTTTAGAGATTTAGTATAATATCAGACCGGGGCCAGGTGTGGGCTGGGGAAGGTTCTTCTGGTCTGTTAAGTATAGCAATCCTTTATGGATTGAGAACAATTGCAGACCAATGTCGGATTTTGGCTGGGGAAGGTTCCTCTGATCCGATTCTTCTGTATTCCTTCATAGCTTCATATGGCTGTTGCTGACATGGAGCAAGAGAAGTTTGAGTTGCAGAAGAAACACACAGAAAACATCCAGGAACTGCTCGATGACACCAACTCCAGACTTCTAAAGATGGAATCCGACTATGTGTCCCAAACAAAGTCTACAGTAAGTACGGTATTTACTATTCTGGAAATACATCTTGTGAGAGGTGTTCACTGCCAACCAGACAGAGCAAAAATATCAGGACGAGGACATGTCTATGATATAGACATTGGTTGTTTATCCTGCATTTGACAGATGCACATCATTGCAGGTCATCAGATTCCCTTTGACTTCAATGCTATACATCAACTTCCAGCTAATTGTGAAAATGAAAGTGAAAGAACGTGATATACCGGAAATGGAAGATCTCACAGCGGCCCTTAGGGACAACACCTCTAAGTGAATGAGAAATAGCTTTACTGGAACGACTTTAAATAAACCTCCAGATACAAAGGTTGTGCGTCATAATTTCCTTGGCTTTGATCTGGGTCTGTGCCGGGGGACCCAGTAGGATGGTATCCTGACCCATATACATACCTACCTGTAGATGGGACTAGGTTATGACTTCCATCCCCTCCACAATATACCTCTTTCCCCCTTTAGTTTTTCACCCTATGCCCCCCCTTTTTATTTTTACTTTTCAATCGCTTCTATTTCCCACATTGACGAGCCGATCCCCCGAAGGGCGGGCCATGCTCTCATTATAGACCTTTCACCTTTCCCCTGCACTTACTCCTTCCAGTCGGGTATCATCGCAACATCTAGAATATGTTTTTCATCCACTTGAGGTTGCAATGGCTTTGTGACACCAAGACCATCTATAGTGGTTTTTGTGCCCCCCGATTTCTTGTATTACTGAGAACTGTGACATGTTCTTCCTGCTGCTTATTAATTGTACAACATCTTGGAGTTTGGTGTATGTGATGTCGCCCTTCCTTGAAGGAGAAGTACAGCCAAAGCTCATTTGTCTGCACTTCTCCTGCGGATCACAGATGTGCAGTTCGTTCTGCTTTCCTGTGACCCGTTTTCAGCAGACAAGGGGCTGAGGCCCGCTGACGTCAGAGCCGGTCCAGGGTGGGGGAAGCCTACAACCCTACAAAGCCTACAACCTTACAAAGCCTACAACCCTAGAAAGCCTACAACCCTACAAAGCCTACAACCCTACAAAGCCTACAACCCCACAAAGCCTACAACCCCACAAAGCCTACAACCCTACAAAGCCTACAACCCTACAAAGCCTACAACCCTACAAAGCCTACAACCCTACAAAGCCTACAACCCTAGAAAGCCTACAACCCTACAAAGCCTACAACCCTATAAAGCCTACAACCCCACAAAGCCTACAACCCTACAAAGCCTACAACCCTACAAAGCCTACAACCCTAGAAAGCCTACAACCCTACAAAGCCTACAACCCTATAAAGCCTACAACCCCACAAAGCCTACAACCTTACAAAGCCTACAACCCTACAAAGCCTACAACCCTACAAAGCCTACAACCCTACAAAGCCTACAACCCTACAAAGCCTACAACCCTGCAAAGCCTACAACCCTACAAAGCCTACAACCCTACAAAGCCTACAACCCTGGACTGGCACCTGGCTCAGCCTCTCAGCGAGCCATTGAGAGCCTACGCCAGCCGCTCCCTCCCCCTCCACAGCCCAGCGCTCCAGTGAGCTTCGGGGGGTGGGGATGGGGGGGGGTCAGAGCAGACAGCATTGACTGACAGTCACCAGCTCTCTGTTCATGGAGCTCTGAGAAACAATCAGCGGTGTTTGATCGCTTAGTTCTCAGACTTCCAGGCGGGCGGGGGGGGGGGGAGGGTTTCGAACACAGATGTAGCATCCACCTAAGTAAGTATGATTCTTTAAAAAAAAAAACATCTCTGGGATCCCTTTAGATGCGCATGTTCCAGGGAGGTAACTGGACACTGGTGTGAACTTGAACTATGCATTTTGTGCATCAGCTGCTTGATTACATTTTCAGACCTGTTTCTAGAATAGAAGCAACTGACCAGCACAGCTAAAGTCTACATCATCCAGAGGCCTGCAGGGAGGAACATGCTCGTCCAAAGGGTTACCAGGGATCTGTTCTTTAACTTGGGCTCACCATTCATCATCATTTACACTCTCTGCTCTCAGTGCATGTGATTGTGTGACTACAAACAGCGGTATGAAGAGTGCAGAATACATTATAGACACCGGCATAAAGGAAATAAATGCAGATGGGGATCTCAGGAATGATTGTAAAGTTATTTATGGGAATTGTATGTACTCAGAATTCTAAAGAAACAGCTCCTGCTGCTGTCAGTCAGATCCTATGAAGAGGGAGCAGGGGGCAGGGTCAAGTTGCTCTGTGTGTGTCTATAGATGCACACAGCGGGACCCGGCAATGTGCCTGCACATGTACCATCATAGGAAGCGTCTTCCTATGGTGGCAACCACAGAAGAGGAGGATTCCAGTGCGAATGTACTGGATGATGTCATCCCCCACCAGCCAATCATGAAGCCAAAACCCAGCACCCGGAGACAAAATTACAGTGACCGGCAAGGGATGTACAGTGCCTTGAAAAAGTATTCACACCCCTTGAAATTTCCCACATTTTGTTATGTTACAACCAAAACCATAAATGTATTTTATTGGGATTTTATGTGATGGACCAACACAAAGTATCACATAATTGTGCAGTGGAAGGAAAATGATAAATTATACAAATAAATATGTGAAAAGTGGGGGGGGGGCATTTGTATGGCGCCCCCCGGAGTCAATACTTTGTAGAACCCCCTTTCTCTACAAGTCTTTTTGGGGATGTCTCTACCAGCTTTGCACATCTAGAGAGGACATTTCTGCCCATTCTTCTTTGTAAAATATCTCAAGCTCTGTCAGATTGGATGGAGAGCGTCTGTGAACAGCAATTTTCAAATCTTGTCACAGATTCTCAATGTGATTTAGGTCTGGACTGTGACTGGGCCATTCTAACACATGAATATGCTTTGATGTAAACCATTCCATTGTAGCTCTGGCTGGATGTTTCGGGTCGTTGTCCTTCTGGAAGGTGAACCTCCGCCCCCAGTCTCAAGTCTTTTGCAGACTCTAACAGGTTTTCTTCTAAGATTGTCCTGTATTTGTCTCCATCCATCTTCCCATCAACTCTGACCAGCTTCTCTGTCCCTGCTGAAGAAAACCATCCCCACCACATGATGCTGCCACCACCATGTTTCACGGTGGGGATGGTGTGTTCAGGGTGATGTGCGGTGTTAGTTTTCCCCCACACATAGCGTTTTACTTTTAGGCCATAAAGTTGAATTTTGGTCTCATGTGACCAGATCACCTTCTTCCACATGTTTGCTGTGTCCTCCACATGGCTTCTCACAAACTACAAACAGGACTTCTTATGACTTTCTTTCACCAATGTCTTTCTTCTTGTCACTCTTCCATAAAGGGCAGATTTGTGGAGAACACAACTAATAGTTGTCCTGTGGACAGATTCTCCCACCTGAGCTGTGGATCTCTGCAGCTCCTCCAGAGTTACCATGGACCTCTTGGCTCTTCTCTGATGAATGCTCTCCTTGCCCGGCCGGTCAGTTTAGGTGGACGGCCATGTCTTGGTAGGTTTGCAGTTGTGCCATACTCTTTCCATTTTCCGATGATGGATTGAACAGAGCTCCGTGAGATGTTCAAAGCTTGGGAGATTTTTTTATAACCTAACCCTGCTTTATACTTCTCCACAACTTTATCCCTGATCTGTCTGGTGTGTTCCTTGGCCTTCATGATGCTGTTTGATAACTAAGGTTCTCTAACAAACCTCTGAGGGCTTCACAGAACAGCTGTATTTATACTGAGATTAAATTACACACAGGTGGACTCTATTTACTAATTAGGTGACTGGAATAACTGTGTGGTCAGCCTCAGCAACTGCCCAACTTCCCCTTTTTCTCTATATCAACTTGGATGATGGTGCTTTGTTTTGTTTAGGTAAATCTTATTATGTGAGGCTGTACTCAAATTAAATCCTGTATAATTAGGTGACTTCTGAAGGTAATTGGTTCCACTAGATTTTAGTTAGGGGTAAAGGGGGCCCTATACAAATCCCCCCCCACACTTTTCACATATTTATTTGTATCATTTTCCTCTCTAGATGTGCAAAGCTGGTAGAGACATCCCCAAAAAGACTTGTAGAGAAAGGGGGTTCTACAAAGTATTGACTCCGGGGGGCGCCATACAAATGCCCCCCCCCCCACTTTTCACATATTTGGACAGGTGGACTCTATTTACTAATTAGGTGACTTCTGAAGGCAATTGGTTCCACTAGATTTTAGTTAGGGGTATCAGAGTAAAGGGGGCTGAATACAAATGCCCCTGCCCCCACACACTTTTCACATATTTATTTGTATCATTTATCATTTTCCTTCCACTTCACAATTATGTGACACTTTGTGTTGGTCTATCAAAATGTGGAAACTTTCAAGGGGTATGAATACTTTTTCAAGGCGCTGTAACTGTCGCTTTGCTGGAAGGGGGGAGGTGAGTATATTTTCGGAGTTTAGTTCCACTTCCTTGGCCCTTTGGTCCCATATAAGTGACTTGGTGCTCCGTGTCCTGGAATCGGCTCTCTACTTGGGTATATTGGTGCCGAGGTTGGTGGTGGTGGTGGGGGTGGGGGGGGGGGGTCGTGGCATTTCAGGTATGCACCATGTGGCAATTTCCATATTTCGAAGGGCGACCAATCAACATGCAGCTGAGTTCTTTGATATCCCGTCCTTTGAATTATTTCCCACCCTCAGACGATGGCACCTAATCCACCCATCGAGCGCGCCGGCGGTGCGCTTGTCCTTCTATCCGTTCTGTGACGGTCGCGGTAGAGGCGGGGGATGAGCTGCCACGTCGTGGCGTCTAATCTTCCTCTGATAACAGGTGCGGGGTAACAGCGTGCGCGTTGTGAAGAAAGATCTGTTAAACGCAGCCCCGCCGTCGGCGGAGGAGATCATAGCCGTGGAGCGGGTTTGGCACGGCGGCCGGCGGTTTTGAAGTGTAAAGGCGCCGTGTGCGTGTTTATAGAGGGCGGCCGCCCAGAAATCAGATTTTTTGGCTAATGAACGCGGCATTGAGGAATTAGCAGCGGCGCTGTGCCGTTGGCAGGGATAAACACGGGGAAAGGCTGGACTCACACCGTCCGCCTGATTGAATTCGCGGATCCGTCGGAGCGGAGGGGCTCGCCGCGTGCCTCCCGATTTAATAATTAAACAAGGTGGAGTTCAAGGCATGGAGGGAGATGAAAGCGCAAACTGTCACTGCAAATTATTTTCTGTCTTTCTGTTGTTATTTCAGACAACTCCCCCCCCCTCCCCTCCCCCCCCCACCCACCATCCTTTCTTCTCCCCAAACCGCCGCTGTGCTCTTTATTGCCGCGCCGACAGCCATTTGTCTTTCTTATTTAGCTATTGACAATAATGTTATTTCTCATTCCCCTGCGCGGGACGTTATCTCTTGTGCGCCTCCAGATAGCAGCGATAATTCCTACGCCTCCGTTTATCGAACGCGCAGCGCCGGGGACCGCCATCCAACTCTTTGAAAGAACAATGCTAAACAACAATTATAAACCCCCGTCCCTGAAACGCGTGACTTCAAAGTGCGGAATCTTTAAGTGATAATTCTTCCATCTGCTTTTTTGCCGTTTGTTCGGTAGCCGATCGGGATTGTTGTAGGAGTGGCGGGAGCCAAGCCATTGTTAATAGAGATCCGGAGACCTGAACTGAGATGAGAGCGGAACAGCAAAGCACAGTCACTGCGCAGCACCCAGAATCCGGATCCAGATTTATTAATGAGGAAATAGTGCTGCCTCTAAATCACATGATGTGTCAAATGCAAGGCCCATGGGGCGAAACCAGCCCTCCGGGCAATTTCATGTGGCCCTCACACCCAGGGAGAGGGTGGAAGTGCCATGTGAATAGTAGCACACCGTTGAACTCTGCACTCTGTACATAGCGCACTGTTGAACTCTGCACTCTGTAGGTAGCGCACCCCTGAACTCTGCCCTCTGTACGTAGCACACCCCTAATCTCTGCATTCTGTACGTAGCACACCCCTGAACTCTGCATGTAGCGCATCTCTGAACTCTGCACTCTGTACGTAGCGCATCCCTGAACTCTGCACTCTGTACATAGCCCTCCCCTGAACTCTGTACGTAGCGCACCCCTAAACGCTGCACTTTGTACATAGCGCACCCCTGAACCCTGCACCATGTACATAGCCCTCCCCTGAACTCTGTACGTAGTGCATCCCTGAACTCTGTGCTCTGTACATAGTGCACCCCTGAACTCTGCACACTGTACGTAGCACACCCCTAATCTCTGCATTCTGTACGTAGCGCACTCCTGAACTCTGCATGTAGCACACCTCTGAACTCTGCACTCTATACACAGCGCACCCCTGAACTCTGCACTCTGTAGGTAGCGCACCCCTGAACTCTGCACTTTGTAGGTAGCGTACCCCTGAACTCTGCATGTAGAGCATCTCTGAACTTTGCACTCGGTACGTAGCGCATTCCTGAACGCTGCACCCTGTACGTAGCACACCCCTGAACTCTGCACTATGTAAGTAGGGCACCCCTGAACTCTGCACTCTGTACATAGCACACCCCTAAACTCTGTACGTAGCGCACCCCTGAACTCTGTACGTAGCACATCCCTGAACTCTGCATTCTGTACATAGCGTATCCCTGAACTCTGCACTCTGTACGTAGCAGCCCCTGAACTCTACAATCTGTTCATAGCGCACCCCAGAATCTGCATGTGGCGCACCCTGAACTCTACACTCTGTACGTAGCACTCCCCTGAACTCTGCATGTAGCGAATCCCTGAACTCTGCTCTCTAAACGTAGCGTACCCCTCAACTCTGAACCATGTACATAGCACTCCCTTGAACTCTGCACGTAGTGCATCCCTGAATTCTGCACTCTATACATAGCACACCCCTAATCTCTGCATTCTGTATGTAGCGCACTCCTAATCTCTGCATTTTGTACACAGTGCACCCCTGAACTCTGCATTCTGTATGTAGCACACCCCTGATCTCTGCACTTTGTAGGTAGCGAACCCCTTAACTCTGCACTCTGTAAGTAGCGCACCCCTGGACTCTGTACGTAGCACATCCCTGAACTCTGCACTCTGTACATAGCGCACCCCTAATCTCTGCATTCTGTACGTAGCGCACCCCTAATCTCTGCATTCTGTACGTAGCGCACCCCTGAACTCTGTACATAGCACATCCCTGAACTCTGTACATAGCGCATCTCTAATCTCTGCATTCTGTACGTTACGCACCCCTGAACTCTGCGTGTGGCGTACCCCTGAGCTCTGCATTCTGTGCGTATTGCACCCCTGAACTCTGCACTCTGTACGCAGTGCACCCCTGAACTCTGCATGTAGTGTATCCCTGAACTGTGCTCTCTATATGTAGCGTACCCCTGTAATCTGCACTCTGTACGTAGCGCACCCCTGAATTCTGCACTCTGCATGTAACGCATTCCCTAAACTCTGCACTCTGAACATAGCGCACCCCTCAACTCTGCACCATGTACATAGCACACCCCTGAACTCTGCACATAGTGCATCCCTGAACCCTGCATTCTGTACGTAGTGCACCCCTAATCTCTGCATTCTGAACATAGCGCATGTAGTACACCCCTGAACTCTGCACTCCCTACGTAGCCTACTGCTGAACTCTGCACTCTGTACTTATCGCACCCCTGAACTCTGTACGTAGCACACCCCTAAACTCTGCACTCTATACATAGTGCACCCCTGAACTCTGCACTCTGTACATAGCGCACCCCTAATTTCTGCATTCTGTGTGTAGCGCACCCCTGAACTCTGTACATAGCACACCCCTGAATTCTGCATGTAATGCATCCCTGAACTCTGCACTCTGTACATAGCGCACTGCAGAACTCTGCGTGTAACACATTTCTAAACTCCGCACATAACGCACTCCTGGTATTTATTGCCCCTTTAAGATCCTTCCACTGCAATTTGACCATGCCCACTGTTCAGTGCGGTTTGGTGGGGGGCCAACACAAAGTGGCTCATAATTGTGAAGTGGAAGGAAAATGATAAATGATACAAATAAATATGTGAAAAGTGTGGGGGGGGGGGATTTGAATGGCGCCCCCTGGAGTCAGTACTTTGTAGAACCCCCAAACATCGTGTGGCCTTCAGATTAGCACAACAGTGCATAGAGAGCTCCATGGAATGGGTTTCCATGGCCGAGCAGCTGCGTCCAAACCTTCACCAAGTGCAATGCAAAGCGTCGGATGAAGCGGTGTAATGCACGCCGGCACTGGACTACACAGGTGGAAAGTTTGGTGGAGGGGGGATTATGGTGTGGGGGTTGTTGTTCAGGGGTTGGCCCCTTTGTTCCAATGAAGGGAATTCTTAAGGAGTCAGCATACCAAGACATTTTGGACAATTTCATGCTCCCAACTTTGTGGGAACAGTTTGGGGACGGCCCCTTCCTGTTCCAACATGACTGCCCACCAGTGCACAAAGCAAGGTCCATAAAGACATGGATGAGCGAGTTTTGGTTGGAGGAACTTGACTGGCCTGCACAGAGTTCTGACCTCAACCCGAAAGATCACCTTTGGGATGAATTAGAGCAGAGACTTTGAGCCAGGCCTTCTTGTCCAACATCAGTGCCTGACCTCACAAATGCTCTTCTGGATGAACGGTCAAACATTCCCATAGACACCCTCCTAAACCTTGTGGACGGCCTTCCCAGAAGAGTTGAAGCTGTTATAGCTGCAAAGGGCGGAGCCAACTCAATATTGAACCCTCCGGACTAAGACTGGGAGGCCATTAAAGTTCATGTGTGTTTAAAGGCAGACGTCCCAATACTTTTGGTAATATATTGTATATACTGATGTGGGACAGCTATTGGCACCATTGGTGGTGAACATGGCCCACATATAAGTGGACAAGGTAAAGAACACACGATGTATAATGGACGCCTCTTTTCCAGGCACAGACGATGAAGGAACTGGAGGTCCGAGTTCAGCAGCTGACAGTGGAGGCGGAGAATAACGCTCTACATCGGCAGAGGTTGTCACAGGAGAAGGCCGAGCTGGAGGCTGCATATCAGACTGCCAATGGAGAACTACTGCAGCTACAGAACAGGTGGGTGAGGGGTTCAAAGAGGTTCAAAGAGGTAGACATGAGAAGACAAAATGTGATCATCTTCATCAACTGGTCAATGACCAAAACAGAGAATTCGGCTGCAGAAGGGGCTCTTTCCTGTAAGAGCTATAAAAATGTGACATAGTCGTCTACAGGAACCGATTTTAGCCGTAAATTAGATTGTTTATAACAAAGGGATTTTCCTCAATACAATACAAAGAGTTACAGAGCATCCAGAAAGTATTCACAGCACTTGGGGTTTTCCATATTTTGTTATGTTACAGCCTCATTCCAAAATGGATCAAATCCATTATTTTCCTCAAAATTCGTCAGACAATCCCCCATAATAATGACCTGAAAGAAGTTTGTTGGAAATCTTTGCAAATTTATAAAAAAATTAAAAAACAGGAAAAAATCCCATGTACAGAAGTATCACAGGCTCCTCCCATGTACAGAAGTATTACAGGCTCCTCCCATGTACATAAGTATCACAGGCTCCTCCCATGTACATAAGTATCACAGACTCCTCCCATGTACATAAGTATCACAGGCTCCTCCCATGTACAGAAGTATTACAGGCTCCTCCCATGTACATAAGTATCACAGGCTCCTCCCATGTACATAAGTATCACAGACTCCTCCCATGTACATAAGTATCACAGGCTCCTCCCATGTACATAAGTATCACAGGCTCCTCCCATGTACATAAGTATCACAGGCTCCTCCCATGTTCATAAGTATCACAGGCTCCTCCCATGTACATAAGTATCACAGGCTCCTCCCATGTCCATAAGTATCACAGGCTCCTCCCATGTACAGAAGTATCACAGGCTCCTCCCATGTACATAAGTATCACAGGCTCCTCCCATGAACATAAGTATCACAGACTCCTCCCCATGTACATAAGTATCACAGGCTCCTCCCATGTACATAAGTATCACAGGCTCCTCCCATGTACATAAGTATCACAGGCTCCTCCCATGTACAGAAGTATCACAGGCTCCTCCCATGTACAGAAGTATCACAGGCTCCTCCCATGTACAGAAGTATCACAGGCTCCTCCCATGTACATAAGTATCACAGGCTCCTCCCATGTACATAAGTATCACAGGCTCCTCCCATGTACAGAAGTATCACAGGCTCCTCCCATGTACATAAGTTTTACAGGCTCCTCCCATGTACAGAAGTATCACAGGCTCCTCCCATGTACATAAGTATCACAGGCTCCTCCCATGTACAGAAGTATCACAGGCTCCTCCCATGTACAGAAGTATCACAGGCTCCTCCCATGTACATAAGTATCACAGGCTCCTCCCATGTACATAAGTATCACAGGCTCCTCCCATGTACAGAAGTATCACAGGCTCCTCCCATGTACATAAGTATCACAGGCTCCTCCCATGTACATAAGTATCACAGACTCCTCCCCATGTACATAAGTATCACAGGCTCCTCCCATGTACATAAGTATCACAGGCTCCTCCCATGTACATAAGTATCACAGGCTCCTCCCATGTACATAAGTATCACAGGCTCCTCCCCATGTACATAAGTAACACAGGCTCCTCCCCATGTACATAAGTATCACAGGCTCCTCCCATGTATATAAGTATCACAGACTCCTCCCATGTACAGAAGTATCACAGACTCCTCCCATGTACAGAAGTATCACAGGCTCCTCCCATGTACATAAGTATCACAGGCCCCTCCCATGTACATAAGTACCACAGGCTCCTCCCATGTACAGAAGTATCACAGGCTCCTCCCATGTACAGAAGTATCACAGGCTCCTCCCATGTACAGAAGTATCACAGGCTCCTCCCATGTACAGAAGTATCACAGGCTCCTCCCATGACACTCAGAATTCAGCTCAGGTGTCTCCTGTTTCCACTGATCATCTTGAGATGTTTCTAAAACTTGATTGGAGTCCACCTGTGGTAAATTCAGTTGATTGGACATGATTTGGAAAGGCACACACTTGTCTATAGAAGGTCCCACAGGTAACAGTGCATGTCAGAGCACAAACCAAGCCATGAAGTCCAAGGAATTGTCTGTAGACCTCGGAGACAGGATTGTATGGAGGCACAGATCTTGGGAAGGGTACAGAAACATTTCTGCAGCATTGAAGGTCCCAATGAGCACAGTGGCCTCCATCATCTGTAAATGGAAGAAGTTTGGAACCACCAGGACTCTTCCTAGAGCGGGATGTCCGGCCAAACTGAGCGATCTGGGAGGAGGGCCTTAGTCAGGGAGGTGACCAAGAACCCGATGGTCACTCTGACAGAACTCCAGCATTTCTCTGTGGAGAGAGGAGAACCTTCCAGAAGAACAACCATCTCTGCAGCACTCCACCAATCAGGCCTGTATGGTAGAGTGACCAGACAGAAGACACTCCTCAGTAAAAGGCACATGACAGCCCACCTGGAGTTTACTAAAAGGCACCTGAAGGACTCTCAGACCATGAGAAACAAAACTCTTTGGTCTGTTGAAACAAAGATTGAACTCTTTGGCCTGAATGGCAAGCGTCATGTCTGGAGGAAACCAGGCACCACTCATTACTTGGCCAATACCATCCCTACAGTGAAGCATGGTGGTGGCAGCATCATGGTGTGGGGATGGATTTCAGTGGCAGGAACTGGAAGACTAGTCAGGATGGAGGGAAAGATGAATGCAGCAATGTATAGAGACATGATAGATGAAAACCTCCTCCAGAGCGCTTTGGACCTCAGACTGGGGCGAAGGTTCATCTTCCAAAAGGACAACGACCCTAAGCACACAGCCAAGATAACAAAGGGGTGGCTACGGGACAACTCTGTGAATGTCCTTGAGTGGCCCAGCCAGAGCCCAGACTTGAACCCGATTGAACGTCTCTGGAGAGATATGAACATGGCTGTGCACCGATCCTCCCCATCCAACCTGATGGAGCTTGAGAGGTCCTGCAAAGAAGAATGGGAGAAACTGACCAAAAAATAGGTGTGCCATGCTTGTAGCATCATACTCAACAAGACTTGAGGATGTAATTGGTGCCAAAGGAGCTTCACCAAAGTATTGAGGGGAGCCTGTGATACTTATGTACATGGGAGGAGCCTGTAATACTTATGTACATGGGAGGAGTCTGTGATACTTATGTACATGGGAGGAGCCTGTGATACTTATGTACATGGGAGGAGTCTGTGATACTTATGTACATGGGAGGAGCCTGTGATACTTATGTACATGGGAGGAGCCTGTGATACTTATGTACATGGGAGGAGCCTGTGATACTTATGTACGTGGGAGGAGCCTGTGATACTTATGTACATGGGAGGAGTCTGTGATACTGATGTACGCGAGAGGAGCCTGTGATACTTATGTACATGGGAGGAGCCTGTGATACTTATATACATGGGCGGAGCCTGTGATACTTATGTACATGGGAGGAGCCTGTGATACTTATGTACATGGGAGGAGCCTGTGATACTTATGTACATGGGAGGAGCCTGTGATACTTATATACATGGGCGGAGCCTGTGATACTTATGTACATGGGAGGAGCCTGTGATACTTATGTACATGGGAGGAGTCTGTGATACTTATATACATGGGAGGAGTCTGTGATACTTATATACATGGGAGGAGCCTGTGATACTTATGTACATGGGAGGAGTCTGTGATATTTATTTACATGGGAGAAGTCTGTGATATTTCTGTACATGGGAGGAGCCTGTGATACTTGTGTACATGGGAGGAGTCTGTGATACTTATATACATGGGAGGAGCCTGTGATACTTATGTACATGGGAGGAGTCTGTGATACTTATTTACATGGGAGGAGCCTGTGATACTTATGTACATGGGAGGAGCCTGTAATACTTATGTACATGGGAGGAGCCTGTGATACTTATGTACATGGGAGGAGTCTGTGATACTTATGTGTACATGGGAGGAGTCTGTGATACTTATGTACATGGAAGGATCCTGTGATACTTATGTACATGGGAGGAGCCTGTGATACTTATGTACATGGGAGGAGTCTGTGATACTTATGTACATGGAAGGATCCTGTGATACTTATGTACATGGGAGGAGCCTGTGATACTTATGTACATGGGAGGAGCCTGTGATACTTATGTACACGGGAGGAGTCTGTGATACTGATGTACATGGGAGGAATCTGTTATATTTATTTACATGGGAGGAGTCTGTGATACTTCTGTACATGGGAGGAGCCTGTGATACTTATGTACACGGGAGGAGTCTGTGATACTTATGTACATGGGAGGAGTCTGTGATACTTATGTACATGGGAGGAGCCTGTGATACTTATGTACACGGGAGGAGTCTGTGATACTTATGTACATGGGAGGAGTCTGTGATACTTATGTACATGGGAGGAGCCTGTGATACTTATGTACATGGGAGGAGTCTGTGACACTTATGTACATGGGGAGGAGCCTGTGTTACTTATGTACATGGGAGGAGTCTGTGATACTTATGTACATGGGGAGGAGCCTGTGATACTTATGTACATGGGAGGAGCCTGTGATACTTATGTACATGGGAGGAGCCTGTGATACTTATGTACATGGGAGGAGCCTGTGAGACGTATGTACATGGGAGGAGCCTGTGAGACGTATGTACATGGGAGGAGCCTGTGTTACTTATGTACATGGGAGGAGTCTGTGATACTTATGTACATGGGGAGGAGCCTGTGAGACGTATGTACATGGGAGGAGCCTGTGATACTTATGTACATGGGAGGAGCCTGTGAGACGTATGTACATGGGAGGAGCCTGTGATACTTATGTACATGGGAGGAGCCTGTGAGACGTATGTACATGGCATCCTACAGATATGTGCAGGAACCCTCTTAGGAATATTCCATGGTGGGGTGTATAATGAAGAAGACTTCAGAGGATTGTGGGATAGATGGAACAATGAATCTGCTACAGCACCCCCCCCCCCCAGTGACCATACCTTATACTTGTGTATATATACTGTATATATTTGTATATTGATAATGGTGATAACTCCTCCTCCAGGTTCTCTTTCCTACAAAAGGATAAAGATAATCTCATCCAGGACCATGAAAAGCGAGTTCAGCAACTACAGAACAAATACGACTCCGACATCAACTACATCACCCAGCAGAACGCCCTGTCCGCTGCCAAGGTGTGTGCTAGACCGTCAGCTGACTCTATCCCCTCCCCCTCATTTGCATACATCTTGCTGTCTTAGTCCCTTTCCAATCATTTACACATGTCTTTCTTATTCTGTCTCCTCCCCCTCATTTACATACCTATTGCTGTATACGCCTCCCCCTTTACATACATTTCGCTGAATCTGTCCCCTCCCTCTCATTGACATACCCTTTGCTCACTCTGTATTCCACCCCCTCATTTATATTTTCTGACTCTAGCTCCTCCCCCTTATTTACATACCTCTTGTTGAATCTTTCTGCTCCTCATTTACATACATATGTCTAAATCTGTCTCCGCCCCCTCATTTAGATACCTCTTCCCCGCTCTGTCTCCTCCCCCTCATTTACATCATGCTTACTCTGTCTCCTCCCCTTTTTTTTTTTACATAATTATTGCTCACTCTGTCTCCTCCCCCTCATTTACATACTTATTGCTGTGTACTCTTCCTCCTTTACATACATAGTGCAGAATCTTTCTTCCCTCAATTTACATATCTCTTGCTGACTCCTCCCCTCATTTTTGAGTACTGGGATAATGGCGATAGTTGAAGTGCTTCTATAGGCTGAAAGGTTTTTTTTACGTTAATGCAGAGAATTCATACAATTACCCCTCCCCCCTCATACCTACCTGAGCCCGATCTCGATCCAGTGCACAGGAGCCGAGGCTCTCTGCTCTTTCTCCCTCCCCATAGGCTCAGAGACAGAGGCGGGACCCATAGGAAGGGGGCGGGGCTGAGCCACACTTAGTGTGTCTATGGGCCTCGGTTTGGGGGGGGTGCAGGAGTGCCGGTGGATCGGGGGCCTCTCTGTGCAGAACCATTGCACAGAGCAGGTAAGTATAACATGTTTATATATATTTAAATGAAGGCTTTACAAGCTCTTTGAGGTGTGCGGTGTGATCGGTCCGGTGACCCTTTCCTCTGGTGTTTCTCGGCAGGCTTCGGCTCTCATAGAGGAACTGGAGCAGAGTGTGTCCCGGACTAAACAACAAGGACACGAGAGGGAGCATCACATACAGAAGGAGATGAGGGTAAGCCGGAGCCCCTCCCCCAGGGGGGCAGCCATGTAAAGCCGTTGATGTACCGCAATGTGGATTTTACCCCGAAATAGTCATTATCCTTTGGCAGCCCATTGGTGTTCAGTGCGGACGCACACAGAAGCAGTCACAATATTTCTAAGATCGCTGCAGAGAAAAGGAGAACTGCGGCTGTTATCTCAAAGTAAAGCTGGACTCCGGCCCTAGAAGTCTCCTATGTAATTATTAGAAAACCATTCCAGTTGTGGACATGCAGCTAGTATAAGTACCTGAGTCTGTCACTCTGAGATGGCTGGGCAGCCAATCAGGTCTCTGCTGCTGTGTACAGGGCTGTGTGTTATAATGTGTACAGCAGAGTGATGGCCGAGGCTTAGGGTAGACTCCGCTAATCTGGGTTTACAGGGATATATATCCCCCAGCTGTATATACTTCATACCCCAGCAGTATATACTTCATCCCCCAGCAGTATATACTTCATCCCCCAGCAGTATATACATCCCCCATCTGTATATACTTCATACCCCAGCTGTATATACTTCATACCCCAGCAGTATATACATCCCCCAGTAGTATATACTTCATACCCCAGCAGTATATACATCCCCCATCTGTATATACTTCATACCCCAGCAGTATATACTTCATACCCCAGCAGTATATACATCCCCCAGCAGTATATACTTCATCCCCCATCTGTATATACTTCATACCCCAGCAGTATATACTTCATACCCCAGCAGTATATACTTCATACCCCAGCTGTATATACTTCATACCCCAGCTGTATATACTTCATACCCCAGCAGTATATACTTCATACCCCAGCTGTATATACTTCATCCCCCAGCAGTATATATATCCCCCATCTGTATATACTTCATACCCCAGCAGTGTATACATCATCCCCAAGCAGTATATACATCCCTCAGTAGTATATACTTCATACCCCAGCTGTATATACTTCATACCCCAGCTGTATATACTTCATCCCCCAGCAGTGTATACATCCCCCAACTGTATATACTTCATCCCCCAGCAGTATATATATCCCCCAGCAGTATATACATGCCCAGTAGTATATACTTAATACCCCAGCAGTATATACATCCCCCAGCAGTATATACTTCATACCCCAGCAGTATATACATCCCCCAGTAGTATATACTTCTCCCCAGCAGTATATACTTCTCCCTCCATCAGTATGTACATCCCGCAGCAGTATATACTGTACTTCTCCCAGTAGTATATACTTCTCCCAGTAGTATATACTTCTCCCCTCAGTACTATATACTTCACCCCCCAGCAGTATATACTTCTCCTCTAGCAGTATGTCCATCCCCCAGCAGTATATACTGTTCCTCCCAGCAGTATATATTTTTCCCCCCAGCAGTATATACTTCTCCTCCAGCAGTATATACTTCTCCTCCAGCAGTATATACTTCTCCAGCAGTATGTCCATCCCCCAGCCATATATACTTCTCCTCCCAGCAGTATATATTCTCCTCCAGCAATTTATACATCCCACAGCAGTATATACTTCTCCTCCCAGCAGTATATACTTCTCCTCCCAGCAGTATATACTTTTCCTCCCAGCAGTATATACTTCTCCTCCCAGCAGTATATACTTCTCCAGCAGTATGTCCATCCCCCAGCAGTATATACTTCTCCTCCAGCAGTATATACTTCTCCTCCAGCAGTATGTCCATCCCCTAGCCGTATATACTTCTCCTCCCAGCAGTATATATTCTCCTCCAGCAATTTATACATCCCACAGCAGTATATACTTCTCCTCCCAGCATTATATACTTCTCCTCCCAGCAGTATATACTTCTCCAGCAGTATGTCCATCCCCCAGCAGTATATACTCCTCCTCCCAGCAGTATATATTCTCCTCCAGCAATTTATACATCCCACAGCAGTATATACTTCTCCTCCCAGCAGTATATACTTTTCCTCCCAGCAGTATATACTTTTCCTCCCAGCAGTATATACTTTTCCTCCCAGCAGTATATACTTTTCCTCCCAGCAGTATATACTTTTCCTCCCAGCAGTATATACTTTTCCTCCCAGCAGTATATACTTTTCCTCCCAGCAGTATATACTTATCTTCCGGCAGTATATACATCCCACAGCAGTATATACTTCTCCTCCCAGCAGTATATACTTTTTCTCCAGCAGTATATACATCCCACAGCCATGTATACTTTTCCCAGCATTTTATACATCTCACTCAGCAGTATATACACTTCTCCTCCTGCAGTATATACACTTCTCCTCCTGCAGTATATATACTTCTTCCCCTGCAATGAAATTTAAAAGCGGATATCCAGTCATAAATAAAACCAGAACTAGTGATGTAGCCGGGTGTGGAGGTAGATAGAGGCAGAGCTGTGATGATTGGGGTCTGTATACTGCAGGCTGTCTGATGACTTCTCCTGTGATGTGTGCGGAGATGTGGTTGGTGGTCACTATGGGCTGGTTTGGGGCACTTTACTATTATTATTCTTATTATACAGCATTTATATAATGCCAACAGTTTGCTCAGCACTTTACAAAATGAAGGCAGACATTACAGTTACAATACAGTTTGGTACAGGAGGAATCAGAGAGCCCTGCTCCTGAGAGCTTACAATCTAAGACAGCGCCGTACAGCCTTGTTTCATCAGATCATCTAGCACAGAGTTGGGTGCAGGCTGAGCTCTCTCACACTATATATGATAGCTGTATGTCATCTCTCTGACTGATCGCCGTGTTTATTTCAGGAACAGGAGAGCCGATTCCAGAAAGAGAAGATGCAGCTGGAAGATCAGTGGGAGAGAAAGGTACATTACATTGTATGGATCTGTATAAGGACTGTGATACCTGTGCTGACCACAGGAGGGCATCACATGTCACCTGCTGTGCTCAGTCTGTGAGGTCACACTGGGAGGTAATTTAATGAAGGTCATTTAAAGGGACAAGACTTCCCTAGCTTGCAGTCATCAGTGACCGCTCCATACATGCTGCCCCCTCTCTGAGCTGTGCTACAAGGTGACTTCTCCATACATGCTGACCCCTCTCCAGGATGTGCTACAAGGTGATCGCTCCATACATGCTGCCCCCTCTCCGGGCTGTGCTACAAGGTGACCGCTCCATACATGCTGCCCCCTCTCCGGGATGTGCTACAAGGTGACCGCTCCATACATACTGCCCCCTCTCCGGGCTGTACTACAAGGTGACCGCTCCATACATGCTGCCCCCTCTCCGGGATGTGCTACAAGGTGACCGCTCCATACATACTGCCCCCTCTCTGAGCTGTGCTACAAGGTGACCGCTCCATACATGCTGCCCCCTCTCCGGGTTGTGCTACAATGTGACCGCTCCATACATGCTGCCCTCTCTCCGGGCTGTGCTACAAGGTGACCGCTCCATACATGCTGCCCCCTCTCCGGGATGTGCTACAAGGTGACCGCTCCATACATACTGCCCCCTCTCCGGGATGTGCTACAAGGTGACCACTCCATACATGCTGCCCCCTGTCCGGGATGTGCTACAAGGTGACCACTCCATACATGCTGCCCCCTCTCCGGGATGTGCTACAAGGTGACCGCTCCATACATACTGCCCCCTCTCCGGGATGTGCTACAAGGTGACCGCTCCATACATACTGCCCCCTCTCCGGGTTGTGCTACAAGGTGACTGCTCCATACATGCTGCCCCCTCTCCGGGATGTGCTACAAGGTGACCACTCCATACATGCTGCCCCCTCTCCGGGGTGTACTACAAGGGGACCACTCCATACATGCTGCCCCCTCTGTCATGCTGTCATGATATGCACCTTTCAAACCGGCGCAGAAAAATTGGTCTTTGGGTGTTAATTGTGCTCACTACACCAAAAACATTCTTCCAGATAAAATTAACACCCACAACACTAGGGAACCTAGAGGTCCTGCAGAGATTCCACATCCCAAAAACACTTAATCGGCGACAGCGGCATCAGGGGCTTCATAGCTGCTGGTAATTCAGGACTGATTAATTTTCATAAAAGTCAGACGGTCCACAGAGTCTGTGGACATACGTGTTCTGTGATCAGTTACAAAACCTCCAGCAGCACTAAATGCTCAATCGGAACGCATGCTGGATGCAAAGCAGTCCACCAGCTCAATAGCATAGTTCTGGGCAAGTTCTGGCCAGTGGTCTACTCAGTGGTCGCTCAGGGCAGGTGTAATAAAGGAAAAGGGATCCCTCAGGGCGGGTGTAATAAAGGACAAGGGCTCCCTCAGGACAGGTGTAATAAAGGACAAGGGATCCCTCAGGGCAGGTGTAATAAAGGACAAGGGCTCCCTCAGGACAGGTGTAATAAAGGACAAGGGATCCCTCAGGGCGGGTGTAATAAAGGACAAGGGCTCCCTCAGGGCCGGTGTAATAAAGGACAAGGGATCCCTCAGGGCAGGTGTAATAAAGGACAAGGGATCGCTCAGGACAGGTGTAATAAAGGACAAGGGATCCCTCAGGGCGGGTGTAATAAAGGACAAGGGATCCCTCAGGGCGGGTGTAATAAAGGACAAGGGCTCCCTCAGGACAGGTGTAATAAAGGACAAGGGATCCCTCAGGGCAGGTGTAATAAAGGACAAGGGCTCCCTCAGGGCAGATGTAATAAAGGACAAGGACTTCCTCAGGGCAGGTGTAATAAAGGACAAGGACTTCCTCAGGGCTGGTGTAATAAAGGACAAGGGATCCCTCAGGACAGGTGTAATAAAGGACAAGGGATCCCTCAGGACAGGTGTAATAAAGGACAAGGGATCCCTCAGGACAGGTGTAATAAAGGACAAGGGATCCCTCAGGACAGGTGTAATAAAGGACAAGGGATCCCTCAGGGCGGGTGTAATAAAGGACAAGGGATCCCTCAGGGCAGGTGTAATAAAGGACAAGGGCTCTCTCGGGGGGGTGTGATAAAGGACAAGGGATCCCTCAGGACAGGTGTAATAAAGGACAAGGGATCCCTCAGGGCAGGTGTAATAAAGGACAAGGGCTCCCTCTGGACAGGTGTAATAAAGGACAAGGGATCCCTCAGGGCAGGTGTAATAAAGGACAAGGGCTCTCTCGGGGGGGTGTGATAAAGGACAAGGGATCCCTCAGGGCAGGTGTAATAAAGGACAAGGGATCCCTCAGGACAGGTGTAATAAAGGAAAAGGGATCCCTCAGGACAGGTGTAATAAAGGAAAAGGGATCCCTCAGGACGGGTGTAATAAAGGACAAGGGATCCCTCAGGACAGGTGTAATAAAGGACAAGGGATCCCTCAGGACAGGTGTAATAAAGGACAAGGGATCCCTCAGGACAGGTGTAATAAAGGACAAGGGCTCCCTCAGGACAGGTGTAATAAAGGACAAGGGATCCCTCAGGGCAGGTGTAATAAAGGACAAGGGATCCCTCAGGACAGGTGTAATAAAGGACAAGGGATCCCTCAGGACAGGTGTAATAAAGGACAAGGGATCCCTCAGGACAGGTGTAATAAAGGACAAGGGCTCCCTCAGGACAGGTGTAATAAAGGACAAGGGATCCCTCAGGGCGGGTGTAATAAAGGACAAGGGCTCCCTCAGGGCTGGTGTAATAAAGGACAAGGGATCCCTCAGGGCAGGTGTAATAAAGGACAAGGGCTCCCTCAGGGCCGGTGTAATAAAGGACAAGGGATCCCTCAGGGCGGGTGTAATAAAGTACAAGGGATCCCTCAGGACAGGTGTAATAAAGGACAAGGGATCCCTCAGGGCGGGTGTAATAAAGGACAAGGGATCCCTCAGGACAGGTGTAATAAAGGACAAGGTATCCCTCAGGACAGGTGTAATAAAGGACAAGGGCTCCCTCAGGACAGGTGTAATAAAGGACAAGGGATCCCTCAGGACAGGTGTAATAAAGTACAAGGGATCCCTCAGGACAGGTGTAATAAAGGACAAGGGATCCCTCAGGACAGGTGTAATAAAGTACAAGGGATCCCTCAGGACAGGTGTAATAAAGGACAAGGGATCCCTCAGGGCGGGTGTAATAAAGGACAAGGGATCCCTCAGGACAGGTGTAATAAAGGACAAGGTATCCCTCAGGACAGGTGTAATAAAGGACAAGGGCTCCCTCAGGACAGGTGTAATAAAGGACAAGGGATCCCTCAGGGCGGGTGTAATAAAGGACAAGGGCTCCCTCAGGACAGGTGTAATAAAGGACAAGGGATCCCTCAGGGCAGGTGTAATAAAGGACAAGGAATCCCTCAGGGCAGGTGTAATAAAGGACAAGGGATCCCTCAGGGCTGGTGTAATAAAGGACAAGGGCTCCCTCAGGACAGGTGTAATAAAGGACAAGGGATCCCTCAGGGCGGGTGTAATAAAGGACAAGGGATCCCTCAGGGCGGGTGTAATAAAGGACAAGGGATCCCTCAGGGGGGTGTAATAAAGGACAAGGGATCCCTCAGGGGGGTGTAATAAAGGACAAGGGCTCCCTCAGGACAGGTGTAATAAAGGACAAGGGATCCCTCAGGACAGGTGTAATAAAGGACAAGGGATCCCTCAGGACAGGTGTAATAAAGGACAAGGGATCCCTCAGGACAGGTGTAATAAAGGACAAGGGATCCCTCAGGACAGGTGTAATAAAGGACAAGGGATCCCTCAGGACAGGTGTAATAAAGGACAAGGGATCCCTCAGGGCGGGTGTAATAAAGGACAAGGGATCCCTCAGGGCAGGTGTAATAAAGGACAAGGGCTCTCTCGGGGGGGTGTGATAAAGGACAAGGGATCCCTCAGGACAGGTGTAATAAAGGACAAGGGATCCCTCAGGGCAGGTGTAATAAAGGACAAGGGCTCCCTCTGGACAGGTGTAATAAAGGACAAGGGATCCCTCAGGGCAGGTGTAATAAAGGACAAGGGCTCTCTCGGGGGGGTGTGATAAAGGACAAGGGATCCCTCAGGGCAGGTGTAATAAAGGACAAGGGATCCCTCAGGACAGGTGTAATAAAGGAAAAGGGATCCCTCAGGACAGGTGTAATAAAGGAAAAGGGATCCCTCAGGACGGGTGTAATAAAGGACAAGGGATCCCTCAGGACAGGTGTAATAAAGGACAAGGGATCCCTCAGGACAGGTGTAATAAAGGACAAGGGATCCCTCAGGACAGGTGTAATAAAGGACAAGGGCTCCCTCAGGACAGGTGTAATAAAGGACAAGGGATCCCTCAGGGCAGGTGTAATAAAGGACAAGGGATCCCTCAGGACAGGTGTAATAAAGGACAAGGGATCCCTCAGGACAGGTGTAATAAAGGACAAGGGATCCCTCAGGACAGGTGTAATAAAGGACAAGGGCTCCCTCAGGACAGGTGTAATAAAGGACAAGGGATCCCTCAGGGCGGGTGTAATAAAGGACAAGGGCTCCCTCAGGGCTGGTGTAATAAAGGACAAGGGATCCCTCAGGGCAGGTGTAATAAAGGACAAGGGATCCCTCAGGACAGGTGTAATAAAGTACAAGGGATCCCTCAGGACAGGTGTAATAAAGGACAAGGGATCCCTCAGGGCGGGTGTAATAAAGGACAAGGGATCCCTCAGGACAGGTGTAATAAAGGACAAGGTATCCCTCAGGACAGGTGTAATAAAGGACAAGGGCTCCCTCAGGACAGGTGTAATAAAGGACAAGGGATCCCTCAGGGCGGGTGTAATAAAGGACAAGGGCTCCCTCAGGACAGGTGTAATAAAGGACAAGGGATCCCTCAGGGCAGGTGTAATAAAGGACAAGGAATCCCTCAGGGCAGGTGTAATAAAGGACAAGGGATCCCTCAGGGCTGGTGTAATAAAGGACAAGGGCTCCCTCAGGACAGGTGTAATAAAGGACAAGGGATCCCTCAGGGCGGGTGTAATAAAGGACAAGGGATCCCTCAGGGCGGGTGTAATAAAGGACAAGGGATCCCTCAGGGGGGTGTAATAAAGGACAAGGGATCCCTCAGGGGGGTGTAATAAAGGACAAGGGCTCCCTCAGGACAGGTGTAATAAAGGACAAGGGATCCTTCAGGACAGGTGTAATAAAGGACAAGGGATCCCTCAGGACAGGTGTAATAAAGGACAAGGGATCCCTCAGGACAGGTGTAATAAAGGACAAGGGATCCCTCAGGGCGGGTGTAATAAAGGACAAGGGCTGAGTATGAGGGTATTTGTACATTGCCTTTAAAGTGAGACTCCAGCCAAGACTTTATTTTCTAGCTCTGGGTTGAGTTAGGGGGGGTTGGAAGCCATGTTTGTGTCCCCTCTGGGAGGACTGACTCTCCTTTTATGTCCTGGGACAGGAATTGCAGGGAAATGCAAAACGTTACAGTTGTCACCAGAACAGGAAGAGGGGAAATCCTCCAATGGGGACACTTGTTACAGGTCAGATGTTCTCTCACTTTCTGTTGTGTCACTAGGACCAGAACAAAGGAAGGTTTTGTCTAGAGTTCCACTTAAACTGAAATCATTGGCTACCATGTGCGAGTCAATAAGTTCTGCCCCCGCTGCCCCCTCCCCCATTCTCACAGCCATGTAAAGGGTTAACAGGTCATGGACGTGTTTGATAAGAGTGTCTGTGCGGCGTTCATAGCAGGCGCGGTAGGAGGGGTCACTTCCTATAAACATTCTTGTATATTTGGCCCCCCTCTCCGCGCTCCTGCCAGGAATCCATACATCTTGGAAGGCGGCGCGGCTCTTGAAAAGCACATCAAAGTCCCGCCGAGCCGAGAGCTGTCTGAACGCATTGTTGTCATAGAACATATCGCAAACGTCTTCCCGTAAAGCACGGCGCGGTTTACAGTATCGTGGCTGTGAAGTTCCCACGCCGTGCCAGACGAATGCGCTCCTAGTGGGTCCAGGCGCAGGAGACTGCTCAAGTCTGCCGGATCAACTTTCCCTCAACTCTATCACTTCATAGAGAGAGAGGCGGACCAGCGGGACCCCTTATCTCTTCCATGTCTGGGGGGGCGAGCGCGGTCCAGCGGGACCCTTACCCTTATCTCTTCCATGTCTGGGGGGGGTGAGCGCTCAGCGCGGTCCAGCGGGACCCTTACCCTTATCTCTTCTCATGTCTGGGGGGGCCAGCGCTCAGCGCGGACCAGCGGGACCCTCACCCTTATCTCTTCTCATGTCTGGGGGGGCCAGCGCTCAGCGCGGACCAGCGGGACCCTCACCCTTATCTCTTCTCATGTCTGGGGGGGCGAGCGCTCAGCGCTGTCCAGCGGGACCCTCACCCCTATCTCTTCTCATGTCTGGAGGGGGGGGCGATCGCAGAGCGCGGTCCAGCAGGACCCTCACCCTTATCTCTTCTCATGTCTGGGGGGGCGAGCGCTCAGCGCGGTCTAGCGGGACCCTCACCCTTATCTCTTCTCATGTCTGGAGGGGGGGGCGATCGCAGAGCGTGGTCCAGCAGGACCCTCACCCTTATCTCTTCTCATGTCTGGGGGGACGAGCACTCAGCGCGGTCCAGCGGGACCCTCACCCTTATCTCTTCTCATGTCTGGGGGGGCGAGCGCTCAGTGCGGACCAGCGGGACCCTCACCCTTATCTCTTCTCATGTCTGGGGGGGCGAGTGCTCAGCGCGGTCTAGCGGGACCCTCACCCTTATCTCTTCTCATGTCTGGAGGGGGGGGCGATCGCAGAGCGCGGTCCAGCAGGACCCTCACCCTTATCTCTTCTCATGTCTGGGGGGACGAGCACTCAGCGCGGTCCAGCGGGACCCTCACCCTTATCTCTTCTCATGTCTGGGGGGACGAGCACTCAGCGCGGACCAGCGGGACCCTCACCCTTATCTCTTCTCATGTCTGGGGGGGGCGAGCGCTCAGCGCGGACCAGTGGGACCCTCACTCTTATCTCTTCTCATGTCTGGGGGGGGTGAGTGCTCAGTGCGCTCCAGCGGGACCCTCGCCCTTATCTCTTCTCATGTCTGGGGGGGCGAGCGCTCAGCGCGGACCAGTGGGACCCTCACCCTTATCTCTTCTCATGTCTGGGGGGGCGAGCGCTCAGCGCGGTCCAGCGGGACCCTCGCCCATATCTCTTCTCATGTCTGGGGGGGGCGAGCGCTCAGCGCGGACCAGTGGGACCCTCGCCCTTATCTCTTCTCATGTCTGGGGGGGCGAACGCTCAGCGCGGACCAGCGGGACCCTCACCCTTATCTCTTCTCATGTTTGGGGGGGGGCGATCGCAGAGCGCGGACCAGCGGGACCCTCACCCTTATCTCTTCTCATGTCTGGGGGGGGACGAGCGCTCAGCGCGGACCAGCGGGACCCTCACGCTTATTTCTTCTCATGTCTGGGGGGGGGGGGGCGATCGCAGAGCGCGGACCAGCGGGACCCTCACCTTTATCTCTTCTCATGTCTGGGGGGACGAGCGCTCAGCGCGGACCAGTGGGACCCTCGCCCTTATCTCTTCTCATGTCTGGGGGTGCGAGCGCTCAGCACGGCCCAGCGGGACCCTTACCCTTATCTTTTCTCATGTCTTGGGGGAGAGGGGGGGGCGATCGCAGAGCGTGGACCAGGGGGACCCTCACCTCTTCTCATGTCTGGGGGGACGAGCGCTCAGCGCGGTCCAGCAGCGTCTCCATTGCGTCATTCTCTCCTGGTTATAAAGCTGCTCAGGGAGTTCTATTTATAAAGATTTCTTCCTGAGTTTTTGCTGAGATTTACACCACCCTGAGTATCATTATTATTATTATTATTAATATTATTATAATACAGGATTTGTTTAGTGCCAACAGTTTGCACAGCACTTTACAATATAATGGGAGACAATACAGCGACCAATACAACTCAATACAAGAGGTGGGCCCTGCTCCTGTGAGCTTACCATCTAATAGGGAGGAGCTGGTGAAACAAAAAGGTAATAACTGAGGGATGAACTGATGGGAGAGACAGAAGGTTTCGTTATTAGCTGAAGGCAGGATAGGCTTTCCTGAAGAGATGAGTCTTAAGGGATCGCCTAAAAGTGGACAGAGTAGGAGATAGCCGGACAGATTGGGCAGGGAGTTGCAGAGGATGGGAGAGGCTTTGGAGAAGTCATGGAGATGAACATGGGAGGACGAGACAAGGGAGCTAGAGAGCAGAAGGTCTTGGGAGGAGCGGGGAGGGCGCTTTGGGTGATATTTGGAGACAACATTGGTGATGTGGCTCGGGGCAGAGTTGGAAATGGCTTTGTATGTTATTGTTAGTGTTCTGAATTTGATTGATTGGTCAATGGGAAGCCAGAGAAGGGTGGATGAATGGATTGACAGAGAAGGGTGGTGGACACTGAGTGGAGGCCAGTGGAGGGATTGGCAGAGATGGGTGGAGGACACTGAATGGAGGTCATTGGAGGGATTGGTACAGATGTGTGGAGGACACTGAATGGAGACCAGTGGAGGGATTGGTAGAGATGGGTGGAGGACACTGAATGGAGACCAGTGGAGGGATTGGTACAGATGTGTGGAGGACACTGAATGGAGACCAGTGCAGGGATTGGTAGAGATGGGTGGAGGACACTGAATGGAGACCAGTGGAGGGATTGGTAGAGAGGGGTGGAGGACACTGAATGGAGACCAGTGGAGGGATTGGCAGAGAGGGGTGGAGGACACTGAATGGAGACCAGTGGAGGGATTGGTAGAGAGGGGTGGAGGACACTGAATGGAGACCAGTGGAGGGATTGGTAGAGAGGGGTGGAGGACACTGAATGGAGACCAGTGGAGGGATTGGTAGAGAGGGGTGGAGGACACTGAGTGGAGACCAGTGGAGGGATTGGTAGAGAGGGGTGGAGGACACTGAGTGGAGACCAGTGGAGGGATTGGTAGAGAGGGGTGGAGGACACTGAATGGAGACCAGTGGAGGGATTGGTAGAGAGGGGTGGAGGACACTGAATGGAGGTCAGTGGAGGGATTGGTAGAGAGGGGTGGAGGACACTGAATGGGGACCAGTGGAGGGATTGGTAGAGAGGGGTGGAGGACACTGAATGGAGGTCAGTGGAGGGATTGGCAGAGATGGGTGGAGGACACTGAATGGAGGTCAGTGGAGGGATTGGCAGAGATGGGTGGAGGACACTGAATGGAGACCAGTGGAGGGATTGGTAGAGAGGGGTGGAGGACACTGAGTGGAGACCAGTGGAGGGATTGGTAGAGAGGGGTGGAGGACACTGAATGGAGGTCAGTAGAGGGATTGGCAGAGAGGGGTGGAGGACACTGAGTGGAGACCAGTGGAGGGATTGCTAGAGAGGGGTGGAGGACACTGAGTTGAGATCAGTGGAGGGATTGGCAGAGAGAGGTGGAGGACACTGAGTGGAGACCAGTGGAGGGATTGGTAGAGAGGGGTGGAGGACACTGAATGGAGGTCAGTAGAGGGATTGGCAGAGAGGGGTGGAGGACACTGAATGGAGACCAGTGGAGGGATTGGCAGAGAGGGGTGGAGGGATTGGCAGAGAGAAGTAGCAGACACTGAACGGAGTACCACCCAACTCAATATTTTACATGCTGAGAATAGGAACTTCACCCCACATGGCTGACTTTTTTTTAGACTCCTTTTATATCCATGCATTGTGGTAATGCTCATTTTGTATCCCCCTTATATGGGATTTTTGTTTGTTTTTAGGGGTCAGGGTGTCATGTCTTTAGTATTTTACATAAGTACTGCTTGAGCAGATGGTGGTTTCATATTTCGATTGTCCCTGGCCAGCAACATGGTGCAGTTCTAATTTGGGTAATTTTATATATGTATATACACTAAACACTACGGTGTAAAAGTCTTAGGCAGTTGTGATGTTGATGCTGTATATGAAGAACGCTTTCAGAAATCGAAGTGTTAATAGTTTATTTCTATCAATTAACAAAATGGAAAATAAATGAAGAGAAATCCAATCAACATTTGGGGTGACTCCCCCCCCCCCTGCCTTCTTTTAGGTGGACTTGCTCACAGTTGAAGGAACTCAGTAGGTAGGTTGCTCTATGTACATCTTGGAGAACTAAGCACAGATCTTCTGTGGATGTCGGCTGCCCCCAATCCTTCATCCCAGACATACTTCATGATAGTGAGATCAGGGCTCTGTGAGGGCCAAATCATCACTTCCAGGACTCCTTGTTCTCCTTTACCCTGAAGGTAGTTCTTAATGACATTGGCTGTATGTTTGGAGTCGTTGTCCTGCTGCACAATAAATTTGGGGCCAATCACACACCTCCCTGATAGTACAGTATGGCATGATGGAGAAGTCTCTGCCTGGATTTCTCGGGTTTGTCCCGTCTGTAGGATCCGCTCTGTCCTGTACTGAGCACTTCTTGGGGACGTTTCTATGAGTCAGTGATGTGTGTACACAGATCAAAGGCCGGGGACAATCCTTTCATTTATATCTTTATTACCTCCTCACTTCCCAGACTTGTCCGCTTTCCTTCCTCCAGCAACATCAAGGAGACGCTGAGAGCTCATTGTATGGATGATGTCCTACCGCCTCCACCATACACACAGGGGACCCCCCCCTCCCAGTATTTATTATATATGATATATTACTACCCATAGGAACACAATGTATTTATTATATATGATATATTACTACCCATAAGAGACCCCCTTCATTTATTATATACTATGTATTACTAACTATAGGACATCCCTGTATTTATTATATAAGATATATTACCTCCCATAGGAGCATCCTGTATGTATTATATATGAAATGTTACTTCCTATAGGAGACCCCCTGTATTTATTATATACAATATATTACTACCCATAGGAGATGCCAGTATTTATTATATAGTGCCTTGAAAAAGTATTCATACCCCTTGAAATGTCCCACATTTTGTCATGTTACAACCAAAAACGTAAATGTACCGTATTTTATTGGGATTTTATGTGATAGACTAACACAAAGTGTCACATAATTGTGAAGTGGAAGGAAAATGATAAACGATACAAATAAATATGTGAAAAGTGTGTGGGGGAGGGGCATTTGTATGGCGCCCCCCGGAGTCAATACTTTGTAGAACCCCCTTTCTCTACAAGTATTTTTGGGGATGTCTCTACCAGCTTTGCACATCTAGAGAGGACATTTCTGCCCATTCTTCTTTGTAAAATATCTCAAGCTCTGTCAGATTGGATGGAGAGCGTCTGTGAACAGCAATTTTCAAGTCTTGCCACAGATTCTCAATGTGATTTAGGTCTGGACTGTGACTGGGCCATTCTAACACATGAATATGCTTTGATCTAAACCATTCCATTGTAGCTCTGGCTGGATGTTTCGGGTCGTTGTCCTGCTGGAAGGTGAACCTCCGCCCCAGTCTCAAGTCTTTTGTAGACTCTAACAGGTTTTCTTCTAAGATTGTCCTGTATTTGTCTCCATCCATCTTCCCATCAACTCTGACCAGCTTCCCTGTCCCTGCTGAAGAAAACCATCCCCACCACATGATGCTGCCACCACCATGTTTCACGGTGGGGATGGTGTGTTCAGGGTGATGTGCAGTGTTAGTTTTCCCCACACATAGCGTTTTACTTTTAGGTCATAAAGTTGAATTTTGGTCTCATCTGACCAGATCACCTTCTTCCACATGTTTGCTGTGTCCTCCACATGGCTTCTCACAAACTACAAACAGGACTTCTTATGACTTTCTTTCACCAATGTCTTTCTTCTTGTCACTCTTCCATAAAGGGCAGATTTGTGGAGAACACGACTAATAGTTGTCCTGTGGACAGATTCTCCCACCTGAGCTGTGGATCTCTGCAGCTCCTCCAGAGTTACCATGGACCTCTTGGCTCTTCTCTGATGAATGTTCTCCTTGCCCGGCCGGTCAGTTTAGGTGGACGGCCATGTCTTGGTAGGTTTGCAGTTGTGCCATACTCTTTCCATTTTCCGATGATGGATTGAACAGAGCTCCGTGAGATGTTCAAAGCTTGGGAGATGTTTTTATAACCTAACCCTGCTTTATACTTCTCCACAACTTTATCCCTGACCTGTCTGGTGTGTTCCTTGGCCTTCATGATACTGTTTGTTCACTAAGGTTCTCTAACAAACCTCTGAGGGCTCCACAGAACAGCTGTATTTATAATGAGATTAAATGACACACAGGTGGACTCTATTTACTAATTAGGTGACTTCTGAAGGCAATTGGTTCCTCTAGTTTTAGTTAGGGGTATCAGAGTAAAGGGGGCTGAATACAAATGCCCCCCCCCCACACTTTTAACATATTTATTTGTATCATTTATCATTTTCCTTCCACTTCACAATTATGTGACACTTTGTGTTGGTCTATCACATAAAATCCCAATAAAATACATTTATGTTTTTGGTTGTAACATGACAAGATGTGGAACATTGCAAGGGGTATGAATAGTTTTTCAAGGTACTGTATATGATATATTACTACCTATAGAAGACCCCCTGTATTTATTATATATGTGATATATTACTACCCATAGGAGACCCCTGTATTTATTATATACAATATACTACTACACATAGGAGACCTCTGTATTTATGATATATATGATATATTACTGGACATAGGAGACCTCTGTATTTATTATATATATGATATATTACTGGACATAGGAGACCCCTGTATTTATTTTATATCATACATTACTACCCATAGTCCAATGTTGGATGATAGACCTTCAATAAGTGATATATTACCAAACACCGGAAGCCCCTCTTATCAGTTATATAATAATACAGTGATAAGTGTAGCATACATCATTTTGGTGCATACAGTTTTCAGCTGTAAAGTGCCACCAGGGATATAGGCTGGGATGGTTGGGGTTGGTGAATGGATTAGATTTAGGGGGGGCATTAATGTAGTTAGAAGGTTTAGCATCGGGGTTTATTATTTAGTATTTGGGTTAGGGGTATCATCCATTTTCTTGCTCTTCCAGCTGCTACACAGTGACAGTTAATGGAGAGGGTACATAGGGAGCTGCATTCCCAAGGCAGTAAAGTCTGTCTGTTCTGTTGATGAACGTGGACGTGTCTCAGGATTCTTTAGTATTGGTACCAGTTCTTGGCCTGTCTGATTATGATGGGGGGGGGAGGGGAGCCTGGACCCCTCTGTATGATTTACCCCCGGACAGACCCCCTGGTACTGGCAGCCTTCAGTTGTCCTAAATTTCAGAGGAATAATAAGCAGGTGTGCAACATGTGTTTCTCAGATCCGGGGAAGGGAATTTACTGCCCACATGCCACACCTTGGAGCGCCAGATCTCTTATTAAGCAAACTATGTGCGCCCAGCTGCAGAGATCCTTCTGTCAGCCATAAATCTCCATAATCAGAACCATCCGCATTGTAAAGTGTAATGGGATTAGCTATGTGGACAGGGTGTAGGAATGCCATGTGTAACACATACGTCCCGTGTCTTCCCTCCGCCATGTTTGTTCTGCAGCTGTCACTGACTCACCTTCATGGGCCCGGGTCTTCCATGATTCACTTCTTCTGTTCAGAATATTTTTACCAAGATCAGGTCCCTGGGGTCTGATAATCATCTACTTCCGAAGACAATGGAGCACCGAGGTCCTTGTGTGAGTCATTATAAGGATCTCACTAAAGCCTGCACGTTCCTCTCCTGGCTCCTCTGATTGTAAGGCATTATGTCACCATGCAGGAAGCATCACACATGGCTCATGCCGGGCGTGGGAGCACCAAGGGGTGAGGTCATTGTCCTTTGATACGCCTTGGATGTTCCTTTCATCAGCAATGGATACAGTCTGGACTGCGTTGTCCACTCTCTAAATAAACCAGTTCCAGACAGAAGATTTCCCCAACATCTTGATTCTGTTCTTCATGGGTAGTCACTAGAGATCTGTCCAAAGTCAAATGTTAGGCGGTGAAATTCAAATCGTTATACATATTGATGTACAGTGTGAGAAGTCCATGGGAAGCTGCAAGAAGATTTCATCAATTTCACCTCCTTCCTCTGGATCTTTCCAGCTTCCCCTCTTCTACCCTCATCCACCATCTGTTCTGTGTCCCCAGAATATGCCTGGCCCAAGCACACACTATTCATGGTACGGCGATACATACTGTATAATGCAGTCTGCAAGCACCCTCATGCTAATGTTGGCTGTAGCTTAACCCCCTTTTGAAGTCCAAATTATGGGCATTTCTGGGGGGTAGGTACAGGCAGCACACAGCCCCACCCCATCTACTTCACACAGTGCGGCAAATAGGTAACACTGAACTGGAGATACGTCACACAGAGCCGCAGATGTGTCACATAGAGCCACAGATACGTTACACTGAGCCGCAGATACGTCACATAGAGTCACAGATACGTCACACTGAGCCACAGATACGTCACACTGAGCCGCAGATGTGTCACATAGAGCTGCAGATATGTCACACAGAGTCGCAGATACGTCACACTGAGCCGCAGATGTGTCACATAGAGCCGCAGATATGTCACACAGAGCCGCAGATGTGTCACATAGAGCCGCAGATATGTCACACAGAGTCGCAGATACGTCACACTGAGCCGCAGATACGTCACACTGAACCGCAGATACGTTACACTGAGCCACAGATACGTCACACTGAGCCGCAGATACGTCACACAGAGCCACAGATACGTCACACTGAGCCGCAGATGTGTCACAGAGTCGCAGATACGTCACACTGAGCCGCAGATGTGTCACATAGAGCCGCAGATATGTCACACTGAGCCACAGATACGTCACACTGAGCCGCAGATACGTCACACTGAGCCGCAGATACGTCACACTGAGCCGCAGATGTGTCACATAGAGCCGCAGATGTGTCACACAGAGCCGCAGATACATCACACTGAGCCGCAGATACGTCACACTGAGCCGCAGATACGTCACACTGAGCCGCAGATACGTCACACTGAGCCACAGATACGTCACACTGAGCCGCAGATACGTTACACTGAGCCGCAGATATGTCACACTGAGCCACAGATGGGTCACACAGAGCCACAGATACGTCGCACTGAGCTGCAGCTGTCACCTTGGTACAGGAAGTGGAAAATAACAGATCTACTGATATTAGAACTACATTTCAGGGGACTCGGGGAAGACTTCTGTGTTAATCTTACTAAGAGACTGGAACATTAATGTACATCGATCCACTATATTGTGACCGCCAACCATAACATGGCCACACACCTAATATTGAGTAGGTCCCCCTTTTGCTGCCAAAACAGCCCTGACCGGTCCAGGCATGTACCCCACTAGACCTCTGAAGGTATGCTGTGGTATCTGGCACCAATCCATCTGTAGCAGATCCTTTAAGTCCTGTAAGTTGGGATCCTCCATGAATCGGTCTTGTTTTTCCAGTACATCCCACAAATGATCAAATAAATTGAGATCTGGAGAATTTGGAGGCCAAGTCAATACCTCAAACTTGTGTTCTTCAAGCCATTCTTGAATTCATCAGCCCAGACCACCTTCTTCCATTGCTCCATGCTCCAGTTCTGATGCTCACATGCCCATTGTAGGTGCTTTTGGCTGTGGACACGTGTTAGCAAGGATACCCCGACCGGTCTGCGGTTACACAGCCCCATACAGAACAAACTGCAATGCTCTGTGTGTTCTGATATCTTTATATCAGAACCAGCATTACCTTTTCCACCAATGTGAACTCCAGTAGCTCTTCTATTGGATTGGACCACACAGCAAGCCTCCCCACCTCCATCAATAAGCCTCCTCCACCTCCATCAATGAGCCTTCCCTCCACCACCATCAATGAGCCTTCACCCCCCACCTCCGTCAATGTGTCTTCCCTCCCCACCTCCATCATTGAGCCTTCCGTCCCCCACCTTCATCAATTAGCCTTCTCTCCCCACCTCCATCAATGAGCCTTCCCTTCCCACCTCCATCAATGAGCCTTCCGTCCCCCACCTTCATCAATTAGCCTTCTCTCCCCACCTCCATCAATGAGCCTTCCCTCCCCCACCTTCATCAATGAGCCTTCCCTCCCCCCCACCTCCATCAATGAGCCTTCCCTCCCCCCCACCTCCATCAATGAGCCTACTCTCTCCACTTCCATCAATGAGCCTACTCTCCTCGCCACCATCAATATGCCTTCCCTCCCCCACCTTCATCAATGAGCCTTCCCTCCCCCACCTTCATCAATGAGCCCCCCCCCCACCTCCATTAATGAGCCTTCCCTCCCCCCCACCTCCATCAATGAGCCTTCCCTCCCCCCCACCTCCATCAATGAGCCTACTCTCTCCACCTCCATCAATGAGCCTACTCTCCCCCCACCTCCATCAATGAGCCTTCTCTCCCCACCTCCATCAATGAGCCTCTCCCCCCCCACCTCCATCAATGAGCCTTCTCTCTCCACTTCCATAAACTTGGCCACCCATGACCCTGTTGCTGGTTAGCTGATTCTCCTTCCTTAGACCTATTTTGGTGGGTCCTGACCACTACAGGCCGGGAACATCCCACAAGAGCTGCTGTTTTTGAATAGCTCTGACCCAGTTGTTTAGACATTACAATTTGGTCCTTGTCAAAGTCCCTAAAATTCTTACACTTGTCCATTTTTTCTGCTTTCATCACATCAACTTCAGGGACAACATGTTCACGCTGCATAATATATCCCACCCATTTTCAAATGCTATTGTCACCAGACAATCAATGTTAATCGATTTACCCGTGAGTGGTCAGAATGTTATGGCTGATCGGGGGTACAGAGAAGGATGGGTGTGTATATACTGTATACAGCTGTGGCCAAAAGTTTTGAGAATTACACAAATATGAATTTTCACAAATTCTGCTGCCTCAGTGTTTTTAGATCTTTGTGTTTGATGTTACTATGGGATACTGAAGTATAATGCCAAGCATTCCATAAGTGTCAAAGGCTTTTATAAACAATGACATGAAGTTTATGCAAAGAGTCAATATTTTCAGTGATGACCTTTCTTTTCCAAGACCTCTGCATTCCCCCCGGCATGATATCTATCACATCCTGACTGGTGGCCACCCCCCATTCTTGCATAATCAATGCTTGGAGTTTTCCAGAATTTGTGTGGGGGGGGGGGTTTTCATCCGCCTCTTAAGGATTGACCACAAGTTCTCAATGGGATTAAGTTCTGGGGAGTTTCCTGACCATGGACCCAAAATTTCCATGTTTTGTTCCCCAAATCACTTAGTTATCACCTTTGCCTTATTTTAAGGTGCTCCATCATGCTGGAAAAGGCATCTTGGATGGTTGGGAGAAGTTGCTCTCGGAGGATGTTTTTGTATTATTCTTTATTCATGGCGGTGTTCTTGGGCAAAATTGTGAGTGGGCCCCCCACTCCCTTGGCTGAGAGGCAACCCCACACATGAATGGTTTCAGGATACATGACACAGGACTGATGGTAACCTTTTCTTCTTCGGACAAGGTTTTTTTTCAGATGCCCCAAACAATCGGAAAGGGGATTCATCAGAGAAAATGACTTTCCCCCAGTCCTCAGCAGTCCACTCCCTGTACCCTTTGCAGAATATCAGACTGTCCCTGATGTTTTTCCTGAAGGAAAGTGGCTTCTTTGCGGCCCTTGTTGACACCAGACCATCCTCCAGAAGTCTTCTCCTCACTGTGTGTGCCGATGTCCTCCTCGGGGTGGTGCCCCGATCCCGCAGCTGAATCACCTGTAGGAGGCGCTCCTGGTGCTTGCTGGACTTTTTTGGGTGCCCTGAAGCCTTCTTCACAAATGCAGTGGAAATGTTTTTTATGGGATTAAGTTCATTTTCATTGTAAAGAGGGACTTTGCAATTAATTGGCAATTCATCTGATGGGTCTTCATAACATTCTGGTTATACATGGAAATTGCCATCATAAAAACTGAGGCAGCAGAATTTGTGAACATTAATATTTGTCATTCTCAAACCTTTTGGCCACGGCTGTATATTGAGGGGACATATATACATTGTATACAGTCAGTGGTGAGAATGTTGAGGCTAATATCGGTGTATACAGAGGGGGAGGGCTGTATATATATATATATATATATATATATATATATATATATATATATACATACACAGTATCTCACAAAAGTAAGTACACCCCTCAGTGACATTTGTGTAAATCTTTTCTTCTATCTTTTCATGTGACAACACTGAAGAAATGACACTTGTCTACAATGTAAAGTAGTGAGTGTACAGCTTGTATAACAGTGTAAATTTGCTGTCCCCTCAAAATAACTCAACACACAGCCATTAATGTCTAAACCGCTGGCAACAAAAGTCAGTACACCCCTAAGTGAAAATCTCCAAATTGGGCCCAAAGTGTCAATATTTTGTGTGACCACCATTATTTTCCAGCACTGCCTCAACCCTCTTGGACATGGAGGTCACCAGAGCTTCACAGGTTGTCACTGGAGTCCTCTTCCCCTCCTCCATGATGACATCACAGAGCTGGTGGATGTTAGAGACCTTGCGCTCCTCCACCTTCCGTTTGAGGAGGTCCCACAGATGATCAATAGGGTTTAGGTCTGGAGACATGCTTGGCCAGTCCATCACCTTTACCCTCAGCTTCTTTAGCAAGGCAGTGGTGGTCTTGGAGGTGTGTTTGGGGTGGTTATCATGTTGGAATACTGCCCTGCGGTCCAGTCTCTGAAGGGAGGGGATCATGCTCTGCTTCAGTATGTCACAGTACATGTTGGCATTCATGGTTCCCTCAATGATCTGTAGCCCCCCAGTGCCGGCAGCACTCATGCAGCCCCAGACCATGACACTCCCACCACCATGCTTGACTGTAGACAAGACACACTTGTCTTTGTCCTCCTCACCTGGTTGCCCCCACACACGCTTGTCACCATCTGAACCAAATACGTTTATCTTGGTCTCATCAGACCACAGTACATGGTTCCAGTAATCAATGTCCTTAGTCTGCTTGTCTTCAGCAAACTGTTTGCGGACTTTCTTGTCCATCATCTTTAGAAGAGGCTTCCTTCTGGGACGACAGCCATGCAGACCAATTTGATGCAGTGTGCGGCGTATGGTCTGAGCACTGACAGGCTGACCCCCCACCCCTACAACCTCTGCAGCAATGCTGGCAGCACTCATACGTCTATTTCCCAAAGACAACCTCTGGATATGACGCTGAGCACGTGACCTCAACTTCTTTGGTGGACCATGGCGAGGCCTGTTCTGAGTGGAACCTGTCCTGTTATACCGCTGTATGGTCTTGGCCACCAGGCTGCAGCTCAGTTTCAGAGTCTTGGCAATCTTCTTATAGCCTAGGCCATCTTTATGTAGAGCAACAATTCTTTATTTCAGATCCTCAGAGAGTTCTTTGCCATGAGGTGCCATGTTGAACTTCCAGTGACCAGTATGAGAGAGTGAGAGCGATAACACCAAATTTAACACACCTGCTCCCCATTCACACCTGAGACCTTGTAACACTAACCAGTCACATGACACCGGGGGAGGGAAAATGGCTAATTGGGCCCAATTTGGAGATTTTCACTTAGGGGTGTACTGACTTTTGTTGCCAGCAGTTTAGACATTAATAGCTGTTTGTTGAGTTATTTTGAGGGGACAGCAAATTTACACTGTTATACAAGCTGTACACTCACTACTTTACATTGTAGACAAGTGTCATTTCTTCAGTGTTGTCACATGAAAAGATAGAAGAAAAGATTTACACAAATGTCACTGAGGGGTGTACTTACTTTTGTCAGATACTGTATATACATTGTATACAGTCAGTGGTCAGAATGTTATGGCTGATCGGTGGATGTTCTCCTCGATCTTCCTCTCCTTGACATACATGTTCCTCTTCACATACACGTTCCTCTTCACATACATGTTCCTCTTCACATACATGCTCCTCTTCACATACATGCTCCTCTTCACATACATGTTCCTCTTCACATACATGCTCCTCTTCACATACATGTTCCTCTTCACATACATGTTCCTCTTCACATACATGCTCCTCTTCACATACATGTTCCTCTTCACATACATGCTCCTCTTCACATACATGTTCCTCTTCACATACATGCTCCTCTTCACATACATGTTCCTCTTCACATACATGCTCCTCTTCACATACATGCTCCTCTTCACATACATGTTCCTCTTCACATACATGTTCCTCTTCACATACATGCTCCTCTTCACATACATGTTCGTCTTCACATACATGTTCCTCTTCACATACATGTTCCTCTTCACATACATGTTCCTCTTCACATACATGTTCCTCTTCAGAATGACATTTGAAGAATAAATTCTGGTATACGGAGTATACAGATGAATCTTTATGGGTCTCCTCGGCGTCTCCAGCGCGTCGTTTCATGTCGGTGTGAGTCGCCTGTAGAGGATACACATGTTTACTCCTGGGTGCGTCCAGCTGCCATTGTTTGCCCAGGAAGCAGCCCTTAGCCCGGGTCAGGTGCCGCTCCGCCATTATCTGACTGATTTACGGGGGGCTCTTGTCTTTTTAATAAGGCCTCTGTACATCAAACGAGCTCAGGGGCCATAAATGAGAGCGTTTGATGAAGCCTCCTAATCTGTGCGGCCCGGATCTCCGACACTAAATGACTTTACAAGGCGAGGAAACACCTGCACCAGGCCTGATAACTGCCAGACCTGCAGAGTAAACAGGCCTGGCACCGCCGGGAGGGGCTGACACCACTTCCTCCTCTACAAGGACCATTACATTCAATGGATAACAATGGATTCTTCTTCTTTTTGTGGTTCCTCCTCTGTGGGGATGAGTTGTAGAGTCCACCATGCTGGAAAATGTTTTCATACCACCCCCAGGCTTTTGTTGGCATCTTGCTGGGTTGTTGAGAGGTACAAGCACAGGATTTATGCTAGGAGGGGGGATTTCGGGGGAGGAACATGTGTACTAAGTGGAGGGGAGGGGGGGCCCACATGGTGACTTCCCGTCACTACAGCTAGGAGGGGGGATTTCTAGGGGGATTTAGGGAGGCATTTATTCTAGGAGGATAGATTTATTCTAGGAGGGGGGATTTATGCTAAGAATGGAGATTTGTGGTAAGAGGGGGAATTTATACTACAGGGGGGGGGGGGTTGTGGGGAGGGGTTATACTAGGATGGGGTTTTTGTGGGGGCAATTTATTCTAACAGAGATGATTTGTGGTAAGAGGGGGTATTTATACTAGGAGGGGGATTTTTGATATGTGAAGGATATATACTAGGAGGGATGATTTGTGGGAGAGGATTTATTCTATGAGGGGAGATTTGTGGGGGAGGATTTATGCTAGGAGGGGGGATTTATACTAGGAGGGGGGATTTGTGATAATTGGGGTATTTATACTAGGAGGGGGTATTTATACTAGGAGGGGGGATTTGTGATAACTGCGGTATTTATACTAGGAGGGGGGATTTATACTAGGAGGGGGGATTTGTGATAACTGGGGTATTTATACTAGGAGGGGGGATTTATACTAGGAGGGGGGATTTGTGATAACTGGGGTATTTATACTAGGAGGGGGGATTTATTCTAAGAGCGGGGATTTGTGATAACTGGGGTATTTATGCTCGGAAGGGGAAATTTGTGATAACTGGGGTATTTATACTAGGAGGGGGGATTTGTGATAACTGGGGTATTAATACTAGGAGGGGGGATTTATACTAGGAGGGGGGATTTATACTAGGAGGGGGGATTTGTGATAACTGGGGTATTTATACTAGGAGGGGGGATTTGTGATAACTGGGGTATTTATACTAGGAGGGGGTATTTATTCTAGGAGGGGGGATTTGTGATAACTGGGGTATTTATACTAGGAGGGGGGATTTGTGATAACTGGGGTATTTATACTAGGAGGGGGGATTTATTCTAGGAGGGGGGATTTGTGATAACTGGGGTATTTATACTAGGAGGGGGTATTTATTCTAGGAGGGGGGATTTGTGATAACTGGGGTATTAATACTAGGAGGGGGGATTTGTGATAACTGGGGTATTAATACTAGGAGGGGGGATTTATACTAGGAGGGGGGATTTATACTAGGAGGGGGGATTTGTGATAACTGGGGTATTTATACTAGGAGGGGGGATTTGTGATAACTGGGGTATTTATTCTAGGAGGGGGGATTTGTGATACGTGAAGGATATATACTAGGAGGGACGATTTCTGGGAGAGGATTTATTCTATGAGGGGGGGATTTGTGGGGGAGTATTAATACTAGGAGGGGGGATTTGTGATAACTGGGGTATTTATACTAGGAGGGGGGATTTGTGATAACTGGGGTATTTATTCTAGGAGGGGGGATTTGTGATAACTGGGGTATTTATACTAGGAGGGGGTATTTATGCTCGGAAGGGGGAATTTGTGATAACTGGGGTATTTATACTAGGAGGAGTATTTATTCTAGGAGGGGGGATTTGTGATAACTGGGGTATTAATACTAGGAGGGGGATTTATACTAGGAGGGGGGATTTATACTAGGAGGGGGGATTTGTGATAACTGGGGTATTTATACTAGGAGGGGGGATTTGTGATAACTGGGGTATTTATACTAGGAGGGGGGATTTGTGATAACTGGGGTATTTATACTAGGAGGGGGGATTTATACTAGGAGGGGGGATTTGTGATAACTGGGGTATTTATACTAGGAGGGGGGATTTGTGATAACTGGGGTATTTATACTAGGAGGGGGGATTTGTGATAACTGGGGTATTTATTCTAGGAGGGGGGATTTGTGATAACTGGGGTATTTATTCTAGGAGGGGGGATTTGTGATAACTGGGGTATTTATACTAGGAGGGGGGATTTATACTAGGAGGGGGGATTTGTGATAACTGGGGTATTAATACTAGGAGGGGGTATTTATACTAGGAGGGGGTATTTATACTAGGAGGGGGGATTTGTGATAACTGGGGTATTTATACTAGGAGGGGGGATTTGTGATAACTGGGGTATTTATACTAGGAGGGGGGATTTGTGATAACTGGGGTATTTATTCTAGGAGGGGGGATTTGTGATAACTGGGGTATTTATACTAGGAGGAGGTATTTATTCTAGGAGGGGGGATTTGTGATAACTGGGGTATTAATACTAGGAGGGGGGATTTATACTAGGAGGGGGGATTTATACTAGGAGGGGGGATTTGTGATAACTGGGGTATTTATACTAGGAGGGGGGATTTGTGATAACTGGGGTATTTATACTAGGAGGGGGGATTTGTGATAACTGGGGTATTTATACTAGGAGGGGGGATTTGTGATAACTGGGGTATTTATACTAGGAGGGGGGATTTGTGATAACTGGGGTATTTATACTAGGAGGGGGGATTTGTGATAACTGGGGTATTAATACTAGGAGGGGGGATTTGTGATAACTGGGTTATTTATACTAGGAGGGGGGATTTGTGATAACTGGGGTATTAATACTAGGAGGGGGGATTTGTGATAACTGGGGTATTTATACTAGGAGGGGGGATTTGTGATAACTGGGGTATTTATACTAGGAGGGGGGATTTGTGATAACTGGGGTATTTATACTAGGAGGGGGGATTTGTGATAACTGGGTTATTTATACTAGGAGGGGGGATTTGTGATAACTGGGGTATTAATACTAGGAGGGGGGATTTGTGATAACTGGGGTATTTATACTAGGAGGGGGGATTTGTGATAACTGGGGTATTTATTCTAGGAGGGGGGATTTGTGATAACTGGGGTATTTATACTAGGAGGGGGGATTTGGGGTGGAAGGTTATGTGCTAGGAAGAGAAATTTGGGGGTGGGGGGGAGGATTTGTGCTTGGAGGGGGAGTGGGGGGATCTCGTTAGCGCGGTGCAGCAAAGTGCTACACGGCTGAACTTCCCTCGCCGTCCGAATCACCTCGGCCTGCATGGGGGATGGGGGGGTTGTGACTTGTGAGCCGCCGCTGTGATGTGTTAATCATCAATATCGGACAAATTGATAGGTTACAGTTAATGGCGCCGACATATACTGCGTCCTTTTACAGTCTGGAGAAAACACAAATGATGGAATCCTCCCTCTGGCTTCCCTTCAGTGTTGCACAGGTGTAGCGGCTCCCCTCCTGGACTGAAACGGCTTCCTCTGATTTCACTGCACACTGTGAGCTCCTCACTATGTGCATTAGAAGCTGCAGCAAATCAAATAGAGCCCCGCCCCATTTCCTGGCTGGAGGATGTCCAGCATCATCTAGTCCACATATGTCAAACACAAGGCCCAAGGGCGGAATCCGGCCCACCAGGCCACGTCATGTGGCCCTGGCACCCAGGGCTTTTGAACTCAACTCTGGACTATGTACATAGCGCACCCTGCACCCTGTACACAGCACACCCCTGAACCCTGCACTCTGTACATAGCGCAACCCTGAACCCTGCACTCTGTACATAGCGCAACCCTGAACCCTGCACTCTGTACATAGCGCACCCCTAAACCCTGCACTCTGTACATAGCGCACCCCTGAACCCTGCACTCTGTACATAGCGCACCCCTGAACCCTGCACTCTGTACATAGCGCATCCCTCCACCCTGCACTCTGTACACAGAGCACCCCTGAATCCTGCACTGTGTACATAGCGCAACCCTGAACCCTGCACTCTATACATAGCGCACCCCTGAACCCTGCACTCTGTACACAGAGCACCCCTGAATCCTGCACTGTGTACATAGCGCAACCCTGAACCCTGCACTCTATACATAGCGCACCCCTGAACCCTGCACTCTGTACATAGCGCACCCCTGAACCCTGCACTCTGTACATAGCGCACCCCTGAACCCTGCACTCTGTACATAGCGCACCCCTGAACCCTGCACTCTGTACATAGCATACCCCTGAACCACGCACTCTATACATAGCACACTGCTGAACCCTGCACTCTGTATATAGCATACCCCTGAACCCTGCACTCTGTACATAGCGCACCCCTGAACCCTGCACTCTGTACATAGCGCACCCCTGAACCCTGCACTCTGTACATAGCATACCCCTGAACCACGCACTCTATACATAGCGCACTGCTGAACCCTGCACTCTGTATATAGCATACCCCTGAACCCTGCACTCTGTACATATAGCGCACCCCTGAACCTTGCACTCTGACCATAGCACAACCTGGAACCCTGCACTCTGTACATAGCACACGACGGAACCCTGCACTCTGTACATAGCGCATTCCTGAACCCTGCACTCTGTACATAGTGCACTCCTAAACCCTGCACATAGCACACCCCTGAACCCTGCACTCTGTACATAGCACACCCCTGAACCCTGCATTCTGTGCATAGAGCTCTCCTGAACCCTGCACTCTCCTGAACACTGCACTCTGTACATAGCACATCCCTGAACCCTGCACTTTGTCCATAGCGCTCTCCTGAACCCTGCACTCTGTACATAGCGCACTCCTGAGCTCTGAACTCTGTACATAGCACATCCCTGAATCCTGCATTCTGTACATAGCGCTCTCCCGAACTCTGAACTCTGTACATAGCACATCCCTGAATCCTGCATTCTGTACATAGCGCTCTCCCGAACTCTGCACTCTGTACAGAGCACATCCCTGAACCCTGCACTCTGTACATAGCATATGTCTGAACCCTGCACTCTGAACATAGCGCTCTCCTGAACTCTGCAATCTGAACATAGTGCTCTTCTGAACTCTGCACTCTGTACATAGCACATCCCTGCACTCTGAACATAGCACTCTCCCGAACTCTGCACTCTGTACATAGCACATCCCTGAACACTTCACTCTGTACATAGCGCTCTCCTGAACCACGCACTCTATACATAGTGCACCCCTGAGCTCTGCACTCTGTACATAGCGCTCTCCTGAACCCTGCACTCTGTTCATAGTGCACTCCTAAACCCTGCACATAGCACACCCCTGAACCCTGCACTCTGTACATAGCACACCCCTGAACCCTGCATTCTGTGCATAGAGCTCTCCTGAACCCTGCACTCTCCTGAACCCTGCACTCTGTACATAGCACATCCCTGAACCCTGCACTATGTACATAGCGCACTCCTGAGCTCTGAACTCTGTACATAGCACATCCCTGAATCCTGCATTCTGTACATAGCGCTCTCCCGAACTCTGCACTCTGTACAGAGCACATCCCTGAACCCTGCACTCTGTACATAGCATATGTCTGAACCCTGCACTCTGAACATAGCGCTCTCCTGAACTCTGCAATCTGAACATAGTGCTCTTCTGAACTCTGCACTCTGTACATAGCACATCCCTGAACCCTGCACTCTGTACATAGCACATCCCTGAACCCTGCACTCTGTACATAGCACATCCCTGCACTCTGAACATAGCACTCTCCTGAACTCTGCACTCTGTACATAGCACATCCCTGAACGCTGCACTCTGTACATAGCTCACCCATTAACTCTGTACATAGCACACTGAAACTGTTAGTACTTTTTGCCCGTTTTAAAATCCTCCCACTGTTGGGAGTGCAATTTAGCCACACCCACTGTTGATGCGGTTCGGTGGGTTGGAGCGTGGTTGAGTTCCTCTGCCGTGCACCCTGGATACATTTGTATAGTCTTACAGATACAACCGGCCCATTGAGGACAACCATAATGTGTCCCGCAATTAAATTGATTTTGCTACCCCTGATCCAGTCCTTTTTTTCCCTAGCCTAACTGTCCCTGGCCCCGCCCCTTTCATTCATTGGATTTCAGTTCTTACACACATGGAGGCTCAGCATCACATGTGGGCGTTACCTATGCAAATACAGTCTCCCTAGGAACGCCCACTCCTACAGACTGACACCCACCCATCAAAGCATTTTGGTATTTGCATAACTCCTCCCACTGCTTGTATTGAGGCTTCTTGTACAAATCGGCAAGAAAAAAAATTCTGGAAAGTAGGCGGGGCCAGAGAGTAAGTGTAAAATCATTCAATACAGGAAGGGGATCCATAGTAATGGAGGAGATAAATACCTAGAAAATATGTCACATGTCATCATTGTGATTTAAAGTGAATGTAACTCTCAGACATGAAATCTGAACAAGGCACATCCCTCTATAGTGTATGCTTGTCTCAATCCAGAGCACTAAGTGTCATTTCTGTCTGCTGCCTCTTTTCTCTGCTATCTGCATGAGTCACATCTGACAGGTTTTCCTGACACCAAGAGATAAAAGGTGACAGGGGAGAGAGCTTCAGCACACAGCCTGTGATTGACAGCCTCAGCTCTGTTCCTGTGTGCTGTGTGAAAGGGGGGGGTCCCGTCCCACCCCTCCCTCCCCTCCCCTCCAATCAGCTCTCACTGAGCTCTGCAGAGTGTATCTTTAGCTCCCCACCCCCTGCTATCTGAAACCTCAGACAAGCTGTATAAATTCGGCACGGATGTAGAGAAGAGAAGACCGCAGATAAAAAGGTACATCTTATGTAGGAGGATTTGTTTCTCTGTGTATCACATGAGGCCAGTCACTGCACTGGGTATATGGAAGGGTTTACAATCACTTTAAGGATCAGTAGACCCGGTCAGTAAAATTATTAGCATAGGTGAGGGCAGTTTTTAGTTTTCTCCCGGAGTTCTGCTTAACATTAATGTCATTTTCAAATGTAATTTTCAATCCATTTAATTCTGCAGCTTTTAGCTTTTATTAAAATAATCCCCGGTGATCCTGCCATGGAGGTCATGTCCGGGTACTTCCTGTTATAGGGTGACAACGCTCAGTCCCTGCTGAGATTGAAACGTCTGGGAATGGAGGATTCAGTAATAGTGTGGGGGGGGGAGGGGGTCAGATGAGGGACCCCAGGGTCAGATCGGGGGGGGGGGGGGGTCAGATGAGGGCCCCAGGGTCAGATCGGGGGGGGGGGGTCAGATGAGGGCCCCAGGGTCAGATCGGGGGGGGTCAGATGAGGGCCCCAGGGACAGGTCAGGGGGGGGTCAGATGAGGGCCCAGGGACAGGTCCAGGGGGAGGGGGCGGGGGTCAGATGAGGGACCCCAGGGTCAGATGGGGGGGGGGTCAGATGAGGGCCCCAGGGACAGGTCGGGGGGGGGGTCAGATGAGGGCCCCAGGGACAGGTCCAGGGGGAGGGGGCGGGGGTCAGATGAGGGGCCCAGGGACAGTTCCAGGGGGAGGGGGCGGGGGTCAGATGAGGGGCCCAGGGTCAGATCGGGGGGGGGGGTCAGATGAGGGCCCCAGGGTCAGATCGGGGGGGGGGGGTCAGATGAGGGCCCCAGGGTCAGATCGGGGGGGGTCAGATGAGGGCCCCAGGGACAGGTCAGGGGGGGGTCAGATGAGGGCCCAGGGACAGGTCCAGGGGGAGGGGGCGGGGGTCAGATGAGGGACCCCAGGGTCAGATGGGGGGGGGGGTCAGATGAGGGCCCCAGGGACAGGTCGGGGGGGGGGTCAGATGAGGGCCCCAGGGACAGGTCCAGGGGGAGGGGGCGGGGGTCAGATGAGGGGCCCAGGGACAGTTCCAGGGGGAGGGGGCGGGGGTCAGATGAGGGGCCCAGGGACAGGTCCAGGGGGAGGGGGCGGGGGTCAGATGAGGGGCCCAGGGACAGTTCCAGGGCGAGGGGGCGGGGGTCAGATGAGGGGCCCAGGGACAGGTCGGGGGGGGGTAGATGAGAGCCCCAGGGACAGGTCGGGGGGGGGCGGGGGTCAGATGAGGGCCCCAGGGACAGGTCGGGGGCGGGGGTCAGATGAGGGGCCCAGGGACAGTTCCAGGGGGAGGGGGCGGGGTCAGATGAGGGGCCCAGGGACAGGTCGGGGCGGGGGTCAGATGAGGGCCCCAGGGACAGGTCCGGGGGGGGGGGGCGGGGATCAGATGAGGGCCCCAGAGACAGGTCGGGGGGGGGTCAGATGAGGGCCCCAGGGACAGGTCTGAGGGTAGGAGGACACAGAGAGCTCTAACATGCACTGATGTTTTCCTCTCCTCCATTGACATTGGCAGGTACACCATCTTCACAAGCAGCTGGAAGAAGAGAAGGATGGGGCCCAGAAGAAAATCTCCAAACTCGGTGATCTCCTCCGGTGAGTGCTGTGACATTGGTAGGGTTCCTAATGTTCTGACCACAAGGGGGCGCTGTGCCATTGCATTCTACCACCTTCTGTCCTATGGCAGGGGGCCCGCCGCACATCAGACAAGACGAGCTGGGGGGGGGGGGGGGGGGGTTGGGGGGGCCTGCTTGTGGCCCCACCTGACCATTCAGAGTAACAATTTATAATCAACAAGGGCCACATCTGTATAACTATGTATAACAGGTTTAATAATCGATAGAGGAGTTTAGTTCTTGTCACCTTTAGTGGGTTCAAGAGTTTGCAATCTAAAATCAGTCAACAATCAAAAGTGTAATTCTCAGGTCAGGGGATCTAAAGGGATCACCCCTAAATATTTATTGTCTATATATTATTATTATTGTTGTTCTTTTTAGTGTATTTTGAGTGTAAAAATCCATTCACAAAGATGATCCCTCCATAACTTAAGGCTGGTTCTAGGCTGGTGATAATGGTGAGGTTCCAGGCTGGACTCCTTTCACTCCCTTTCTCCTCTTCTTCCATCGCCTGGCTCCCTTTCTTCTCTCCTTCCATCGCCTGGCTCCCTTTCTTCCCTCCTTCCATCGCCTGGCTCCCTTTCATCTCTCCTTCCATCGCCTGGCTCCCTTTCTTCTCTCCTTCCATCGCCTGGCTCCCTTTTATCTCTCCTTCCATCGCCTGGCTCCCTTTTATCTCTCCTTCCATCACCTGGCTCCCTTTCTTCTCTCCTTCCATCGCCTGGCTCCCTTTCATCTCTCCTTCCATCGCCTGGCTCCCTTTCTTCTCTCCTTCCATCGCCTGGCTCCCTTTCTTCTCTCCTTCCATCGCCTGGCTCCCTTTCATCTCTCCTTCCATCGCCTGGCTCCCTTTCATCTCTCCTTCCATCGCCTGGCTCCCTTTTATCTCTCCTTCCATCGCCTGGCTCCCTTTCATCTCTCCTTCCATCGTCTGGCTCCCTTTCTTCCCTCCTTCCATCGCCTGGCTCCCTTTTATCTCTCCTTCCATCGCCTGGCTCCCTTTCATCTCTCCTTCCATCGCCTGGCTCCCTTTTATCTCTCCTTCCATCGCCTGGCTCCCTTTCATCTCTCCTTCCATCGCCTGGCTCCCTTTTATCTCTCCTTCCATCGCCTGGCTCCCTTTCTTCCCTCCTTCCATCGCCTGGCTCCCTTTCTTGTCTCCTTCCATCGCCTGGCTCCCTTTCATCTCTCCTTCCATCGCCTGGCTCCCTTTCTTCCCTCCTTCCATCGCCTGGCTCCCTTTCATCTCTCCTTCCATCGCCTGGCTCCCTTTCATCTCTCCTTCCATCACCTGGCTCCCTTTCTTCTCTCCTTCCATCGCCTGGCTCCCTTTCATCTCTCCTTCCATCGCCTGGCTCCCTTTCATCTCTCCTTCCATCGCCTGGCTCCCTTTCATCTCTCCTTCCATCGCCTGGCTCCCTTCCATCTCTCCTTCCATCGCCTGGCTCCCTTTCTTCTCTCCTTCCATCGCCTGGCTCCCTTTCTTGTCTCCTTCCATCGCCTGGCTCCCTTTCTTCTCTCCTTCCATCGCCTGGCTCCCTTCCATCTCTCCTTCCATCGCCTGGCTCCCTTCCATCTCTCCTTCCATTGCCTGGCTCCCTTTTATCTCTCCTTCCATCGCCTGGCTCCCTTCCATCTCTCCTTCCATCGCCTGGCTCCCTTTCTTCTCTCCTTCCATCGCCTGGCTCCCTTTCTTGTCTCCTTCCATCGCCTGGCTCCCTTTCTTCTCTCCTTCCATCGCCTGGCTCCCTTCCATCTCTCCTTCCATCGCCTGGCTCCCTTCCATCTCTCCTTCCATTGCCTGGCTCCCTTTTATCTCTCCTTCCATCGCCTGGCTCCCTTTCATCTCTCCTTCCATCGCCTGGCTCCCTTTCATCTCTCCTTCCATCGCCTGGCTCCCTTTCATCTCTCCTTCCATTGCCTGGCTCCCTTTCATCTCTCCTTCCATCGCCTGGCTCCCTTCCATCTCTCCTTCCATCGCCTGGCTCCCTTTCTTCTCTCCTTCCATCGCCTGGCTCCCTTTCTTGTCTCCTTCCATCGCCTGGCTCCCTTTCATCTCTCCTTCCATCGTCTGGCTCCCTTTCTTCCCTCCTATCATCGCCTGGCTCCCTTTTATCTCTCCTTCCATCGCCTGGCTCCCTTCCATCTCTCCTTCCATCGCCTGGCTCCCTTTCTTCTCTCCTTCCATCGCCTGGCTCCCTTTCTTCTCTCCTTCCATCGCCTGGCTCCCTTTCATCTCTCCTTCCATCGCCTGGCTCCCTTTCTTCTCTCCTTCCATCGCCTGGCTCCCTTTCTTCTCTCCTTCCATCGCCTGGCTCCCTTTCATCTCTCCTTCTATCGCCTGGCTCCCTTTCTTCTCTCCTTCCATCGCCTGGCTCCCTTTCTTGTCTCCTTCCATCGCCTGGCTCCCTTTCCTGTCTCCTTCCATCGCCTGTCTCCCTTTCTTCTCTCCTTCCATCGCCTGGCTCCCTTTCATCTCTCCTTCCATCGCCTGGCTCCCTTTCATCTCTCCTTCCATCGCCTGGCTCTCTTTCATCTCTCCTTCCATCGCCTGGCTCCCTTTCTTGTCTCCTTCCATCGCCTGGCTCCCTTTCTTCTCTCCTTCCATCGCCTGGCTCCCTTTCATCTCTCCTTCCATCGCCTGGCTCCCTTTCTTGTCTCCTTCCATCGCCTGGCTCCCTTTCTTGTCTCCTTCCATCGCCTGGCTCCCTTTCTTGTCTCCTTCCATCGCCTGGCTCCCTTTCTTCTCTCCTTCCATCGCCTGGCTCCCTTTCATCTCTCCTTCCATCGCCTGGCTCCCTTTCATCTCTCCTTCCATCGCCTGGCTCCCTTTCTTGTCTCCTTCCATCGCCTGGCTCCCTTTCATCTCTCCTTCCATCGCCTGGCTCCCTTTCATCTCTCCTTCCATCGCCTGGCTCCCTTTCTTCCCTCCTTCCATCGCCTGGCTCCCTTTCATCTCTCCTTCCATCGCCTGGCTCCCTTTCATCTCTCCTTCCATCGCCTGGCTCCCTTTCTTCTCTCCTTCCATCGCCTGGCTCCCTTTCATCTCTCCTTCCATCGCCTGGCTCCCTTTCATCTCTCCTTCCATCGCCTGGCTCCCTTTCTTCCCTCCTTCCATCGCCTGGCTCCCTTTCATCTCTCCTTCCATCGCCTGGCTCCCTTTCATCTCTCCTTCCATCGCCTGGCTCCCTTTCTTCTCTCCTTCCATCGCCTGGCTTCCTTTCATCTCTCCTTCCATCGCCTGGCTCCCTTTCTTGTCTTCTTCCATCGCCTGGCTCCCTTTCCTGTCTCCTTCCATCGCCTGGCTCCCTTTCATCTCTCCTTCCATCGCCTGGCTCCCTTTCATCTCTCCTTCCATCGTCTGGCTCCCTTTCTTCTCTCCTTCCATCGCCTGGCTCCCTTTCATCTCTCCTTCCATCGCCTGGCTCCCTTTCTTCTCTCCTTCCATCGCCTGGCTCCCTTTCATCTCTCCTTCCATCGCCTGGCTCCCTTTCATCTCTCCTTCCATCGCCTGGCTCCCTTTCTTCTCTCCTTCCATCGCCTGGCTCCCTTTCTTCTCTCCTTCCATCGCCTGGCTCCCTTTCATCTCTCCTTCCATCGCCTGGCTCCCTTTCTTCTCTCCTTCCATCGCCTGGCTCCCTTTCCTGTCTCCTTCCATCGCCTGGCTCCCTTTCATCTCTCCTTCCATCGCCTGGCTCCCTTTCATCTCTCCTTCCATCGTCTGGCTCCCTTTCTTCTCTCCTTCCATCGCCTGGCTCCCTTTCATCTCTCCTTCCATCGCCTGGCTCCCTTTCTTCTCTCCTTCCATCGCCTGGCTCCCTTTCTTGTCTCCTTCCATCACCTGGCTCCCTTTCATCTCTCCTTCCATCGCCTGGCTCCCTTTCTTCTCTCCTTCCATCGCCTGGCTCCCTTTCTTGTCTCCTTCCATCGCCTGGCTCCCTTTCTTGTCCCCATCCATCACCTGGCTCCCTTTCATCTCTCCTTCCATCGCCTGGCTCCCTTTCATCTCTCGTGGATCTCATTACCCAGTGGTCAATTACCTGATTGTTGATATGAAAAGGCTCCCGCTCTTTGTGCCGATCTCCAGCTCCTCCCGCCCTCTGCTCTGCTGATAGGATGACAACATTGGTGGGGCGGAGAGGAGACATGGCTGTATAACAGGAGGTAATCGGTGACCGCGGTCATCACACCTCCAGCTGTGTGGCCCGATCCCCAACAAGCAATCCTTGTTAGAACATGCAGCCCTGGCCTACCAGACAAATGCCCAGTGTTCCCTATGGCCAGTCCGGGCCTGGTTATTTCTGTGTTCTTGGGGTTCCACACACAGCCAGGGCTCCCAGCTAGGACTAAAGGCTCCCTGTGGCCAATTATTATCAAATGAAAGCTGCAGACCTTCCCTGGAAACTATGAGGAAGGTTCAGGCTGTTAATCCATCAATGGATGAAAACTCCGACATGAGAACTGGACATGATTTCTTCCTGACCACCAATCACAACAGAGGAGCAGCTCATTAAAGCCTAACTCTGATCACAAAAAAATGTCATTGAAATAAATACCAGAGTACCTGAAGATAGCCCATACAAGCACTTACTTTTAGGCCAAAAAGTTGAATTTTGGTCTCATGTGACCAGATCACCTTCTTCCACATGTTTGCTGTGTCCTCCACATGGCTTCTCACAAACTACAAACAGGACTTCTTATGACTTTCTTTCACCAATGTCTTTCTTCTTGTCACTCTTCCATAAAGGGCAGATTTGTGGAGAACACGACTAATAGTTGTCCTGTGGACAGATTCTCCCACCTGAGCTGTGGATCTCTGCAGCTCCTCCAGAGTTACCATGGACCTCTTGGCTCTTCTCTGATGAATGTTCTCCTTGCCCAGCCTGTCAGTTTAGGTGGACGGCCATGTCTTGGTAGGTTTGCAGTTGTGCCATACTCTTTCCATTTTCCGATGATGGATTGAACAGAGCTCCGTGAGATGTTCAAAGCTTGGGAGATGTTTTTATAACCTAACCCTGCTTTATACTTCTCCACAACTTTATCCCTGACCTGTCTGGTGTGTTCATTGGCCTTCATGATGCTGTTCATTCTTCCCAATGACCACAAGTGTAAGAACCATTCTTCCCAATGACCACAAGTGTAAGGACCATTCTTCCCAATGACCACAAGTGTAAGGACCATTCTTCCCAATGACCACAAGTGTAAGGACCATTCTTCCCAATGACCACAAGTGTAAGGACCGTTCTTCCCAATGACCACAAGTGTAGGGACCGTTCTTCCCAATGACCACAAGTGTAGGGACCATTCTTCCCAATGACCACAAGTGTAGGGACCATTCTTCCCAATGACCACAAGTGTAAGGACCATTCTTCCCAATGACCACAAGTGTAAGGACCATTCTTCCCAATGACCACAAGTGTAAGGACCATTCTTCCCAATGACCACAAGTGTAAGGAGCATTCTTCCCAATGACCACAAGTGTAAGGAGCATTCTTCCCAATGACCACAAGTGTAGGGACCATTCTTCCCAATGACCACAAGTGTAGGGACCATTCTTCCCAATGACCACAAGTGTAAGGACCATTCTTCCCAATGACCACAAGTGTAAGGACCATTCTTCCCAATGACCACAAGTGTAAGGACCATTCTTCCCAATGACCACAAGTGTAAGGACCATTCTTCCCAATGACCACAAGTGTAAGGACCATTCTTCCCAATGACCACAAGTGTAAGGACCATTCTTCCCAATGACCACAAGTGTAAGGACCATTCTTCCCAATGACCACAAGTGTAAGGACCATTCTTCCCAATGACCACAAGTGTAAGGACCATTCTTCCCAATGACCACAAGTGTAAGGACCGTTCTTCCCAATGACCACAAGTGTAAGGACCGTTCTTCCCAATGACCACAAGTGTAAGGACCGTTCTTCCCAATGACCACAAGTGTAAGGACCGTTCTTCCCACTGATCACAAGTGTAAGGACCGTTCTTCCCAATGACCACAAGTGTAGGGAGCATTCTTCCCAATGACCACAAGTGTAGGGACCATTCTTCCCCACTGACCATCACACTAATGTATAATGAGTTGTAGAATTTCTCATTTTTAGCAGGGGTTCTCAAAGACCGGAAAACTATTTCAAGTGTTCCTCTGTGTTGAAAAGGTTGAGAAAGGCTGCTCTGGATCATAATTCTGTATATGGAGGTTTTTATGTATTCTATTATTTATTTATTTTTTTTCAGTTGATGTAATCAGATGGACTTGTGTCTTTATTTTCACCCTAACTATGAGGTCATCAGCGCAAATGACCATCTTTTATATAGAACGGGGATAGGCAACCTTGTTAATCCAGGTGTGCCGAAACTACAAATCCCATCATGTTTCTACCTCTGGGAGTCATGTCTATAGCAGTCATGGGTCATGGGAAGTTCTACAACAGGACGAGCGTCAAGGTTGCCTGTCCCCTGGGTTAGATGTTTTTTAAAACCTGGCACTACACTTCTGTTCATTCATTTTATTCGTCATTTTTGCTGAACCCCCTGCAGCTTTTCGGTCGTTCCCGGGCTTACCTGACACATCGGTAAATCCCCCGGAGCGATCAGATGCAGCCGTTTACTGGGCAAGAAGACAAGTGAGGCCAAAGCTGGCCACCCCTCATCTCTATGCCCTTGGAGGACCAGAGCGACGTCCATAAAGAGGACCTGTCATCTCTTATTTCTATTACATGATCTCCCCATAAAGAGGACCTGTCATCTCTTATTTCTATTACATGATCTCCCCATAAAGAGGACCTGTCATCTCTTATTTCTATTACATGAGATCCCCATAAAGAGGACCTGTCATCTCTTATTTCTATTACATGAGATCTCTATAAAGAGGACCTGTCATCTCTTATTTCTATTACATGATCTCCATAAAGAGGACCTGTCATCTCTTATTTCTATTACATGAGATCTCCATAAAGAGGACCTGTCATCTCTTATTTCTATTACATGATCTCCCCATAAAGAGGACCTGTCATCTCTTATTTCTATTACATGATCTCCCCATAAAGAGGACCTGTCATCTCTTATTTCTATTACATGAGATCCCCATAAAGAGGACCTGTCATCTCTTATTTCTATTACATGAGATCTCTCCATAAAGAGGACCTGTCATCTCTTATTTCTATTACATGAGATCTCTCCATAAAGAGGACCTGTCATCTCTTATTTCTATTACATGAGATCTCTCCATAAAGAGGACCTGTCATCTCTTATTTCTATTACATGAGATCTCTCCATAAAGAGGACCTGTCATCTCTTATTTCTATTACATGAGATCTCCATAAAGAGGACCTGTCATCTGTTATTTCTATTACATGAGATCTCCATAAAGAGGACCTGTCATCTCTTATTTCTATTACATCAGATCTCTCCATAAAGTGGACCTGTCATCTCTTATTTCTATTACATGATCTCCATAAAGAGGACCTGTCATCTCTTATTTCTATTACATGAGATCTCTCAATAAAGAGGACCTGTCATCTCTTATTTCTATTACATGAGATCTCTCCATAAAGAGGACCTGTCATCTCTTATTTCTATTACATGAGATCTCCATAAAGGGGACCTGTCATCTCTTATTTCTATTACATGAGATCTCCATAAAGGGGACCTGTCATCTCTTATTTCTATTACATGAGATCTCCATAAAGAGGACCTGTCATCTCTTATTTCTATTACATGAGATCTCTATAAAGAGGACCTGTCATCTCTTATTTCTATTACATGAGATCTCTATAAAGAGGACCTGTCATCTCTTATTTCTATTACATGAGATCTCCATAAAGAGGACCTGTCATCTCTTATTTCTATTACATGAGATCTCCATAAAGAGGACCTGTCATCTCTTATTTCTATTACATGAGATCTCCATAAAGAGGACCTGTCATCTCTTATTTCTATTACATGAGATCTCCATAAAGAGGACCTGTCATCTCTTATTTCTATTACATGAGATCTCTATAAAGAGGACCTGTCATCTCTTATTTCTATTACATGAGATCTCCATAAAGAGGACCTGTCATCTCTTATTTCTATTACATGAGATCTCCATAAAGAGGACCTGTCATCTCTTATTTCTATTACATGAGATCTCCATAAAGAGGACCTGTCATCTCTTATTTCTATTACATGAGATCTCCATAAAGAGGACCTGTCATCTCTTATTTCTATTACATGAGATCTCCATAAAGAGGACCTGTCATCTCTTATTTCTATTACATGAGATCCCCATAAAGAGGACCTGTCATCTCTTATTTCTATTACATGAGATCTCTCCATAAAGAGGACCTGTCATCTCTTATTTCTATTACATGAGATCTCTCAATAAAGAGGACCTGTCATCTGAATGAATAATTTGTAGAGCGCTGCAAATGCGAACTGAATCGCCTCAAGGCGCTTGATGCATTCTCTGTTGTCAGCTTCTTAGAAAAGGAAGGTCTTTAGTTTTTTCCTGAAGGCCTGATGGTTTTCTTCCATGCGGATGTTGGTTGGGAGAGCATTCCATAATCTAGGTCCTTGGACTGCGAATCTTCGTTCTCCCTTTGCTTTGTAGCGGTATTTGGGAATGATGAGGAGGTTTTGGTTAGCTGATCGAAGACTGCGATTCGGTGTGTAGTGTTTTATTTTTTCCCGGAGATATAGCGGGACGTTTCCTTGTATGCATTTATGGGTGAGGCAGAGGGTCTTGAATGTGATCCGATTCTTCACAGTTAGCCAGTGTAGGCTCTTTAGGGATGGTGAAATAGATTCCCAGGGTTTTTTTACTGTTAACAGTCTTATTTTGAATGAGTTGTAAGCGCGCAAGCTGATATTGGGGTAGTCCTATGTAGAGCGAATTTGCGTAGTCGAGACGGGAATTGATGATTGTTCCCACAACTGCCGCTTTGTCCTCTTCTGGGATGTAGGGGATGAGCCTACGTAGCAGGCGGAGGAGATGGTGGGATCCGCTCACCACTGATCCTATTTGTGCATCCATTGTCATTCCTGAGTCAAAGATGACTCCGAGACTCTTGGCTTTGGTGCTCGGGGAGATGGTCTGTCCAAAGATGGTGGGAGGTGTCCATGGAGTCTTTATTTTGGAATTTTTGTTGGCTTGCAGGAGAAGAAGTTCTGTTTTTGATCCGTTGAGTTTAAGGGAGCTGATGGTCGTCCAGTCATCTATTAAAGTGAGGCATTTCTGTAATTGCTGATGAAGGTCTTTTTGTCCGTTGATGCGAAGGTAGAGTTGGGTGTCGTCAGCGTATGAGTTGGAGCAACTATTGTGGGGGTTTTTTTTTTTATTAATCAGTAAAATGTATCTTTTCAAAAAAAAATTTGCGTTTGATAGACCTTTATTTTCTAGGGTTTTTGCTTAAAAAAAAAACATAAATAATATTTGGGGGTTCTAAGTAATCTTTTAGCAAAAAAAGTTCCAGAAAATATGTAGAAGTATTGCGCAGTGTATGGAGCCAAAGCCGCGGCTCGGGGTAGCGGTGGAGCAGGCGCGGTCCGTCTCCAGCTCATAGCACACAGCTGGGTCCCCCGGGGGGCCCCGGACAATAGAGATGTGTGTTACTGGAAGGGCAGGTGGGCAGATAGTTCATGCATGACTGATAAAGAACAAACAGTGGCTTGTGGCTGGAACATCAAAGATGGGATCAGCATAAGACACACACACAACATTCCCCCTGAGAGACGGATGATCCGATCGTTCTGTGCTGGGACATCGTCTGACTCCCACACAGATCTGTATTCAGTGACCAGCAACAAGCAATGTCAGGCAGTAAGGAAAAGCAATCAGGGAGCTGATAATGCCGTCTATGGCAGGCCTTGTGTAATGCCACTGAGGTCAGAGAGTAGACTTCTTCATAAATAACATTGTCCGCTCATACAATACACTCCGCACACAAGAAAGAGCAATACATCCACAGCGATTAAAACTCTACACCGAGCACACAACTAAACACAACTCAAATACCACCCAGACCAATTCTCACAGTTCTCTCCTATATGTAAAATCATATTTTTTTGCTAAAAAAATTACAAAGTTTTTTTTTTTTTTTTTTTAGCAAAGACCCTAGAGAATGCAATGGCGGTCGTCAACTTTTTATCTCGCACGGTATTTGCGCAGCAATTTTTCAAACACGTGTTTTTTAAGAAAAAAAAAAAACAACACAGTAAAGTTAGCCCAGTTTTTTTTTTTGCATAATGTGAAAGATTAAGTTCTCTCACCTCTCCCGCCGTCGATAAAAGTGATCTTTCGGCGAATCTGCTACAGAGACCACTTTTATCCCAAAGAGGACCGCCCGCCGTTACAGAAAATGCGGGGGTTATGGCAGCTATCTGGTATGCTACGTCAAAGTACCAACATGCGGTAAGTGGTTCAACTACAAAAGAAAAGTCCTTCAGTTCTGTGTAGCCACAGTGTCTTATGATCTGGGCGCCCCTGACAGACAGTCCGGTCAGTAACCTCGCTATCTCTGCTTTTTTTTTTTTTTTTTTTTTCAAATATAATTTTTATTGAGTCCCAGAAAGGGCAGAACCAAGTCACTACCATCAATAATGTGATAACACTGAAAACTTCAATTATGTAACTTACAACCTGTCCAGCCAATAAACAATGAACTGAGGTACATAAATCTCAGGTAGGGATCCGTAAAGAATATCGTCACAACATAAAAAAAAAAAAAAAAAAATGTAACTACTGTATATACTCGAGTATAAGTCGTTCCGAGTATAAGTCGAGGCACCTAATTTACCACAAAAAAATGGGAAAAACTTAGTGACCCGAGTATAAGACGAGGGTGAGAAATGCACAGCTACTGTAAGTGGAAAAAGAGGGTCAACAATGCCCATTTGCAGCCTCACTGTGCCCATTTGCAGCCTCACTGTGCCCATTTGCAGCCATAGGTCCCCCGAACTTCAAACTCTGTAGTTAAAGGTTCCTAGATGCCCCCTGAGCTGCAGCCAAAATTTGGGGTCTCTGAACCCAAATGGTCCCGAAATTACATTGCTGCAGATGGACACAGTTGACCAACTTTGGGGCCCCATATCTCGGGGCCACTTAGTACTAGGAACCCCAAATTTGGTGTGCAAACTCAGTGGGACTAGCACTATAAAATATCCAAAGCTGGGGTTTCTAGCACCAAGTGTCCCCAAGGCACAGGGCCCCAAAAATCGGTTCAGAAAATGTCAAGCACTTTTCTGCAGCAGAGAAGGACATTTTCCGAACCAGGTTTGGGGCCCCGTATCTCGGGGCCACTTGGTCCTAGGAACCCCAGCTTTGGATATGGTATGGTACCAGTTTCACTGGGTTTGCACACCAATTGGGGGTTCCTAGAACCTAGTGGCCCTGAGATACGGGGCCCTAAAGTTGGTTCGGAAAATGAAATTTTTTTTGCTGCAGAAAAGTGCTTGACTCCTGTCTAAGTTCGAGGGGGGCACTTTCAGCACAAAAAAATGTGCTGAAAAACTCGACTTATACTCGAGTATATACGGTACTAAGTAAGGCACGAGGCTACCCATTCCCTTTTTCTGTTTTCCAGGAACGGGAGTAAAGAATAAGTAGATAGGTAAAGAAGAGAAGGAAAAAGTAAAAATAATAACAATAAAAAAGGGGGGGGGGGAGTTTGAGATGGGGGTGGTGCGGGATAACAAAGGCAGTCTGTCAATTTGACTTGGTATAGTATTTATGATCCGAAAAGGGCCTTACCCTCTTCAGAGACTACAAACAGTCCCCAAAGCCCCCAGGTTTTGGAATATTTCTCACGTTTATGTTGTGCTGTATCAAGTCCTCCATCCTAATTATGTCCTCCTACTTTTCGAAGCCAACTCGCAAATGGTCGATGGCAGTTGTTGTTTCTAGTAAGAATATTTGAAACAAGTAGTAAGAAGAAGTCTGGATCATCAGGAATCTTATATTCCGCAAATTTTGGAGTGGTTGTTCAAATTTCCACCCTAAAGTGTGTCAACTTGGTGCAGGACCAAAATATGTGGAGCAGCGATCCTCTGCTCTCCTGGCATCTCCAGCAACGGTCAGTGGTATTGGGATATAGCATTTGTGTAACCTAAGAGGGGTAAGATACCACCTTGTCAACACTTTAAAGTTAGTCTCTTGAATTTTTGTACATATCGACGACTTGAGGGAGAATCTGATTGTTACATAGTAGGTGAGGTTGAAAAAAAGACACAAGTCCATCAAGTCCAACCTATGTGTGTGATTATATGTCAGTATTACATTGTATATTCCTGTATGTTGCGGTCGTTCAGGTGATTATCTAATAGTTTCTTGAAGCTATCGATGCTCCCCGCTGAGACCACCGCCTGTGGAAGGGAATTCCACATCCTTGCCGCTCTTATAGTAAAGAACCCTCTACGTAGTTTAAGGTTAAACCTCTTTTCTTCTCATTTTAATGTGTGGCCACGAGTCTTGTTAAACTCTCTTCTGCGAAAAGTTTTCTCCCTATTGTGGGGTCACCAGTCCGGTATTTATATATTGTGGGGTCACCAGTCCGGTATTTATATATTGTGGGGTCACCAGTCCGGTATTTATACAATGAAATCATATCCCCTCTCAAGCGTCTCTTCTCCAGAGAGAATAAGTTCAGAGCTCACAACCTTTCCTCATAACTAAGATCCTCCAGACCCTTTATTAGCTTTGTTGCCCTTCTTTGTAGTCGCTCCATTTCCAGTACATCCTTCCTGAGGACTGGTGCCCAGAACTGGACAGCATACTCCAGGTGCGGCCGGACCAGAGTCTTGTAGAGCGGGAGAATTATCGTTTTATCTCTGGAGTTGATCCCTTTTTAATGCCAATATTCTGTTTGCTTTGTTAGCAGCAGCTTGGCATTGCATGCCATTGCTGAGCCTATCATCTACTAGGACCCCCAGGTCCTTTTCCATCGTAGATCCCCCCAGAGGTTCTCCCCCCAGTGTATAGATTGCATTCATATTTTTCCCACCCAAATGCATTTTACATTTTTCTACATTGAACCTCATTTGCCATGTAGTTGCCCCTCCCCCATTCATTTGTTCAGATCTTTTTGCAAGGTTTCCACATCCTGCGGAGAAGTTATTGTTATTGTGTTGTTTTTGGGCCGACGTGAAAGTGCGGTTTAGCTCCATTTCCCATTTTCTATACAAGGTAGCTGTGACTGCTCAGAGGGAATGTTCAGTAAATTATAAGTTTTAGAAAGAACTTGAGATCGAGTTCCAGTATCTGAGTATTTAGGAAGCGGTGTAAGTGGAGGGCATTCCAAAAGGGAAGCTTAAAGGGACCTGTGTTGCTTACCAACATTGCAATTGAAGGCCATTTTTCCACCACTAGAAAGTTGGATGCTTGATCACAACCTGAATGGCGTAGGGTCCTGAACTCGTAAGATTAAAGTCTGGGAGTAAATTGTGGGTTGCCCAAAATCGGGAATAAAGAGAATTCTTGGGTAGAGGGAGACTTGTAAACTTATATGGAGTGTGGTGCCTAGTAGAGGGTGTGATTTTAACTCCGGTGGTAAGTTATCGTAGCAGCACAACGCACCTTTTAATGGGATGTCCATTTGAGCCTGTTCTAATTGTGCCCAGAGGTTAGAGCCATAATGGCGGCGCCAGTCAATGATCCTACCAAGATGAATCGCCTGATAATATTTCCGGACATCAGGAAGTGCCAGGCCACCATATTTTTTGGGTAATGATAATTGATGGCGGGGCAGGCAAGGTTTTTTGTGTGCTCAAATTAACTTGGTGAAGAGGGAGTGACCCTGTTTAAAGTAATAAGAAGGTATCTTTTTTTGGCAGGGCTTGGAATAGGTAAAGGTATTCTTTGGTCATATAGTGTAACAGTTGTTACTCACTTCATGAGCAATTGTGGATTATGCATCAACAATTTGCAAGGATTTAGTAGTACGTTGGTCAGTTTAACAAAGCCAGCTCTGTAAAAACATAGTGTGATCAGTTTGGTGTGAAGGAACTCTGTCCTGCTCAGACCGTGGACCTCAACCATACTGAACACCTTTGGGTTGAATTGGAGCCAGGTCATCTCATCTAACATTGGTACCTGACCTTACAAATGGATACAAATTCTCACAGACACCCTCCAAAATCCTGTGGAAATTCTTAGAAGTGTGGAGAATGATATCACTACAAAGGGGGCAACTCCATATTAATGACCATAGGAAGGGGAAGGTCAACTCCATATTAATGGCCATAGGTAGGGGAAGGTCAACTCCATATTAATGGCCATAGGAAAGGGAAGGTCCACTCTATATTAATGGCCATAGGAAAGGGAAGGTCCACTCCATATTAATGGCCATAGGAAAGGGAAGATCAACTCCAGAATAATGGCCATAGGAAGGGTGAGGTCAACTCCATATTAATGGCCACAGGGAAAGGAAGGTCAACTCCATAATAATGGCCATAGGAAAGGGAAGGTCAACCCTATATTAATGGTCATAGGAAGGGGAAGGTCAACTCAATGTTATTGGCCATAGGAAGGGAAAAGGCAACTCCATATTATTGGCCTTAGGAAGGGTCAACTCCATATTAATGGCAATATAAAGGGTAAGGTCAACTCCATGTTAATGACCATAGGAAGGCTAAAGGTCAACTCCATATTAATGGCCATAGAAGGGGGAGGGTCAACTCCATAATAATGGCAATATGAAAGGGAAGGTCAACTCCATATTAATGGCCATAGCAAGGGGAAGGACTACTTTTAATAATGGCCATAGGTAAGGGAAGGTCAACTTCATATTAATGGTCATAGGAAGGGGAAAGTCAAAAAATGAATGGCCATAGGAAGGGGAAGGTCAACTCTATATTAATGGCCTTTGTAAGGGGAAGGTCAACTTCATATTAATGGTCATAGGGAGGGGTAGGGTCAAAAAATGAATGGCCATAGGAAGGGGAAGGTCAACTCTATATTAATGGCCTTTGTAAGGGGAAGGTCAACTTCATATTAATGGTCATAGGAAGGGGAAGGTCAAAAAATGAATGGCCATAGAAAGGGGAAGGTCAACTCTATATTAATGGCCTTTGTAAGGGGAAGGTCAACTTCATATTAATGGTCATAGGGAGGGGGAGGGTCAAAAAATGAATGGCCATAGGAAGGGGAAGGTCAACTCTATATTAATGACCTTTGTAAGGGGAAGGTCAACTTCATATTAATGACCATAGGAGGGGGAAGGTCAAGTCTATATTAATGGCCTCGGTTTTGGAATTTGATGTCCAGCATTAGGTGTAATGTAATGAAGAAAACATTTATAAATCAATACAAATCTTCTACTTCTTCTATTTGTTTTCCCATGGCATAAATTAACTTGCTTGGTTTGAATGTCATTTGTTTTTTTTTCCGGCTGGCGGCGTTGGCGAATGTGATGCGTTAACTTGCAAAGCATTTGTTTTTATTTTGTCATCATCATTAAATGTGGAGTGCCAGTAATTAAACCACCCGCCTCCCCCCCAGTGTAGTTGTGTGAGGAGGATCTGGGTAAATAATTGATATTGGGAACAGATGGATAAGTTGTTCATTCTTCATTTTATGAGATTTCCGCTGAGACGGTTTATTGTAAAGAAAATACCATTCAGCAGAGTTATCATGTCGTGTTTATAGAGGCGCGACTTGGAACCGTCCATGTGGAATAGTTCTGGCCTTACTTTTCTACAATAATGGTGGAGTACAAGTCCCATATGGAGCAGGATCCTTCTCCTGTACTGATGAGTGATGCGCCTAAATGCCTTCCTCAGCCTTGTGTCTCCATTAGTCGTCTTATTACCTCAATATACCACCACACCATGTGACTTAAACAACGTATACATTTTTACATTCTATTGGGCTAGAAAGGTGATTTTATGGAAGGGAACAGAAGACTGGGCACTGTACTGAACATCAGGATCAGCAAACAAGCTCGCTAAGGCCACAATCTTAGCTAAAGTCCTCATACAGGGCCTTATATTGATGTATGAGGAGACTCGGGTGTGCTGTTCCTGCATTGTCAGACAGGCTTCTGGTGGAGACTACCAGTGGCCATTTCAACACAAACGTTACATAGACATAGTACTCTGTTGTCAGCATCAGGAAACCCTCCCTGAGAAATCATATTCAGCCATCGCTGGAATCAGGGCTGGTGCAAGGATTTTTGACACCCTAGGCAAAACCTCATTTTGCCTCCTCCCCCTTGGCTTCACCCCTGACTCCACCTCCTTTACCCTGCCCATGTATACCCCACCTTTTTAATGAAGCACTCATTAAATGCTGCCTCTCCAGCGCCCATCAATGCAGCCTACCAGTGCCCATCAATGCAGCCTACCAGCGCCCATCAATGCACCCTACCAGCGCCCATCAATGCAGCCTACCAGCGCCCATCAATGCAGCCTGCCAGCGCCCATCAATGCAGCCTACTAGCGCCCATCAATGCAGCCTACCAGTGCCCATCAATGCAGCCTACCAGTGCCCATCAATGCAGCCTACCAGCGCCCATCAATACAGCCTACTAGCGCCCATCAATGCAGCCTCTCCAGTGTCCATCAATGCAGCCTACCAGCACCCATCAATGCAGCCTACTAGCGCCCATCAATGCAGCCTCTCCAGCGTCCATCAATGCATCCTACCAGTGCCCATCAATGCAGCCTACCAGCGCCCATCAATGCAGCCTACCAGCGCCCATCAGTGCAGCCTACTAGCGCGCATCAATGCAGCCTACTAGTGCCCATCAATGCACCCTACCAGCGCCCATCAATGCAGCCTACCAGTGCCCATCAATGCAGCCTACCAGCGCCCATCAATGCAGCCTACTAGCGCCCATCAAATGCAGCCTACCAGCGCCCATCAATGCAGCCTATCAGCGCTGATCAATGAAGCCTACTAGCGCCCATCAATGCAGCCTCACCAGCGCCCACCAATGCAGCCTACCAGTGTCCATCAATGCAGCCTATCAGCGCTCATCAATGAAGCCTACTAGCGCCCATCAATGCAGCCTCCTAGCGCCCATCAAATGCAGCCTACCAGCGCTCATCAATGCAGCCTACCAGTGCCCAACAATACAGCCTACCAGCGCCCATCAAATGCAGCCTTCCAGCGCCCATCAATACAGCCTACCAGCGCCCATCAAATGCACCCTTCCAGCGCCCATCACTGCAGCCTACCAGTGCCCAACAATGAATGTTTGCTTGCTTCCATTCATTCAGGAGTTGGGACACAGTCCTCCACCGCCGCTGCGCCTCTGACACTGTGCGACTGGAGCGGCGGCTGCCTGCTAATGCTGAGACTTAGTTGCTTGCTGCAGAGTGACGAGAGTAGGAACACCACTGGTTGGGCGCCCTAGGCAGCAGTGCACCCTAGGCGGCTGCCTAGTTTGCCTAGTGGTAGCACTGGCCCTTGCTGGAATGCATGTAGACAAGAAGTGGCTGCAAAGAGGCTGCTCAGCCCTGTACAAGTTGAGGACATGGAGGGGCTGGGACTGTGTCACTGTAACACACAGCAGTACAATATGGCACTGTGAAGTAAAGGCCTGCCCAGCAGAGCTTATAGTCAGTAGTTCGGAGAGCAGAAGCCATACTGGAGAGTGAAGGGAGAGACGCTTGTACTGGGCTTTCTCGGCATGGGTGATCCACTTTGTGCAATTGATGGATTGAGGCAGGACTGCTGCAGGATCATTTTTGCTATCCTTATAATCTGTGATCATGTCAGGTTGCAGAGTTGAGCCTAGAGAAGTCCAAGCAATGGCGGAACTACCAGGGTCACAAAGGTTGCACTTGTGACTGGGCCCTGGTGTTCTGCCACCATGGGGGGCGCTGCAGGACTGGAAGGCTCAGTTCACTTTGCTGTGACCCAAAGTTGTGCAACTTGCTTGCGATTTACTTGTGATTTGCTTGCAACTTTTGTGATTTAACACTGCAGTCTAGGGCACTGAAACCACAACAAAGTCACAGAAAAGTAGTGCAGGAAGCTTTTTTTTATCACTCAGAGGGAAGGGCCCCGGGACCAATGGAATGAGCCCCAGCAGTCAAGGGGGCTCTTCATGTTTTTTTTTGCTCCGGGGCCCTGAAGGTTCTAGTCAGTGTCATTTTATCCGATTGCACTGACAGCTGTGATTGCCAGTACCTGCACACTAAAAACACTCAGGACAGCGACAGACTTATATAAACAGTTACCCAGCAGCTGATGAGTAAAGAGATGAAGAGGTGCAGCCCAATGTCTGGGAGTTCACCAGCACCTTTCTGACACCTCCAGCAAAAGTCAGACATTTGACACCAATTAGAGCAGGAACTCAACCACGACCCCCCAAAAAACCCCTCCCCCACACACCCTCCAAACCACATCAAATAGTGTATGTGGTCAAATTTCACTAACAGTTGAAGTGTCTTAAAGATGCATTAAATACCAGGAGTGCATTATGTACAGAGTGCAGAGTTCAGGGGTTGTTACACACAGAGTGCAGGGTTCAGGGGTTGTTACACACAGAGTGCAGAGTTCAGGGTTGTTACACACAGAGTGCAGAGTTCAGGGGTTGTTACACACAGAGTGCAGAGTTCAGGGGTTGTTACACACAGAGTGCAGAGTTCAGGGGTTGGTGCACACAGAGTTCAGGGGTTGTTACACACAGAGTGCAGAGTTCAGGGGTTGTTGCACACAGAGTGCAGTGTTCAGGGGTTGTTACACACAGAGTGCAGAGTTCAGGGGTTGGTGCACACAGAGTTCAGGGGTTGTTACACACAGAGTGCAGAGTTCAGGGGTTGTTGCACACAGAGTGCAGAGTTCAGGGGTTGTTGCACACAGAGTGCAGAGTTCAGGGGTTGCTACACACAGAGTGCAGAGTTCAGGAGTTGTTGCACACAGAGTGCAGAGTTCAGGGGTTGTTACACACAGAGTGCAGAGTTCAGGGGTTGTTGCACACAGAGTGCAGAGTTCAGGGGTTGTTGCACACAGAGTGCAGTGTTCAGGGGTTGTTACACACAGAGTGCAGAGTTCAGGGGTTGGTGCACACAGAGTTCAGGGGTTGTTACACACAGAGTGCAGAGTTCAGGGGTTGTTGCACACAGAGTGCAGTGTTCAGGGGTTGTTACACACAGAGTGCAGAGTTCAGGGGTTGGTGCACACAGAGTTCAGGGGTTGTTACACACAGAGTGCAGGGTTCAGGGGTTGTTGCACACAGAGTGCAGAGTTCAGGGGTTGTTGCACACAGAGTGCAGAGTTCAGGGGTTGTTGCACACAGAGTGCAGAGTTCAGGGGTTGTTGCACACAGAGTGCAGAGTTGAGGGGTTGTTGCACACAGAGTGCAGGGTTCAGGGGTTGTTGCACACAGAGTGCAGGGTTCAGGGGTTGTTACACACAGAGTGCAGAGTTCAGGGGTTGTTACACACAGAGTGCAGAGTTCAGGGGTTGTTACACACAGAATGCAGAGTTCAGGGGTTGTTACACACAGAGTGCAGAGTTCAGGAGTTGTTGCACACAGAGTGCAGAGTTCAGGAGTTGTTGCACACAGAGTGCAGAGTTCAGGGGTTGTTACACACAGAGTGCAGAGTTCAGGGGTTGTTACACACAGAGTGCAGAGTTCAGGGGTTGTTACACACAGAATGCAGAGTTCAGGGGTTGTTACACACAGAGTGCAGTGTTCAGGGGTGTGCTGCACTACACAGAGTGCATGGCTTAGCCTTCTTAAACAGCTGCCTACCTCTGCATCCCCTATTCACATCTCATTTTCACCCCTCTTCAGCTCTGACCTCTGCATGCAACCTCCCTTACACTGCCCCTATCTTCTTCCTCATTAAAAGCTCCACCATCCTCCACTTGTCATAATTGTGTTGCTGTATTAAGCTGAAGCACCCAGGGGGCTCTAGTACCTACGCACACACTGTAGGTGGCTCTGCCTCTCTCAATTGCAGGGAGAACATCTAGTGGAGGGGAGGGGGGGGGGTGTCAGCACCTGCACCTCCCTTGTCTCCATCATGCACTCAGTGGGAGCCGCTCAGGAGATCAGATCTGTTGGGAGACAAGCTGTCACTTGTAAACACAGAAGCAGGAAACAGAGGGCCTGAGCCAGAGGTAGAGGAACTGAGTTCCACCAAGTTCCAGCTGAAAAAAAGCCCTGATTGTGTCTAATAATACATTAGTGTGATGGTCAGCAGGAAAAATGGTCCTTACACTTGTGGTCATTGAGAAAAATGACCCCCTTACCGATAGCAAAAAATATCAATGGTGTCAGTGGGAACTTATCTGAGAGGCAGAAATTGCTCTTTGCTCAAGGAACCCCTAGCTACTTCTGGAGGGTTCCATGGAACTTTGGTTGTGAAACCCTGAATTAGAGCCTTGCCTGTGACTGTCTGATGTTTTTTGGCTGATGGGTGATATGAAGAGAACAGAAAACCAACAAAACTTTCCTATGTATGTTTTCCCATATGCTGGCAAATCTCATCCAATGTACTTTTCGGAGATTGTTTGGCTAGTCGCAGTTGCTATAATCTTTGCGTGGGTGTGCAGATCATCCATCCAGCATTTCCTCAGATGCTTATCACTTCTCTGCAGTAAATGTGTAAACTAGTAAATGTGTCACCTACTGTATGTCTTCACATTGCGGTATCGTTCTCCAACACGTTCTACGACTTATCTGCACTCAGCAAAGAGTATAAACAGAAAAGTCAGTGCTACTACCCATACACCACATAGACAGCAGAGCTCCCGGGTCCTCGATCCACAGTCGCTGGCCCAGTAGAGCAATGTATAAAAAAATGATCCACTCCCGGTTGGTGCTCTTAAAATGTCTTCATTTTATTGAATAGCCACAATGAACAAATGCAGATTAAGTCAGTTGACGCGTTTCAGCCCTATAAGGCCTTAGTCATAACCATATTACAGACATAAAACTTTGAAATAAATAGTAGCTCTAAAGAGGCTCCTCCCATTGATTGTCTTAATTGACCGCGGGCAATTATTCAAAAAAGAGAATAGGCTGCAATACATATCGGGTGATCCATGTGTATGCCACTAATTTTCACACACCTTGTAGTGATAATATGCACATGTATGTGCACACACACGCATGTACACACATGTGCATACACTCATACACATATAGACATATGCATAAGAAAGCACACCATAAAATTCAAAAAACATTAAATAAAAAAAATGAAATAAGAATTGAGGTATATGGAAAAAAAAACCAGAAGAGAGAAAGGAAAAGAGAGCGAGGAGGCTCTGGGGGGAGGCATTCTTAATGTAAGTCCAGATCTCACCTCAGGTTTAACCCCCGAGGCCATCTAGTTTTTAATCTAACAATCCACCATGCTTCTCTCCCCAGTAGCCTTCTCTCCCTGCCCCCTCCTCTGGGCGAGTGAGACAATCGTTCTATTCCTCTGAAGCGAAATGAGGAGAGATCGCCCTGATGACATTCTCCAAAGTGACGTGTTCCATTCGAAATATTTCTAGCATTTGGGTTATGTGTGTCGCAGTAATGTTCCCCTATACGGGGCTCTCAGAGGACGCGCGGTACAACCTACATATTGGAGGCTGCATGGAATACGGGTGATCAGGCAAATCACATCGTTTGTGCCACAATTGATGTATTGCTGTATAATGAACTCATCATCTGTGGCAACAAACGCTTTACCCAAAAGACACAATCTACAGTGTATTTGGGGTAAAGACACAAAAAGCCTCGGAGTCACCTTTGACTCAGACATGACGATGGATGCACAAATAGGATCAGTAGTCAGTGGATCCCACTACCTTCTTCGCCTATTGCGTAGACTCATCCCCTTCATCCCGGAAGGAGATACAGCAGCAGTAGTTGAAACAATCATCAATACCCAACTTGACTACGCAGATTCCCTCTACCTAGGACTTCCCAAATACCAGATTTCACATCTACAAATTGTCCAGAACACAGCAGCCAGACTGGTAACTGGGAAAAAACCCTGGGAATCAATCACCCCGTCCCTGAGGACCCTCCATTGGCTAGCCGTGAAGGACCGAGTTACATTTAAGACCCTCTGCCTCACTCACAAATGTACACAAGGAAAAGCCCCGCAATACCTCTGCGATAAAATAAAACACTACACCCCAGGTCGCCCTCTCTGGTCAACTAACCAGAACCTCCTCCACATCCCCACGACCCGTTATAAATTAAAAGGAGAACGAAGGTTCGCAGTCCGAGGACCACGGCTATGGAACGCTCTACCCGCGGATATCCGCTCGGAAGAAAACCATCTGGCCTTCAGGAAGAAGCTCAAGACCCATCTCTTCTGAAGACCCAGACAGACACTGGCGGCAAAAGCACCCTGAGGCGATTTAGTTTGCATATGTAGCGCTATACAAGTTATTCGTTCATTCACAGTGCCTACAGGTTTTTGTATTACAAGGGTAACTTCCAGGATAGGAGAGCCAGGTGGGTATAGATGAGAAAAGACTAGGTGATAGTGCAGTCCCTAATGTGGGCGCACGTTGGCTACAAAAATGGCAACCTACTTGCAATATCCCATTTAAATCTTTATCTGTATACAGTATTGGCAGATTCTTTTTTATTATTCTGTCTATTTGATGATATTCTTGGGAAAATGTAGTTACAAACGTAATAGTTTTGCCCATTCTTCTATTTCTAGAGTTGTAAGGTTTATAAGATTTATTCTTATTTTTATGCTCTCTCTTGGTTTTAGGTTTATCTGACAGTAATGTCTCTCTGTCCATTATCAAAACCCTTTCCAGTCCTTGGTATATACCATATTTGTTATAAGCTCGGTCCAATAAGCGCTGATGAATTCCAGCTCAAAGGATGAGTCTGTTGAACAGTTTCGTTTGGCTCCAATAAACTCCCCATAAGGGATGGCATTGATGGTGTGGGATGGATGACAACTGGCTGCAAATAGTGTAGTGTTACCAGAGCATGGTTTCCTATAGGTGGATGTTGAAACATCAGCCGTGGCTGGATCGCCCATTAGGGTGATGTCTAAAAAGTTGATACTGGAAGCATCATGCTCAATTGAAAAATGCAAATTTAACCGATTGTCACTAAGGCATTTCCAAAATTCATGCAATCCTATAGTGTCCCCATCCCACACCATCACGAGGTCATCTATATAACGACCATACCGTACAATCTGCCTGGCAAAGAGGTTGCCGGGAGAGAACAAAAATTGTTCCTCCCACCAACCCATGTAGAGATTTGCCATGGACGGTGAGAACCTAGCACCCACCGACGCCCCATAATGCTGGACATAATACACGCCATCAAATAAAAAATAATTGTGCGAATCTGATAATAGGAGCTATAGCGTTGAAGATGATATTGGATGGCCTGCACACACAGCGCTGGATTGCAGGCTATCCAATATCATATTCAACGCTATAGCTCCTATTCTCAGGAGCTACAGGAGTTTATTTTGTTAAGCGTTGAGCTCTTATTAAAGCACAATTATTTTTTATTCAATGGTGTGTATTATGTCCAGCGCTGTGGGGGCGTCAATGGGTGCTAGATTCTCACCTGTTTTTCTCACTATGATGACCATTATTGAGTGACCTCCTTCTTTGAGACCTCACACCAGAGAGCCATGGTGACCATTATAGGGTGACCTTCTTCTCCAGGTCCTTGAGCAGAGAGCCATGGCAGCCATTATAGTGTGATCTTTATCTCCAGGTCCTTATGCAGAGCAGAGAGCCATGGCAGTGATTATGGCGAGACCTTCTTATTCAGGTCCTTACTTGGAGCAGAGAGCCCTGGTGACTATTATACAGTGACCTTCTTCTCCAAGTCCTCATACAGAGCGGATGAATCACTCGCATGTGTTAATGTTTCTATTTAACGATCATGTAAAATGTTTTACAACTTGAAAACGCTGCGGAATTTCAATAAGAGCCTTGAAATGTTCCTGTGCTTTAGACGCTTCCTGTTGGAATTTATCCTCTCACTTCCCAGTCCCATCTACTTCTCTGCTGACCAGGGAAGACATCTCTAGGCCAAAGAATCAAAATTTGGCCTGGATAATAATAATAAAAAAAAAAAATTATTTAATATTTGTGCTGTTGAGATATGGCTGTGGCTACTTGTCCATCTACCTATCTCACTGGAAATGTGAAGTTACTTTACCAAGTGATTGGCTTGTATTGCTTCAAGATTGCCTAGCACCATGATCCTGATTCTACAGTGGACTTGTCAGTCTTGAGTGGGGTTACTCTACTGCACTATGCTGAGGGCCACCGATACACTCTCTGACCAAAGTGATATGGACACCCCTCCCAATTATTGAGTTTGGGTGTTTCCAATAGAAGGTACTGTTGATACTTCAGTATACAAAGACAAGTATGTGCTTCCAAGCTTGTGGTAACAGTTTGAGGAAGACCCATTTCTGTTTTACCATGACTTTGCCCCTGTGCACTTAGCCAGCTCCATAAAGACATGGTTTGACCAGTTTGATGTGGCGTAGGGATGAGCTCAGGCATGTTCCAATCCTAGTCTGAACCCACCTGAGCAATCCTGCCAGGAAACCTTATTCTGTTCTTGGCCAGTCATAAGCAGCCAAGGCATTCCTCTCCCCTTCCTTCAGCCACATGTGTATAAGGGGCATGTATTTGTGCGGCTTCAGAGCGGGGATTGCGACGGCTGTTTTTGATTGGCCATAGACAGTGACAGCTTCCAGCGGGATCCCTCAGGTGGGTTTGGACTAGGATCCAAAAAGGCTTGAGCTTATCCTTTATGTGGAGAAACTCAAGTATCCTGCACAGAGCACCGACCTTAACCCTACTGGACATCTTTGAGATAATTTGGAGCATCAATTGCGAACCAGGTTTTGTCATCCAAAATCCAACATTCCTGACCTCACAAATAGGGAGCACAAGGGGGGCCAAGCTAAGTGCAGTATGAAGATTCCATATTTATACAGCACTTAGTTTGGTGCCCCATTGTGTTCCCTTTTTTTTTTTGTATTCCTACAGAGTATGGCCATTTTTTACTATGGACTTACTACTTATGGACTTTTTTTTTAGGATTTTCTTAAGGTAGTCCTAATTTCTCCTGCGCCATTTATATTTACCATGTATATTTACCTCACAAATAGGCACACATTCACGCAAACACACTCCAGAAACTTGTGGAAAGCCTTCCCAGACATGTAGAAGCTGTTATAGCTGCGAAGAGGGGGAAACTCCATTTTAATGGCCATGAGGGGAGGGGGACAACCCCATAGTCCATGGTCATGTGTTCACAAATAATATTACCAGTTATGAAATATACAAAAACAGAATACACAGTTTATAATGAACAGCTATTTCTACGAGTTTAACCCTGGCACACTTGTTAAAAAAAAACAAAACGTTTCCCAGACTACTCTTTTAAGAACATTGTAAGAAAGCTTTGATGACCTAGAGAACAATCTGGTATCTTTTAGTTCAACTCACTGAGGATCACAAAGACGCAACAGGACCACACAAAGGCCCAGAAGCAGCCAGGTTTATATACTCTGGAGATGTCCAATCCTTTTCACCGGGGCCATGTTGTAACAAGGTCATACAACGGTAGAAGCAGCTTGGCCGAGGACGAGGGAGATACATTGCAGGGCCAGATTGAGCAGACACAGTTGTCCTGTGTGGTTAAATCAGGGAGGACTTCCCTGTGAAGCTGTAGGATGTGCGGTCTCCCCAAGGGCTTTTCGGCCAAGGATGGTGTTTTGATGGCAATAAATATTTCATTTTCTCATCCCTGGCTCCTCCAAAGCAGCTTTGATGTTTCCTTTGCTTTCTTCTTCTGCTTGAATGGTTTTACACAGCAAACACAGAACGGAGAGGACTAGGCCACAGTACTCCTCGTCTTTATATATAGCGGTCTGTAGAGCGCCTCTGGCACTGAGCTCCATAATTTACTCCAATTCTGCTGCCTCCTCTGCCTGCGCTCCAGTCAATGGATTTTATTCTAAAATGTACCTAAGTGTTTCAGATCATGCCAGGAATAACCATTTCATGCAGAATTAAAAGGGGAAAATCTAGCACATTGGCATGAGTACTTGTAAAACCTGACATTCGGTTTGCTCTTAGATTTATAGACACAAAATCCTTGTTTTTACCCTTCTTTATTCTCCTTTGTTCCATCCCAGTGCCTGACATCCTGCAGTCTCTTTGCTGTGTTCAGTAGACACAATGGATCACCGATCTGAGTACCGAGCCGCGGTGTTCCGCCTTTTTTTTTTTTTTTAACTATGGTGACATCATACCTCAATGGTGGTGATATTTTACAATGGCTGGCTGCTCTGATATCACCGTCTGTCATTAGTGCCGCCAGCCATTATCTCTGATCACTGCCTGAGTTGTACAATGTCACCAGACCTGTGTTGCCAGTTGGTGTCCCTAATCACCGCCGCACCAGTCATTGTGCCTGATCACCGCCGCACCAGTCATTGTGCTTGATCACCGCCACACCAATCAGTGTGCTTGATCACTGCCGCACCAGTCATTGTGCCTGATCACCGCCGCACCAGTCATTGTGCTTGATCACCGCCGCACCAGTCATTGTGCCTGATCACCGCCGCACCAGTCATTGTGCCTGATCACCGCTGCACCAATCATTGTGCCTGATCACCGCCGCACATGTCATTGTGCCTGATCACCGCCGCACCAGTCATTGTGCCTGATCACCGCCGCACCAGTCATTGTGCCTGATCACCGCCGCACCAGTCATTGTGCCTGATCCCGCCGCACCAGTCATTGTGCCTGATCCCGCCGCACCAGTCATTGTGCCTGATCACCGCCGCACCAATCATTGTGCCTGATCACCGCCGCACCAATCATTGAGCCTGATCACCGCCGCACCAGTCATTGTGCCTGATCACCGCCGCACCAATCATTGTGCTTGATCCCCGCCGCACCAGTCATTGTGCCTGATCACCGCCGCACCAGTCATTGTGCCTGATCACCGCCGCACCAGTCATAGTGCCTGATCACCACCGCACCAGTCATAGTGCCTGATCACTGCCACACCAATCATTGTGCCTGATCACCGCCGCACCAGTCATAGTGCCTGATCACCGCCGCACAAGTCATTGTGCCTGATCACCGCCGCACCAGTCATTGTGCCTGATCACCGCCGCACAAGTCATTGTGCCTGATCCCCGCTGCACCAGTCATTGTGCCTGATCACCGCCGCACCAGTCATTGTGCCTGATCCCCGCCGCACCAGTCATTGTGCCTGATCCCCGCCGCACCAGTCATTGTGCCTGATCACCGCCGCACCAGTCATTGTGCCTAATCACCGCCGCACCAGTCATTGTGCCTGATCACCGCCGCACCAGTCATAGTGCCTGATCACTGCCACACCAATCATTGTGCCTGATCACCGCCGCACCAGTCATTGTGCCTGATCACCGCCGCACCAATCATTGTGCCTGATCACCGCCGCACCAATCATTGTGCCTGATCACCGTCGCACCAGTCATTGTGCCTGATCACCGCCGCACCAGTCATTGTGCCTGATCACCGCCACACCAATCATTGTGCCTGATCACCGCCGCACCAATCATTGTGCTTGATCACCGCCACACCAATCATTGTGCCTGATCACCGCCGCACCAGTCATTGTGCCTGATCACCGCCGCACCAATCATTGTGCCTGATCACCGCCGCACCAATCATTGTGCCTGATCACCTCCGCACCAATCATTGTGCCTGATCCCCGCCGCACCAGTCATTGTGCCTGATCACCGCCGCACCAGTCATTGTGCCTGATCACCTCCGCACCAATCATTGTGCCTGATCCCCGCTGCACCAGTCATTGTGCCTGATCCCCGCCGCACCAGTCATTGTGCCTGATCACCGCCGCACCAATCATTGTGCCTGATCACTGCCGCACCAGTTGCAGTGTCACTACACCAGTGTAAACAAGCTATGGTCTCCCTGATTGTAGCCGCACCAGTCCCAGTGTCACCTGACCAGTATAATTCAGCAGCAGTGTCCTTGATTGCTGCCACACTAGTCATTGTCCCCAATCATTGGCACCCACTCATAATGTCCCTAATCACCGCCACATCGCTCGGTGTTCCTAATCACCATCACACCATTCATATTGTGCCTGATCACCAACCACACCAGCATCAATTTCACTGATCACCGCCACACCAGTTACATTGTCCCCAGCCACTGCCACACCAGTTACATTGTCCCTGAGTACACCACACCAGGTACACTATATTACCAAAAGTATTGGTGCGCATGCCTTTACAAGCACATGAACTTAACCTAATGTGGACGAGAAGGCCTGGCTCGCAGTGGTCGCTCTAATTCATCCCAAAGGTGTTCTATCGGGGTTGAGGTCAGGACTCTGTGCAGGCCAGTCAACTTCCTTCACCCCAAACTCACTCATCCATGTCTTTATGGACCTTTCTTTGTGCACTGGTCCAAACCATTTGGTGGAGGGGGGATTATGGGGTGGGGTTGTTTTTCAGAGGTTTGGCTTGGCCCCTTAGTTCCAGTGAAGGGAATCCTTAAGGCGTCAGCATACCAAGACATTTTGGACAATTTCATGCTCCCAACTTTGTGGGAACAGTTTGGGGACGGCCCCTTCCTGTTCCAACATGACTGCCCACCAGTGCACAAAGCAAGGTCCATAAAGACATGGATGAGTGAGTTTGGGGTGGAGGAACTTGACTGGCCTGCACAGAGTCCTGACCTCAACCCGATGAATTATAGTCTGCAAGCCAGGCCTTCTCGTCCAACATCAGTGCCTGACCTCACATATGCCCTTTTGGAAGAATGGTCAAACATTCCCATAGATACCCTCCTAAACCTTGTGGACGGCCTTCCTAGAAGAGTTGAAGCTGTTATAGCTGTAAAGGGCGGAGCCAACTCAATATTGAACCCTCCGGACTAAGACTGGGATGTCATTAAAGTTCTTGTGCGTGTAAAGGCAGGTGTCCCAATACTTTTGGTGATATAGTGTACAGTGTCCCTGATCATGCCACTCCAGCTACGGTGTCACTACACCAGTGTAAACAAGTAATATTGTCCCTGATTGTCGGGCACCAGTCCCAGTGTCACCTGACTAGTATACAGTAAGTCAGCAGCTGTGTTCCTGATTGCTGCCACACTCGTCCCCATTGTCACCAGACCAGTGCAGCCTGATCACCGCCACACCATTTGCAGTGTTGCCTCTGCCTTCCAGCTGTACTGACCCTGGCCTGTTTATTGACTACATTTTTGCCTGTTGCCTAGACTGATCCTTTGCCTGCCTGCTGACCATGTCTCTGCCTGCGGTCTGAACTGACCCATCTGCGCGTTCGTCTGAATATATTCCTGTGATACACCGGTCTCATCCATCCCCTGAGAACTACTGCACTCCTGGAACCATAGGAACTCTTTTTTTTCTTCAGCCGCCTACATTTCCTGCTCAGTGAACATGACATTCCTGGGGGTAGCCATGTGCCAGTAGGCTAGGCTTTCTTGGCTTATATGAACTATCCCAGGACACCAAACTATATTCCTTGCCACTCTTATAAAGGCAACTGTCCTATCAGATTAGGCGACCCGTCAAAAACATGTAACGGAAGTGACGTCCTGTCACGGCCATCTTGGTAGACCCCGCACTCAGCCACACTAAGCCTACAGTCTGAAGTCGTCAAGCGGACATCTTTTTACACTCACCGAAGTCTTGCATTTCACACTTATTTTTACCACTAAACTGAGCTTATATAGTGAAATACAGTATTTATAAGTCTCTGACACTGTTTGGATGTTGAATTTTAAAAGCAGCGGTGTTCCATCAGATCAGCAAACCTGTGAGATCAGCAGGCTTGCCGCTGCTTTTAAAATTCAACATCAAAACAGTGTCAGAGACATTTAAATACTGTATTTCACTATATAAGCTCAGTTTAGTGGTAAAAATAAGTGTGAAATGCAAGACTTCGGTGAGTGTAAAAAGATGTCCGCTTGACGACTTCAGACTGCAGGCTTAGTGTAGCTGAGTGCGGGGTGTACCAAGATGGCCGTGACAGGACGTCACTTCCGTTAGGAAATATGACGGGTTGCCTAATCTGACGGAACACAATCATTACTGTAGATTGGTTGATTTTTGTGATACACAAGATACAATATCCAGTATATAATTAGCCCAGTAAAAAAAGTCTCACACGTGGTATCACCATACTCAGAAGTCTGTAGTAGAATGTTTTTGTGTTTTTGTAAGTAGTAGGATGTGTTTTGGGGTATAATTCTAAGTATGCCCATGCTGTGTGTGAGAAATATCTTATTAAATTGACAACTTTGTGTAAAAAAAAATAATTTTCATTTAAACTCAGCATTTTCCAAAAACTTGTGGCAAAAAAATAAAGTCTTTAAATGACTCATCATGCCTCTTAAAAAATACCCTGGGGTGTTTGCTTTTCAAAATGTGGCAATTTTGAGGCTGTTTCCACTGTCCTGGTGCTCCAGGTTCTCCAAAAATGTGATAGGTAATAAAGAAATTAGACCCGTAATTTATTCCTCTAGAACGCCTTAATGTGCTCCTTGTATTTTGGGTCCCTCTATATTGCTAGGCTCTGAAAAAGTCTCATACATGTGCTATCGCCCTACATGAGAGAAGTAGTAGAATGTATTTTGGGGCATAATTATAAGTATGCTTATGCTGTGTGGGAGAAATATCTTATTAATAGTCAACACTGTGTAAAAAAAAAAACAAAAAAAAACAACATTATTTTCTTTCTTGAATTTTCCAAAGACTTGTGGCAAAAAAAATTACATTTTCAAAAGACTCACTGTGCCTTTTAGGAAATTCTGTTTGCTTTACAAATGGTGTCATTTTGTGGGTGTTTCAACTGTCCTGGTGCTCCAGGGCCTCCAAAAATGTGTTAGGTAGTCAGGAAATTGGATGCGTAATCTTATGCGCCTTAAAAACCCAAAGGTGCTCCTTGGATTTTGGGCCCCTTTATGCATCTAGGGTGTGAAAAAGTCTCACACATGTAGTATTTCTGTTCTCGGGAGGCATAGCAGAATATGTTCTGAAAAAAAATATTTAATTTCTTCATTGTTTTCCAAAAAATTACAACTTCAAAAAACTCACTATGCCTCTTACTAGATATTTTCGACTGTCTACTTTCCAAAAAGGGGTCATTTGGGAGATATTTGTACAGTCCTGGCATTTTACGGCCTTATGAAATGCGTAAGCCAGTCAGTACAACAGGGTAATTACATTTTTAAATAAATATATATATATATATATATATATATATATATATATATATATATAATATCAAGGTGACCAAGGTTAGGATAAGGATCAAGGTAAAGTGAGGACCAAGGTAAGGCGGGAATGTTTATGTAAGGATCTGGTTGAGCTCGTAGTTAGATTTCTTAGTAGGTCTCCCCCACTGTGACACCGTCTATATGAGTGGTGTCTTTTTTTTGGCCTTGTTTGGTTAGCCTGTGTTGGTCAATGACTTGCATCACTCCTCTCTACAAGCCCAGCGGGTGTGCCTGGCAGGTTGACTTCTCAAACCACTCTGCTGGTTGTGTGACCTGTAAATGCTGAGAGTCCTTTTTATGCCCCATCAATTACAGATAAACGTATGTGCAGGAAATATCAGCCCCTATTAGAATACAACAAATGTGACCTTTTGGATGTTCAAAGCTTCGCTCCTTGTTGGTTATTGGTCTCCGGAATAAGTAAACTCATGAAAATACCTCAGATCCCCATTATGAATGTCCAGAACTCTGCGCTGAGTTCTCAGGTCTGCGCACCTACCATGGCATTACAAGTAGCTCTGACTTCCCTTTCCTGTCTTTCATTTTTAGTACCTGAAATTTAGTAAGAATAAGGAATGGGAACACCCTGGGTAGGTAGGAACAAGGATTATGGTGAGGAGATCTCACTAAGAAAGTGGTGGGAATATCCATTGATAAATGATAAATGAAATTACTTTTGAATGCATTGACTCTTTTATAAGCTGATCAATATGCATTGTATCTTTTTTCCAGGGAGAAGGAGGAGCAGATGGCACGCATGACAGAGATGCAGGCCATCCAGGCCCAACAGGCAGATGGAGCCCTCCAAGAACTGAAACACCAGGTGGAGCTGAACACAGAGAAGGTGTATGCTGAGATGAAGGAGCAGGTAAGTGCCGGGGAGTTGACATTATTTCTGCAAGGTACCCCTGGCTAATCTGACCCAGCTGAGGGCTGTGCACATGGCCAAGGAGGGTGTGGTCAAGTTAGGGGGATATCCAATTTTGCCTTTTTATACTTGTCTGTAAATTCTATTTTTATTTTCTTTCTGCGTTTTCCAAAAACTTGTGGCAATAAAGTGACGTCTTCAAAAGGCTTGCCATACCTCCGAAAAGTACCTTGGTGTTTTCTTTCCAAAATGTGGTAATTTTGTGGATGTTTCCACTGTCCTGGTGCTTCAGGGCCTCCAACAATGTGATAGGTAGTTAGGAAATTAGATGTGTAATTTATGCCCCTAGAAAGCCTGAAGGTGCTCCTTTGATTTTGGGCCCCTCTATGTGGCCAGGCTATGAGAAAGTCTCACGCATGTGATATCCCCATACTCAGGAGGAGTAGCAGAATGTGTTTTGGGGTGTAATTCTAAGAATACCTATAATGTGTGTTAGAAATGTATTATTAATTGACAACTTTGTAAAATAAAAAATACATTTTTATTTAATGTATTCATTTTTCAAAAAATTGTGACATAAGAATTACAACGTCAAAAATCTCAACATGCCTCTTACTAAATATCTTGGACTGTCTACTTTCCAAAAAGTCATGGGGGGGGGGGGGGTATTTGTACTGTCCTGACATTTCAGGGCCTCAAAGGTTGTCAGTACATCAGGATTGATCAATTTTCAGATATATATCACATAGTTTGAGGACTCCATAATGTTCGCACAGACTAAATAATATACACTGATTTGGGTTATTTTTATCTGAGATATGTAGCAGAATATAGTTTGGGATAAATTTATGGAGAAATATTATTTATTTGCAAAATTTTACAACAGAAACTAAGAAAAACATGTTTTTCTGTAGAGATGTCTCCTACTTCCCACAATGGAAAGACTTCTCCCACTTCCCACCATGGATAGACTTTCCCTACGTCCCACCATGGAGAGTCTTTCCCCACTTCCCATCATGGGGAGACTTCCCACCATGGAAAGATTTCCCCCCACTTCCTACCATGGTTTTTTCCAGGTTTTTTTTTTTTGCTTATATAGCAAAAAATAAAAAAATCCAATGGTGATTAAATACCACCAAAACAAAGCTCTGTCTGTCTAAAAAAAAATAAAAAAAAAAATAAAAAAATGTTTTTTTGGGTACAGTGTTGCATGACTGAGTAATTGCTGAAAGATGAAAAATGGCCTGGGCAGAAGTGGGGGAAAGTGTCCGGTCTTGAGGTGGTTAAAGCTGAACACCTGTAAAATTGAATTTTTTTTTAATTAAAGTTGAGGAGATCTCTTTTTTTTTTTCTTCTAGTGACAAAAAGGGGTAAAATTTCCCCAAGAGGCAGATGCAATTCCAAACCTCGGGAAGTAGAAGAAAGGTGTGGGGTGCTGGAACTCTTATAGCAGTGTAGAGGGAATGATTCTCCTTAGGCAGTTGGCCCGGGAGTGGTGGTTGAAGGTTGGCTCTCCGATTGAGTACAAACTGGGCATTCAAGGATGAAAGAGCCAAAAGCAGAATGTATAAAATCCAGATTAAATTTTATTCAGACTCTCAGATCATGAAATTCCAACAGGTTTTGGGTCTTCAAAAGGCCTTGTTACTACTAACAAAGTGTGCAGTGGACTGGTACACCGTGCCAAACAAGATGATCCAGTGCCCAGGGCAAAGACAGCATTTCATTATGTGTGAACTTACGAGGAGGAGGGAGAGCACAGCCCGCACCTCCTCCTGGCTCTATCCTCCTCTCCATGCTGCTTCCAGCACTGGGCTGACAGAAGTAGCGATGCCGCTGTCACTACTCATGTCAACCTTATAGTAGAAGGAACTTATGGCATCCCCATCTCTACAATACACGCTGAGCCCAGGGTAGCCGTCCCTTCTGCCCACCCCTTATCCCGTCACTGCTGGTAGCAGGGGCGTTGCTAGGTCTACAAAAGATCTGGGGCTACAGCCCCTAGCAGCGTAGTAAAGAAAGTCATACGCTTGGGCGGGCATACACATAGTATACAGTAATATACGTGTGTGTGTGTGTGTGTGTGTGTGTATATATATATATATATATATATATATATCCCCAGAGAGCCCCCCACTTACATCAGGGTCCCCAGAGAGCCCCCCTTACATCAGGGTCCTCAAAGAGCCCCCCCTTGCATCAGGATCCCCAGAGAGCGTCCCCTCCCCTTGGGGACCCCTGCAGAGACTTGGGGCTATTGGCCCCAGATTCAGGGTTATAGCCCCAAAAGCTACCCCCTAGCGATGCCACTGGCTGGTAGAATTGAAGGTCTCATGAAAGGTGGTTAGTATGATTGCTCCAGATGTGGGTTTGGTCTCTGCCACCTGGAACGATTGTTTGAATTACGTACTCCCTCATAATCCCTCTAATTTTATCAGTCCAGGGCACACTTTGTTCAACAGTAGGGACCTAATGAACTCTCAAAATGATATTCCACAATACAATGCTAAGAATATGAAATTTTTTTTTTTTAAATTTTAAAAACCAGTAGAAAAGTCCCATGTATTGTATGAACACTGAATTGATTGCTTTAGAGCAGTTCTGCTATGGGTGGCAAAGGTTGGGTCCTCCAATCAGCTTTGATGGAAGCAAATCTTTCTACTATGCTTTACACTTATTTTGTATTGTGATTTCCGTGAAAATTTTGATCTGACTCCAATATCTCAAAAATAAAAAAGATCAAAAAGTGATTATCAACCCCCCCCCCCCCACACACCCCAGTCCCATCAGGGGTCAACACAATGTCATTATGCCCGACACAATGACATCAAAGAGGAGGAGGTCATACCATCAGCTGTAAAGCATAGTCATTAAAGGGTGCTGATCAATCAATTGTTGAATGGATTAGACAGAATTCCCTGTTGAATTAGAAAGTTTGTTTTATCACTTTGTATGACCTGAGTGGTGGAAATTCTGTACTTGTAATGCGTTCCTTAGGTCATCTGGTGGGCATTGCAGACTGGGAAGTAACCAGGGGGTCACAGAGAATGTATGGGTTTATGTGACAGAGGGGTGCGTGATGGGACAGCCTGCCTTGGGTGAACCTCAGGCCACTATAGTTTTTGTACGTTCTCTATCATAAGACGGAGGATGGATTTGTGTTAAGGGAACCATGTCAGACAAAATGGTGGAGGCATGAATGACCCAATTTTTTGTTATTTTATTAATTTGTCTTATTGAATTTCCCATTGGTGAGTGCAGTAGGGTACAGTGACTAGGAGGTATCAGTAACTCAGGCTGATGAACAAAGACATCCAATTGGTTATTTGGGATGAAAGAGTGATCTCTTTAGAAGCTGCCTTAAATCTCAATTTGCCTTCATTTGTGTTCATTGTAGATGGAAAAAGTGGAGGCGGACTTGAGCCGATCAAAATCCCTCCGAGAGAAGCAGAATAAAGAGTTCATCCGGCAGTTGGAAGAAGTCAAGCAGAGATACGAGCAGCAGGTACGACCTATGCCAGGTGTTTGGGGTCCTTGATTGGCTAGTTACTGTCTTGTGACCTCCTGTCCAGTGAACTTATTGTATGCAAGATCTCACAAATCATTTTGTAATGGAAAGCATCATTTTGTTTCTTCCAGCAGCCAATCCAATTTTCTCAATCATTTTCCCATGCTGCACTGGAAGCATGGGGAGAAGAGGGTCCTTTTTCTGGGCAGCACAAACCTTTTTTCTTTTCTGGCGTGAAACCCATCATTCTTTTTTTAATCCAGATTTTATTTGAAAGTTTTCATAACAAGTATATAAAAAGAAAACAAAACATAAATTTAAACATAAATCAGTTGGACTAATAAAGCAGTAAAGTCAACAGATTCATTATCATCTAGCTTCCCAAAAATATTCAGAGGATATTCACAAATATTCAAAAATATTCCAGAGCAACCGATATACTGTTTATTTTAGACAGGCTAACCCAAGAGAAAAGAGCAAGTGTTGAAACCCACAATTCTGATAGGATGCTTCATTTTGTCTCTTGTGTGGCTGATTGAGTAGACTCTTGTGTCCTCTCTGCAGACAGAACTCATGTAAAGGCCGTGCCGGCCTCCATATTGGAACACGTGATGGCTCTTCCTGTCCTTAAGTCTCCTCCTCGACTTCAGTGCATTTGGGAATCTTCTGATGTCATTTGTTTTTCTCTCTTTTAAAGCGAGCGGTTACAAAAACCGTGTCCCGCACACAGCGTGGTGTCACTGGACCACACAGCTCCGCACAGCCAGCGGCCTGTTGTCCTTTTATAAATCTGCTGCAGTGGTTTTGTTTGTATAACCCCAGCTGAGGCCGTAAAGTCTCCTCCAAATGCGGGAACAATGTTAACGCTGTGTGCATAGCCGAGCTCTACACACCACATCCTCGTCCTACAGTCTGCCCTCGGCTTCCGGGCCAGGCCTTTCCTTTGGCTGCAGATTGTCCTAAACTTTGCCCGTGTTTCCCGCAGATGAGAAAAGTTGTGATGTCAATGTGATCTGTAAAAAATTGAACAGATTGGCAAAGCAAGTAAGAAAAAAACTTGCAAAATGAATCCCACGCCTTCTCCCACTTTCCACCATGGAGAGACTTCCCACCATGGACAGACTTCCCACCATGGACAGACTTCCCCCACTTCCCACCATGGAGAGACCTTCCCCAACTTCCCATCATGAAAAGACTTCCCCCACTTCCCACCCTGGAGAGACTTCCCGCACTTCCCATCATGGAGAGATTTCCCGCACTTCCCACCATGGAGAGATTTCCCTCACTTCCCACCATGGAGAGATTTCCCCCACTTCCCACCATGGAGAGATTTCCCCCACTTCCCACCATGGAGAGATTTCCCCCACTTCCCACCATGGAGAGCTTTCCCCCACTTCCCACCATGGAGAGATTTCCCCCACTTCCCACCATGGAGAGATTTTCCCCACTTCCCACCATGGAGAGATTTCCCCCACTTCCCACCATGGAGAGATTTCCCCCACTTCCCACCATGGAGCGACTTCCCCCACATCCCACCATGGAGCGACTTTCCACCATGGAGAGACTTCTCCCACTTCCCACCATGGAGAGACTTCTCCCACTTCCCACCATGGAGAGTCTTTTCCCACTTCCCACCATGGTGAGACTTCTTCCCACCATGGTGAATCTTCTCCCACTTCCCACCATGGAGAGACTTCTCCCACTTCCCACCATGGAGAGTCTTTTCCCACTTCCCACCATGGTGAGACTTCTTACCACCAAGGTGAGACTTATCACACTTCCTACCATGGTGAGACTTCTCCCACTTCACACCATGGAGAGACTTCTCCCACTTCCCACCATGGAAAGACTTCTCCCACTTCCCACCATGGAGAGTCTTTTCCCACTTCCCACCATGGTGAGACTTATCCCACTTCCTACCATGGTGAGACTTCTCCCACTTCCCACCATGGAGAGACTTCTCCCACTTCCCACCATGGAAAGACTTCTCCCACTTCCCACCATGGAGAGTCTTTTCCCACTTCCCACCACGGTGAGACTTATCCCACTTCCTACCATGGTGAGACTTCTCCCACTTCACACCATGGAGAGACTTCCCCCTTTCCCCAACATGGAGAGACTTCCCACCATGTAGAGATGTCTCCTACTTCCCACAATGGAAAGACATCTCCCAATTCCCACCATGGAGAGATTTTCCACTATGGATAGACTTTCCCCCACGTCCCACCATGGAGAGACTTTCCCCACGTCCCACCATGGAGAGACTTTCCCCACATCCCACCATGGAGAGACTTTCCCCACGTCCCACCATGAGGAGACTTTCCACCATGAAAAGACTTCCCCCACTTCCCACCATGGAAAGAGGGTGGCAGGAATTCACAAAAGATATTTCTTTATTTTAGAGTGTTAGGATCCAGACTTTCCATAAAAAAGCAATCTCAAAGAAGCTCTGCCCACTTGACATGGCCACGCTTCTTCATTATGTCCCGCCTAAGAAGGTCTGAACCAAGAAAAACAGAACAGGTTGCCATGATGCAATGAATGGTTCCCCTATTCTGCTCTAATAATGTTCTCTCTGTGGAGGGAAGGGGTGGAGAATATACCGCCATTTTCTGGGTGTTGTGTAATTTCATTGTTTCAGCAGGTTCTGGTTTTAAAATTTTATCTGGCCTTTTAACATAGAGGTAATCTATAAAGAGCCATTCCACCGTGCTTAGTTGAGTTATAGGTGGAGTCTAATGGGATGAGTCAACGCGTTGGCACCTTAGATTTCTTGAACACCCATCAGTATAATTTTGCTTCCATAGTTCCTGACTCTTTTCCTGATCACCTTGGGGTGGTATAGCTCCTCTTGTTGCATTCTCTCTAATTAATAAAAATCCAGCAGGGATAATGGGCACAGCAGGTGTACAGTTCATCATAATGAGCACAGCAGGTGTACAGACCCAGGAACTCAGTTCAAGGGTGTTGGGAACCCCTCATACTGGGCACAACAGGTGTGCAGACCCGGTAACTCAGCACGGGGATGGTGGGAACCCCTCAAAATGGGTACAGCAGGTGTACAGACCCAGAAACTCAGCACGGGGATGGTGGGAATCCCGTATACTGGGCACAGCGGGTGTACAGACCCGGGAACTCAGCACAGGGATGGTGGGAACCCCTCATAATGGGCACAGCGGGTGTACAGACCCGGGAACTCAGCACAAGGATGATGGGAACCCCTCATAATGGGCACAGCGAGTGTACAGACCCAGGAACTCAGCACAGGGATGGTGGGAACCCCTCATAATGGGCACAGCGGGTGTACAGACCCGGGAACTCAGCACAGGGATGGTGGGAACCCCTATTAATGGGCACAACGGGTGTACAAACCCAGGAACTCAACATGGGATCTTACCAGTAGAGTCCCCAAGAGATAGAAGAAACTCTGATTGTCCGACATCTCCAAGTTGGGTCATTTGAACCCTTCACAACATTGTATCATATACAGCACTTCATTTATATCTGGGTGTCTTTTTCAGTATATAAAAAATATATTTTCAGGTACATAATTTGATGCAGGGGTCTGTCATGTACGTACCTTGTGGCCGAGCCCGTTAGGATATAAAGTGATGATATAAGGAGGCCAAGCCCCAGACACAGCCACCTGTCCCCTTGTTCACCCCCCACCCCCCTATCAACATAACACAAGTCGTAGCGAATAGTAAATCGCAGCGCCGGTATAATTTCCATATCATTCCCCCGGTGTATACGCCTCTTTTTTTTTTTTCCCCCCTTAAAACGTTTGAATTCAGACTGATGCGGCGCGCAGCCCATTGCAAACATTGTGGAATCGGGTCCCTTTCCCTCCGTCCCCACCATCTCAGCCGCATAGACACCTGCAGAAAGGGACGAGGCAGCTGTGCCATACGGTCCGGGAGGCTTTCTGGTCTCGCAAACAGGATCAAGTTTGGAAGAGTCGTTCGGATTCTCACGCTGGACGTTGAGAAGAGATATGGTGTTGATAATCGGCCGCCTTCCTTTTTTTTTTTTTTTTTTTTCTCCCTCTTCATCTCTTTATAAAATCCACCAAAACTGAAGAGAAACGCTAGTGACTGGGAGCAGCAGCTGTGAGGCCTGCGGATGGCGGGGAGGCCGGCTTCCTGCAGACTCCACTTCAAAGGCTGCCTGGATGCTTGTACAGAACAGGCCAGGTAGGGTGCCTTTATCGCCAGTCTGGGAGGATTAATATCAAAGAGAAAGCAGTCTGGGCCTTCATCTCGTCCCCCCTACCCCCCCCCCCCCCACCATTCACACCCAGCTGGGAGAAGCTGCGACTGGCGGAGGTCACAGCATCCAGCATGACGGCGACTGGGAAAAGATCCTGAGAATAGAAGGCTTTCTCAGAAGCCATGGTGCAGCCATGAGCACAGCAGGTGCCCCGCTAGGAACACGTTCTCCCCTCCGTGGCACTATACAGTAGCTGACAAGGACATAATAGGCCTTTCTTTTCTTAATTATCTTTTGAAGATAAAAAAAATGACAACTGTACTTTTGTCCCGGGCTTGGACTCATTAATCTGCCACAGGACAGATTACAAACCGTGCATTAAGCGATTTTTTACACCCATTTCAAAACCCTCATGGGCCGATTTCACGACCAAACCGGGAGCGTTAACCGTTTGTCGTCTCGGCTGTGTCACGGCAATATTCCTATATGGGGTGAAAATTGGGGGGGTCGGGTCGGCTGCCGTTATTTTTTGCCCTAAGCCGTCGCCTAGTTTTGGGAGTTCCTGCGTGGTTTTTGTTCTCTTTGCGGGTTTGGGATGGGAAGGAAAACCCAGACGGCTTTGAGTTGTGTGTGTGTGTGTGTGACGTAGGACGTTTCTCCATGAGTTCTGATGACCTTTTCCATGTGTGTGTGTGTCATACATGTGGCATCAATTTTTCAAAAGTCGTGCCACAAGGTGGTGTCTGGAATAGGTGGGTGGGGGCAGAAACTGGGGTCTGCATGTGTTGTCATGGTGACAGGGATATTCCAGTAATGCACTGTACATTCCATTGTCCAATCAGATTGTGGAACTGAAGCTTGAGCATGAACAGGAGAAGACTTACCTCTTCCAGCAGCACAGTGCCGAGAAGGAGGGTATCATGAAGGACCATGAGCAGGAGATCGATCGGCTGGACGGGCAGCTCCAGAATACCGTCTCCGAGCACGAGAAGAAGATGCAGGCGTGGAGAGACAGAGACGCTAAGGTAACCCCCGAATGCAACGCGTCCCGTGCCGCTGACTCGCCTCCACGGCTCCGGCGCTTGCTCTTCGGCAGGAGATTAACGCCATTGCTTTCCCCCCCGTCTGGGTGCAGGTTAATATTAGTTACCCCAATTATTTAGTTTTAATTGGCAGCGTCCCTGATAAGCAGCCACTTGCACTGGTGACGTTTAAGCCGTCTTCCTCAGCCAACGTTTATCTAGTCGCCCCCGTGCTGTGTGCGACACCACAGGTAGCTGGATTAAGCCTTGCATGGTGCCTTGATATTCGGCCTGCCTTTCTTCCCCAGTAGATTGGCTTAGTGTTTGGGGGGGGGGGGGGGTTGGGGGGTTTGTAATGCAAAGCTCAATAAACCATCTGCCTTACCGGCCCTGCCATCAGTTTCAGTTGTGATACTTCACATTCCAGCTTTACCTGCTGGTAGTCAGAGGGGTGAAGGAACCTCTATGGACACCCGCGCTGGGTCTCCATCTCCCGAACCGAACATCTATCACAACCTGCCGCCCATTCAAATGATACGATAGCCATATCGAAAGCAGCACACCTGCTCCGCTACCCTCCCAGCATCCATCTGTGCGCTCCCTGTTGGAAGCCATTCTGCAGAATAACCCCCAACTGTGGGCTCATTTGATGCTTCAGATGCGCAGACCAAACACACACTGTCAGCAAGGACAATATCCACTTCTCTTCCAAAAACCCTCCAAATATCTCCCCATGTTATCTTCCAAACACACAGCACCTTCTCAACAAGGCCCGGGCAAATCCGCCAATAGAGATTTCTGCCTGTAAATGGTGATGTGTGCGGCTTCTCATGCCCGTATCCTGCTGCGTCTGCACCGGTCGCCCGGTTACCATAGGACCGTGCTTTTAGAAAATCGTTAGTAATGAGATTTTCTTGGATTGTCTGTTTTATTGACAAGTCTGATACACAATCACATATACGTTTATTGATACTATACATGGGTTAGATATCTGAAAACACATTCCCGTTAGTAAGTGGTGAGGTCTGCCATTCATTTTCTTGGCATATTAGCGATACCTGTGTTTTCTAATGTGGACTGGCTTCTGCAACAGAAAGGTTTAGAGAACAGCAAGGTCCCCAACATTTAGGAGAGACGTAATAAAGCTGAAATTTGGAAATGTGATACGTAACATGATTGAAGCTTGCCAAGGTGGATGAAGGACAAAATGGTGCCGACTTAGATACAAGATGGCTCTTCCATGTAAAGTCTTCTTGTAATGCTTCAAAGGCCAAGGCCAATGGCAGAACCAAGATTGGATTTCATTCCATGGTGTAAAACATTGGGGACTAAAGCTGTATATTCTCATGTATTATAGCGTAGATATATTTTGGTCAGTATTTTTTTTTTTTTTTTATGATTTAATCTGACTTATTGATTTCTAAGAACGATCCTGAACAATAGAGCATGTCAAGCATACAAGGCCGTAAATGAGGTTACCACATTTTCAATGGATTTTAGTAGGAATGAAGACACACTCTGGGGAAAAGAATTACGGCCAAGTGAAGAGCGAGTTTGGCAGTTTTTTGTATTGGTCGATATTTTAAAATACGTTTTATGGCAGCCTATCATAACTGGGTGGATTGTAATTCCAAACGTGAGACAAAAGATTTGGGTGTCACCTTTGAGACTGACCTTGTTACCAGCCATGGATGAGCTTCTAATAATCTTTATTGGGTATGTTTTTTTTTTATTTGGTAGTGCTTTTGACATATTATACCTGTAGCTTATTTTATATCATTTTTAATTAGGTCATTTGTAATTTTTATAGACTTGGTTCTTCAACCAACTTTACAACAGTCTTGTCTAACTGTGTCCAAATTGCATGAATTGGCTTGAAATCGTAACCATTCTTATAGATTTGGATGATCTTGGTTATGTGTACAGTATGTTTGGTATGGGTGCCTTTGTGTTATATTTAAGATGGTTTGGGGTTTATTAGTAACTCTGGTCTGGTTAAATATTTATGATTTTTTAAGAGCAGAAAATGTATTTTATAGTCCCATGTTGGTCTATAGCAGTGGTCTCCAAACTGAAGCCCAGGGGCCATATTTGCTTGCCTTTATGTGGCTTTTGGGACACTATTTCTTGCACTTTTAAGTCACTATTCCTCCCACTGACAGCAGTGATGGGGCACTATTCCTCTCACTGACACCAATGATGAGGCACTATTCCTCCACTGACACCAATGAGGCGGCGCTATTCCTCCCACTGACACCAATGATGAGGCACTATTCCTCCCACTGACACCAATGATGAAACACTATGAATGCTGCTGCTAGACTAATACACCTCACTAACCGATCCGTGACTGCTGCTCCTCTCTGCCAATCCCTTCACTGGCTTCCCCTACCCCACTGTATAAAATTCAAAATACTAACCACAACATACAAGGCCATCCACAACATTGCCCCCATCTACATCACCAACCTCATCTGCAGATATCGCCCCAATCATCCCCTTCACTCCTCCCAGGACCTCCTGCTCTCCAGCTCCCTTGTTACCTCCTCTCATGCTCATCTTCAGAACTTCTCCAGAGCCTCTCCCATCCTCTGGAATTCCCTGCCTCAGTGTATCCGATCAGCCCCTACCCTGTCCACCTTTAGGAGATCCCTGAAAACTCATTTATTCAGGGAAGCCTATCCCACACCCACCTAACAACTGTCCCCGAGCCACCCCCATCAAATTATTCCCCACATCTATTACCTTTTGTACCACCACCCCCTCCCTTTAGAATGTAAGCTCTACGAGCCGGGCCCTCCCTTCCCTTCTGTATTGAACTGTACTGTAATTGTGCTGTTCCCCCCCCCCCCCCTCTACATTGTAAAGCGCTGCGTAAACTGTTGGCGCTATATAAATCGTGAATAATAATAATAATATTCCTCCACGGACATTAATAATGGGGCACTATTTCTCCCACTGACACCAATGATGAGGCACTATTCCTCCCACTGACACCAATGATGAGGCACTAGTCCTCCACTGACACCAATGATGAGGCACTAGTCCTCCACTGACACCAATGATGAGGTACTATTCCTCCCACTTACACCATAATTGGGGCACTATTCTATATGTCTATATTCCATGTTCTACTCCCATGGGCCACAGTCTGGCCCCTAAGGTCTAAAGGGTAGTAAACTGGCCCTTTGTGTAGAAAGTGTGGAGACCCCCTGGCCTATAGACCAGTCTAGTGTACAATATGTATATCTAGGATATAGTTACATAGTTAGTCTGGTTAAAAGAAGACAAGTCCATCCAGTTCAACCAAAATATGTACATCCAGTTACGCATGGGACTTGTTGCTGATGTGTGTTACTTTAAAAGAATATTTCTTTACTACCATAAGGTATATTTCTTTTTGTGGGCCTTATGAGAAAATAAAATCTTTTCAGCAACCCGCTTACAGGCCTAAGCAGCTCTGTAACCATGCCTGCAGTGGACTTTCAGGCCTACTAGTCATTCAGACACCTTTTATTAGTTAGTGCCCCTATACTCATCCTAGAGTTCCAACAATCTCTACAAATTTTCCATTGTTATCTGTAATCAACCAGTTGGGTCAAACATTTTTCAGGAAACTTTATTGCATTTTATGAACATCGCATACCAATCCTTCTGTATTCTTCTGTTGATACCTCTGCATTGAATTGTAGGCCCTAAATTCTATCAAGAATTGTTAAGTCTAGTGGCCCTCCAGCACCTCAAGAAACTTTGTTGTACATCTATAATAGACTTATAAATCTTCCAGTCTCCTAAGAACCTTGGGTTACTCTCCACACTGTACATGCCAACCCAACGGTCTCTTAAAACCATTCTGCTATTATCTTCACAATGGAACTCCATCAAGAATATTCAAATCATTTGCAACACTAAACATATAGACCTACATCTTTTATAAACTTTCTTTCTTCTGTGGAACTAAAGACTGTCTAATCTTTTAAGAACTTTCTATGCATTTCTGTTAATTTGACCTTTTTGAAGAACTTTCTGTGTATCTTTCGTCACTGGACCAATGCAGAACGGTTGTAGTGATACCTTTTATTGGCTAGCTTCACTGGACCCAAACACTTTCCAGTCTCTGAACTTTCTTCAAGTATATCTTCACCAAAATTATTGAATGTGCTGTCTCTGTTGGGAATTTGATATAATTATCTCCTTGTGGTCACCGTGGAAGCTCTAGTGTCTGAAGAACCTTCTGCCAATATTATTTATGGAACTATACATCTCCCACTTTGTCAAGAAACGTTGTCTTCTAAATACACTATTTCTCTAAGCGTCTTCCAGGACAGATATGAGACCTAGGGCTCCTCCTACCAGGACGGAAAACACGTTAACCCCCACGAGATAAAAGGGCGGTCCTCCAGGCCCCATGTCAGTATTAATGTTTCCTCCGGACGGGGGGTAACATGTTTCCTGAAACTAGTTCCCCTAAGTCTCATGAGCGTGGCTTCTGTGGTGATGGGGTAGTATTCCTACCTTCTTCTTAGGTCCCAGATCGGCACATCCACCAGGGGAGTAAGTTTGTGGCTGCTGTCCCTACTTCTCAGTGCATGGAGAAGGCCAGCACCGCGGTGTTCGTCTGAGCTCCTGCCCGCGAGCCGCATGGAGGCAGTCGGCTTGTCTTCCCTGATAAACAGCCTGGCTGGAGTGTGCAGTGGAAGAGAGGAAGCCACGCTCGTGGAGGGGCGGAACATACGTTCCAAGCTAGCCCACAGGAAGTTCCCAGCGGGGTCACTTCCGGGGCATGTTCCGGTTGCTAGTTCCGATCTCTAAACGGCACAAACAGGGATGCTGGGAGGCTGGTGGTTTTAAAAACAGTGAAACCTATCAGAGGCTGCAGACCACTACAGGGGCGGGATGGACTCCTCTGTGATACCTGCACAGGCAGCGGAAGCAGGCCCTAACACTAGCACCTCACAGGTAAGCCTGAAATGTATTCTACTTGCTTGCACATCCTGTGAGTGTTCTCCCTCTTGTAACCAGTAGGGACTAGGTGAAGGGGGCACATTTTCCTTTTCTCCTGCACGGGGTCTTATGGAGTGTATGTGGCCTAAAATTTATTGGGGTCATTTGTTCTCTTGCAGGACAAGGCCCAAGCGCAGCCACCAAAAAGGAAATGTGCGGTTTGCGGAAACAAATTGAGCACCCCATGGAGCAAAGCAGTTTGCCTCACCTGTATAGACAGCCTAGTTAAGGATGACCCAGTTGTCTCCTGTCAGAAAATGCTGACTTCTGTTAGAGATGAGCTTACGTCTATGTTTAGCTCATTTAAAACTCTAATTGACAAGATTCAAGTCCCCTCAGAGGGTCCATCACCAGTTAGGACTTCAGCTGGTCCTAGCGCTCCACAGCAGAGTGCGGAGAGTGAAGACTCTGAGGCTGAAGCCGGATGTGCCCATTCTTCTCCGGAAGAATCGGGGTCAGATACAGGGCCCAGGGATAGAGAATCCACAAGGGGCTCGAGGTATAAGTTATCATTGGAAGATGTAGATGACTTATTAAAGGCTATCTATGCGACACTTGATATAGAAGAGGAGAAGGTACAATTGTCTAAACATGACCTTATGTACAAAGGTTTGCATAAGAAAAAGACTGGAGTTTTTCCTGTGCATAGTTCCTTTCTTGATACTATTAAGCTGAAATGGGAAAATCCAGAGAGAAAACCTTTCTTTTCCAGTAACCTAAAAAAAGGTTTCCATTTGAAGAGGATACAGCGCAGCCATGGAACAAAAATCCTAAGTTAGACGCAACTCTTTCAAAAGTTTAAAAAAACTCAGACCTAGCGTTTGAAGATATGGGCATACTTAGGGATCCGATGGATAAAAGAGGAGAATCTTAAACCAGCTCCGGCCTCCACTTGTGTAGCCAGAAATTTAGAAGTATGGTTGACACAAATACAAACACATTTGTTGGCAGGTACCTCTAGAGAGCAGATTCTGAAATTTTTCCCTCTCCTCTTTCGCACAGTGGGGTTTTTGGCTGATTCTTCCACAGAATCGGTAAAAATGACAGCCTATGGCTTAAAACCTGGTCAGGCGACGCTGCTTTAAAGCTGCGCCTATGCGGTCTTCCCTTAATAGGCAATCATCTTTTTGGCCCAGGTCTGCAAGAGGCGCTGGAACGCACAGCCGATAGAAAAAAGGCCTTTCCAGAGAATAAGAAAAAGCCAACAGCCAGAAAAAAATTTCATGGACAAAGTTGGCAGCAAGGCCCTAGAGAAAGGGACAAGAGGCCCAAAAAACATTGGACAGGGCACAAGGGCACAGGTATAGAGGGCGCCTTGTTTAACCCTCCTCAACAACCCGCCAAGCCACAGTGACTCGTGTCTCCCAGTGGGAGGAAGATTGAGGTTCTTTCTCCCACAGTGGGCAGCAGTCACCTCAAGTCCATTCATCCTGAACCTAGTGACCAATGGGTACAGGCTGGAATTTTCTTGCCAGTCACCAAAGCGATTATTGGTCAACTTCCCTCCCCAAGATCGGGGAAAAGCGAGGGCCCTGGGTCTCCAAATTGGAGACTTGTTATATCAAAGGTCTTTATCTCGGTTCCCCGGATCAGGGTAAGGGATTTTATTCTCGTATATTTGTCATCAGAAAGCCGTCAGGAAAATATTGCTTAGTAGACCAAAAAGTTTTTCTCCCGCAGGAGAAGGTCTTAAGAATGATGCAAACAATGTCAGCCTTACAGACAATCAGTCGGTCTCGCTGAGAGAGGTTTCAAGAGCAGTGGGTCTGATGACCTCTTGCTTTCCGGCAGTGCCATGGGCAAGATTTCATCAACGCCCATTACAGCTGCTTCTACTAAGGAACTGGGACGGAGACGCAAGTTCTCTGTAATCAAGGGTCTTGTTACGCTCCAGGGTAAAAAGAAGCTTGTGGTGGAGGACGCACCTGCACCTAACAAGAGGTCTACCATGGTCCATTCCTATATCCCAGAGGATCACAACGGATGCGAGTTCCTGGGAATGGGGAGCCCACCTCAGCAACACAATGGCACAGGGAGAATGGTCCTCAAGGGAAGCACGAGCTTCATCGAATCAGAGAGAGCTTCTAGTGGTTCAGAGAGCCTTGCAGGCATTTCAGACAGAAATCAAGGGTCACAATCTTCAGATTCTATCTGACAATATCACTACGGTTGCTTACCTCAACAAACAGGGAAGTACCAAGGGTCGGATACTCCAGTCTATCGCCCAGTAGATTTTATCATGGGCAGAAGGGAATCTAGCCTCAATTACAGCAGTGCACCTGAAGGGGACACAAAACTGTCTGGCAGATTATCTCAGCCACTACTGGTTATGTCAAGACAATTGGTCCCTTCATCCCAAAATCTTTGCGGGTCTCACCGACAGATGGGGATGTCCCGAAGCAGACCTGTTCACAGATCAGAACAGTCGCAAGACAGAGAAGTTCTTTTCTCTGAACCCAGCATATCAATCATTGGGGATCGAAGCTCTGACGAATCGTGACCATTCTGCCTCTGTTATGCCTTCCCGCCGATCAGGCTAATACCGGAAGTCCTCCGGAAGTTTTTTCTAGAAGAAACAGATCTTATCCTAAAAGGCCCTTTCTGGCCCAAGAGGCCATGGTTTTCCCTGTTACAGACTCTGGTCTCAGAGCCTCCACTAAGTCTTCCAAAGAGAGAAGACTTATTATTGCAGGGTCCAGTGTCACACCCACAGGTGGTTTCCTTAAGCCTGACAGCCTGGTATCTGAAGAAAAGATACTAAGCGCCTAGGGGTTCTCTGACAAAGTAGTCAAGACCCTGGTAAATTGCAGAAAATCAGTCACTAGAGCCACATATTCCAAGGTTTGGAATACATTTAACTCATGGTTATCTGAAAATCAAAGATTAACTCATGATGTTCCTTCAAATTTGGAATTTTTTTCAAGATTTCAAGAGGGTGTCGACAAAGGTCTTTCGGTTAGTTCTTTAAAGGATACAGGCGGCAGCTATCCACGTTTTTCTCCAGTTTTCTCTCTTGGAAAATCCCACTTCTTCAAATCAATTTCTAGGTCCAGGCCAGTAGTGGTTAGAAGTTGTCCAACCTGGGACCCATCCCTGGTGCTTCAAACTCTGGTAGAATTCCTTTTTGAGACCGTAGAGGATATTTCAGTTAAGTTACTTACCTTAAAAACAAATTTTCTTGTGGCAATTACCTAAGCTCATAGGGTAAGTGAGTTACAGGCCCTATCAGTGAGGGAGCCTTTCCTCACAATTTTTGAGGAACGGGTTGTTTTGAAAACTGATCCAGGATTTCTGCCTAAAGTGGCCAGTACATTCCACAGATCCCAGGACATTGTACTGCCAACTTTTTGTAGTTCGCTAAAGGGCGACCAAGAAAGAAAATTTGGCTTTTTAGACGTGAGAAGAATTCTTCTCGTCTACCTTGAGGTCACCTTTCAGGAGCACACAAGGGAAAAAGCACATCTAAAGCCACCTTGGCTAGATGGATAAAGCTAGCTATTTCTGAAGCTTACAAAATTAGGGAAGTTCCTCTGCCTTTTGTCACTGCGCACTCAACAAGAGCCTCGTCTGCGTCTTGGGCTGAGAGGGCTGGAGCCTCACTTTGCAGGGCTGCCACATGGTCCAGTTTTTTGACCTTCATTAAACATTATTGCCTGGATCTCCTATCTGCTCAGGAGCAGGCATGTGGTCGTAAGGTCCTTCAGGCAGTTGTCCCTCCCTAGAATGGTAAGTTCTGGCTCATTGTCTCATGGCTGTCCTGGAAGGCGCTTAGAGAAAAGCTGAGTTAGACTTACTGGTAAATCCTTTTCTGAGATTCTTCCAGGACAGGCGGATTCCCACCCGGTTTTGTCTAGAAGTTATGTGTATTATGCATATGTTTTACAGGGACGTTCTCGAGAATACTGACATGGGGCCTGGAGGACCACCCTTTTATCTGGTGGGAGTTAACGTGTCTCCTCTCCTGGTAGGGGGAACCCTAGGTCTCATGGCTGTCCTGGAAGACTCTCAGAAAAGGAGATACCGGTAAGTCTAACTCAGCCTTTTTAGGTCTCACGATGCTCCAGATTTTGGAGTGCTGTTCTAAATTATACAACTTCTTCTCTGGGTTCTTCACCAATATTTTTACACTTGGACATGATGTTATGTTGCTGCTTTTTCACTTTCACTTTTTGCCATCAGCTTACTGGCAGGAGAAAAGTTTATGGCTTTGGTTAAATATCATTAAAAGAAGATCTATTTTCACAGCATACAGATTAATTCAATAACATCAGCATTATAATAGCAATACAAATATCTCTTTTCACAACTTCCCAGATTCATGCATACTTGCAGCCTCTCCTCTGTTCATTCCTTTGTTTAACTTTCATTTTCTAAGGACTAGATATCCCATGGTACCTTGCTTCCTGCAAGCAATGATCCCTTTATTGACTCCCCTTCCTGAAACTCCTCTACTCAGCACCAGATAGCAGGTATTCTATCAGAAAGCCACTACCCGTCAGAAAGTGCAACCGAAACGAGGTTCTGCCACTGCCATCTTGGTACACCCGCACTCGTCCGCACTAAGCCTACAGTCAGAAGGCGGCAAGCAGACATCTTTTTACACCCACTGAAGTCTTGCATCTCACACTTATTTTTACTAGTAAACTAAGGTGACCAGATTTTCAAAATGAAATCCGGGGACATTTTTTTTTTGGCAAATGCTAAACGATTTTATAAGCATATATTCCTCAAATTATATATTCAGTGTATGTGGTATATGTTTATGGAAGGAATATATGATATATACGTTATTTCTCACCAGCCCCCCCCCATTAGTATAGAATCCACCCAGTGCAGAGCCCCCATTAGTGTAGAATCCCCCCAGTGCAGAGCCCCCCATTAGTATAGAATCCCCCCAGTGCAGAGCCCCCCCCATTAGTATAGAATCCCCCCAGTGCAGAGCCCCCCCCCATTAGTATAGAATCCCCCAGTGCAGAGCCCCCCCCATTAGTATAGAATCCCCCAGTGCAGAGCCCCCCCATTAGTATAGAATCCCCCCAGTGCAGAGCCCCCATTAGTACAGAATCCCCCCAGTGCAGAGCCCCTCATTAGTATAGAATCCCCCCAGTGCAGAGCCCCCCCATTAGTATAGAATCCCCCCAGTGCAGAGCCCCCATTAGTATAGAATCCCCCAGTGCAGAGCCCCCCCATTAGTATAGAATCCCCCCAGTGCAGAGCCCCCATTAGTATAGAATCCCCCCAGTGCAGAGCCCCCATTAGTGTAGAATACCCCCAGTGCAGAGCCCCCCATTAGTATAGAATCCCCCCAGTGCAGAGCCCCCATTAGTATAGAATCCCCCCAGTGCAGAGCCCCCCCATTAGTATAGAATCCCCCCAGTGCAGAGCCCCCCCCATTAGTATAGAATCCCCCCAGTGCAGAGCCCCCATTAGTATAGAATCCCCCCAGTGCAGAGCCCCCATTAGTGTAGAATACCCCCAGTGCAGAGCCCCCCATTAGTATAGAATCCCCCCAGTGCAGAGCCCCCATTAGTATAGAATCCCCCCAGTGCAGAGCCCCCCCATTAGTACAGAATCCCCCCAGTGCAGAGCCCCCCATTAGTATAGAATCCCCCCAGTGCAGAGCCCCCCCATTAGTATAGAATCCCCCCAGTGCAGAACCCCCCCCCATTAGTATAGAATCCCCCCAGTGCAGAGCCCCTATTAGTATAGAATCCCCCCAGTGCAGAGCCCCCATTAGTGTAGAATACCCCCAGTGCAGAGCCCCCCATTAGTATAGAATACCCCCAGTGCACAGCCCCCCCATTAGTATAGAATCCCCCCAGTGCAGAGCCCCCCCATTAGTATAGAATCCCCCAGTGCAGAGCCCCCATTAGTATAGAATCCCCCAGTGCAGAGCCCCCCCCATTAGTATAGAATCCCCCAGTGCAGAGCCCCCATTAGTATAGAATCCCCCCAGTGCAGAGCCCCCCCCCCCCATTAGTATAGAATCCCCCCAGTGCAGAGCCCCTATTAGTATAGAATCCCCCCAGTGCAGAGCCCCCATTAGTATAGAATCCCCCCAGTGCAGAGCCCCCATTAGTATAGAATCCCCCCAGTGCAGAGCCCCCCCCCCCATTAGTATAGAATCCCCCCAGTGCAGAGCCCCCCCATTAGTATAGAATCCCCCCAGTGCAGAGCCCCCATTAGTACAGAATCCCCCCAGTGCAGAGCCCCCCATTAGTATAGAATCCCCCCAGTGCAGAGCCCCCATTAGTATAGAATCCCCCCAGTGCAGAGCCCCCCCATTAGTATAGAATCCCCCCAGAGCAGAGCCCCCCCCCCATTAGTATAGAATCCCCCAGTGCAGAGCCCCCATTAGTATAGAATCCCCCCAGTGCAGAGCCCCCCCCCCCATTAGTATAGAATCCCCCCAGAGCAGAGCCCCCCCCCCATTAGTATAGAATCCCCCCAGAGCAGAGCCCCCCCCCCATTAGTATAGAATCCCCCAGTGCAGAGCCCCCATTAGTATAGAATCCCCCCAGTGCAGAGCCCCCCCCCATTAGTATAGAATCCCCCAGTGCAGAGCCCCCATTAGTATAGAATCCCCCCAGTGCAGAGCCCCCCCATTAGTATAGAATCCCCCAGTGCAGAGCCCCCATTAGTATAGAATCCCCCCAGTGCAGAGCCCCCCCCCATTAGTATAGAATCCCCCCAGTGCAGAGCCCCCATTAGTATAGAATCCCCCCAGTGCAGAGTCCCCCCATTAGTATAGAATCCCCCCAGAGCAGAGCCCCCCCCCCCATTAGTACAGAATCCCCCCAGTGCAGAGCCCCCATTAGTATAGAATCCCCCCAGTGCAGAGCCCCCCCATTAGTATAGAATCCCCCCAGTGCAGAGCCCCCCCCCCATTAGTATAGAATCCCCCCAGTGCAGAGCCCCCCATTAGTATAGAATCCCCCCAGTGCAGAGCCCCCCCATTAGTATAGAATCCCCCCAGTGCAGAGCCCCCATTAGTATAGAATCCCCCCAGTGCAGAGCCCCCATTAGTATAGAATCCAACAGTTCAGAGCCCCCATTAGTATAGAATCCCCCCAGTGCAGAGCCCCCATTAGTATAGAATCCCCCCAGTGCAGAGCCCCCCCATTAGTATAGAATCCCCCCAGTGCAGAGCCCCCCCCCCCCATTAGTATAGAATCCCCCAGTGCAGAGCCCCCATTAGTATAGAATCCCCATTAGTATAGAATCCCCCCAGTGCAGAGCCCCCCCATTAGTATAGAATCCCCCAGTGCAGAGTCCCCATTAGTATAGAATCCCCCCAGTGCAGAGCCCCCCCCATTAGTATAGAATCCCCCAGTGCAGAGCCCCCATTAGTATAGAATCCCCCCAGTGCAGAGCCCCCCCCCCATTAGTATAGAATCCCCCCAGTGCAGAGCCCCCATTAGTATAGAATCCCTCCCATTAGTATAGAATCCCCCCAGTGCAGAGCCCCCATTAGTATAGAATCCCCCCAGTGCAGAGCCCCCATTAGTATAGAATCCCCCCAGTGCAGAGCCCCCCCATTAGTATAGAATCCCCCCAGTGCAGAGCCCCCCCCCCATTAGTATAGAATCCCCCAGTGCAGAGCCCCCCCCCATTAGTATAGAATCCCCCCAGTGCAGAGCCCCCCCCATTAGTATAGAATCCCCCCAGTGCAGAGCCCCCCCCCCCCATTAGTATAGAATCCCCCCAGTGCAGAGCCCCCCCCCCCATTAGTATAGAATCCCCCAGTGCAGAGCCCCCCCCCCATTAGTATAGAATCCCCCCAGTGCAGAGCCCCCCCCCCATTAGTATAGAATCCCCCCAGTGCAGAGCCCCCCCCCCCATTAGTATAGAATCCCCCCAGTGCAGAGCCCCCCCCCATTAGTATAGAATCCCCCCAGTGCAGAGCCCCCCCCCCCCATTAGTATAGAATCCCCCCAGTGCAGAGCCCCCCCCCCCCCATTAGTATAGAATCCCCCAGTGCAGAGCCCCCCCCATTAGTATAGAATCCCCCAGTGCAGAGCCCCCCCATTAGTATAGAATCCCCCCAGTGCAGAGCCCCCCCCATTAGTATAGAATCCCCCCAGTGCAGAGCCCCCCCCCCATTAGTATAGAATCCCCCCAGTGCAGAGCCCCCCCATTAGTATAGAATCCCCCAGTGCAGAGCCCCCCCATTAGTATAGAATCCCCCCCAGTGCAGAGCCCCCCCCCCCCATTAGTATAGAATCCCCCCAGTGCAGAGCCCCCCCCCCCATTAGTATAGAATCCCCCCAGTGCAGAGCCCCCCCATTAGTATAGAATCCCCCCAGTGCAGAGCCCCCCCCCCCCATTAGTATAGAATCCCCCCCAGTGCAGAGCCCCCCCCCCCCCATTAGTATAGAATCCCCCCAGTGCAGAGCCCCCCCATTAGTATAGAATCCCCCCCAGTGCAGAGCCCCCCCCCCCCCATTAGTATAGAATCCCCCCAGTGCAGAGCCCCCCCATTAGTATAGAATCCCCCCAGTGCAGAGCCCCCCCATTAGTATAGAATCCCCCCAGTGCAGAGCCCCCATTAGTATAGAATCCCCCCAGTGCAGAGCCCCCCCCCCCATTAGTATAGAATCCCCCCAGTGCAGAGCCCCCCCCCCATTAGTATAGAATCCCCCAGTGCAGAGCCCCCCCCCCATTAGTATAGAATCCCCCCAGTGCAGAGCCCCCCCCCCCATTAGTATAGAATCCCCCCAGTGCAGAGCCCCCCCCCCCATTAGTATAGAATCCCCCCAGTGCAGAGCCCCCCCCCATTAGTATAGAATCCCCCCAGTGCAGAGCCCCCCCCCCCCCATTAGTATAGAATCCCCCCAGTGCAGAGCCCCCCCCCCCCATTAGTATAGAATCCCCCAGTGCAGAGCCCCCCCCATTAGTATAGAATCCCCCAGTGCAGAGCCCCCCCATTAGTATAGAATCCCCCCAGTGCAGAGCCCCCCCCATTAGTATAGAATCCCCCCAGTGCAGAGCCCCCCCCCCATTAGTATAGAATCCCCCCAGTGCAGAGCCCCCCCATTAGTATAGAATCCCCCAGTGCAGAGCCCCCCCATTAGTATAGAATCCCCCCAGTGCAGAGCCCCCCCCCCCATTAGTATAGAATCCCCCCCAGTGCAGAGCCCCCCCCCCCCATTAGTATAGAATCCCCCCAGTGCAGAGCCCCCCCATTAGTATAGAATCCCCCCCAGTGCAGAGCCCCCCCCCCCCCCCCCATTAGTATAGAATCCCCCCAGTGCAGAGCCCCCCCATTAGTATAGAATCCCCCAGTGCAGAGCCCCCCCATTAGTATAGAATCCCCCCCAGTGCAGAGCCCCCCCCCCCATTAGTATAGAATCCCCCCAGTGCAGAGCCCCCCCCCCCCATTAGTATAGAATCCCCCCAGTGCAGAGCCCCCCCATTAGTATAGAATCCCCCCAGTGCAGAGCCCCCCCCCCCATTAGTATAGAATCCCCCCCAGTGCAGAGCCCCCCCCCCCCCCATTAGTATAGAATCCCCCCAGTGCAGAGCCCCCCCATTAGTATAGAATCCCCCCCAGTGCAGAGCCCCCCCCCCCCCCCATTAGTATAGAATCCCCCCAGTGCAGAGCCCCCCCATTAGTATAGAATCCCCCCAGTGCAGAGCCCCCCCATTAGTATAGAATCCCCCCAGTGCAGAGCCCCCATTAGTATAGAATCCCCCCAGTGCAGAGCCCCCCCCCCCATTAGTATAGAATCCCCCCAGTGCAGAGCCCCCCCCCCATTAGTATAGAATCCCCCAGTGCAGAGCCCCCCCCCCATTAGTATAGAATCCCCCCAGTGCAGAGCCCCCCCCCCCATTAGTATAGAATCCCCCCAGTGCAGAGCCCCCCCCCATTAGTATAGAATCCCCCCAGTGCAGAGCCCCCCCCCCCCCATTAGTATAGAATCCCCCCAGTGCAGAGCCCCCCCCCCCCATTAGTATAGAATCCCCCAGTGCAGAGCCCCCCCCATTAGTATAGAATCCCCCAGTGCAGAGCCCCCCCATTAGTATAGAATCCCCCCAGTGCAGAGCCCCCCCCATTAGTATAGAATCCCCCCAGTGCAGAGCCCCCCCCCCATTAGTATAGAATCCCCCCAGTGCAGAGCCCCCCCATTAGTATAGAATCCCCCAGTGCAGAGCCCCCCCATTAGTATAGAATCCCCCCAGTGCAGAGCCCCCCCATTAGTATAGAATCCCCCCCAGTGCAGAGCCCCCCCCCCCCCCCATTAGTATAGAATCCCCCCAGTGCAGAGCCCCCCCATTAGTATAGAATCCCCCCAGTGCAGAGCCCCCCCATTAGTATAGAATCCCCCAGTGCAGAGCCCCCCCATTAGTATAGAATCCCCCCAGTGCAGAGCCCCCCCCCCCATTAGTATAGAATCCCCCCCAGTGCAGAGCCCCCCCCCCCCCATTAGTATAGAATCCCCCCAGTGCAGAGCCCCCCCATTAGTATAGAATCCCCCCCAGTGCAGAGCCCCCCCCCCCCCCCCATTAGTATAGAATCCCCCCAGTGCAGAGCCCCCCCATTAGTATAGAATCCCCCCAGTGCAGAGCCCCCCCATTAGTATAGAATCCTCTGCACATGTCCACCACATACTGTAAATAAATGAAGTTTACAGACCTCAGAACAGCGCGGATGATGCACACAGCCGTGTGTGTCCCTCGGGCTCCTCCTCCTCCTGTGTGAATGTAAACAGAGAGGAGGGGGAGGCGGCTTCAGTCCGCTGTGCTGAGGGACACAGCGCAAGTCCCGTGGCACAGATCAGGGCAACGGCCAGAGTTAGCGGTGCGTGCCGCTACGTTCCTGAGTGCCGCCCCTGCAATCCGGGGACAAATCCGGGGACAGACGGGCTCCGGGGAGAGTGTCCTCAATCCGGGGACTGTCCCCGGAAAACGGGGACGTCTGGTCACCCTATAGTAAACCGAGCCTTATATAGTGAAATACAGTATTTTGAAATCCGTCAAACTGTTTTGATGTTGAGTCTTAAAAGCAGCGGTGAGATCAGAAGGCTTGCCGCTGCTTATAAAATTCAACATCAAAACAGTGTCACGGATTTCTAAATACTGTATTTCACAATATAAGCTCAGTTTACTGGTAAAAATAAGTGTGAAAGGCTTTGGTGGGTGTAAAAAGATGTCCGCTTGGTGACTTCAGACTGTAGGCTTAGTGTGGCCAAGTGCGGGGGTGTACCAAGATGGCCGTGACGGAACATCACTTCCGTTACAAGATCTGACGGGTCACCTAATCTGATGGAACACTGCTTCTCCTCTGTTTCGTTTGGTTTATTTTCATTTTCTAAGGACTGCATATCCCATGGTACCTTGCTTCCTGCAAGCAGGGATCCTTTTATTGACTCCGCCTCCTGAAACTCCTCTACTAAGCACCAAAAGCAGGCTCTGTGTGACACAGCAGTACATATGGGGCATGGTGAATATGTGTCGCTGCATTCAAATAAGTACGTAAATGTGTGGGATTATTTATAAAGTACGTTTTCAAGATTCAGGATCATTCGGATTAACAGGAGTAGGCTAGAAATAATTGAAATTTAATGTGAAAATTAAAATATGTTCACCTCTTCATTTAATTTATTATCAACATCATCAACTGCATAAAGAAGATCTGCCTGGTATCTTTACTGACTTATAAATCTGTCTGTAAGGACCATGTTAGGCAGGATATGTCTTTGCATAATCTCACATTGTACTTGGAAGGAACATGACCCATGGGGTAGGAACATGACCCATGGGGAAGGAACATGACCCATGGGGAAGGGACATGACCCATGGGGAAGGAAGATGACCCATGGGGAAGGGACATGACCCATGGGGAAGGAACATGACCCATGGGGAAGGAACATGACCCATGGGGAAGGGACATGACCCATGGGGAAGGGACATGACCCATGGGGAAGGAACATGACCCATGGGGAAGGGACATGACCCATGGGGAAGGGACATGACCCATGGGGAAGGAACATGACCCATGGGGAAGGGACATGACCCATGGGGAAGGAACATGACCCATGGGGAAGGAACATGACCCATGGGGAAGGGACATGACCCATGGGGAAGGAACATGACCCATGGGGAAGGAACATGACCCATGGGGAAGGGACATGACCCATGGGGAAGGAAGATGACCCATGGGGAAGGGACATGACCCATGGGGAAGGAACATGACGACCCATGGGTAGGAACATGACCCATGGGGAAGGGACATGACCCATGGGGAAGGTGCCAAGGGTTGTTTTGGCAACGGTTTCTGTAAGCTACCTAAACACCTCCCACAAGCACCCAGTGCCCAAACTCCTCCCCTCCAACCCACCAGTGACTAAACAACCCCTGTTTCAGATCCTAGTGCCTAAACAGCACCCACTTCAGCCTCAATTACCTAAACACCTCCCGGTCCAGTCTCCAGTGCCTGAACACCCCCCCTCCGGCCCCCAGTGCCTTAAAACCCCTCTCCAGCCCCCAGTGCCTGAACACCACCCCCCTGGCTGCCAGTGCCTGAACACCGCCCACCCGGGCCCCAGTGCCTGAACACCCCCCCTCTGGTCCCCAGTGCCTGAACACCCCCCTCGGCCCCCAGTGCCTGAACACCCCCCGGGCCCCAGTGCCTGAACACCCCCCCGGCCCCAGTGCCTGAATACCCCCCCTCTGGCCCCCAGTGCCTGAACACCTCCCCCTACAGCCCCCAGTGCCTGAACACCCCCCCCGGCCCCAGTGCCTAAACACCCCCCCCCCGGCCCCAGTGCCTGAACACCCCCCCGGGCCCCAGTGCCTAAACACCCCCCCTCTGGCCCAGAGTGCCTGAACACCTCCCCCTCCGGCCCCCAGTGCCTAAACACCCCCTCCGACCCCCAGTGCCTAAACACCCCCTCCGACCCCCAGTGCCAAAACACCTCCCCACCAGCCCACAGTACCTAAACTGTTTACCTTTCATCCACTGTGCCTGCCTCCTTTCTTCCACTTCCTATTGCCTAAGCAGCTTCCCCTCTAACCCCCTAGTGCCTAAATACCTTTGTCTGCAGCCCCCCAGTACCTAAATACCTCTCCTCCAGCCCCCAGTACCTAAATACCTCTCCTCCTGGCCCCCAGTGCCTAAATACCTCTCCTCCTGGCCCCCAGTACCTAAATACTTCTCCTCCGGCCCCCAGTACCTAAATATCTCTCCTCCTGGCCCCCAGTGCCTAAATATCTCTCCTCCGGCCCCCAGTACCTAAATATCTCTCCTCCGGCCCCCAGTACCTAAATACCTCTCCTCCTGGCCCCCAGTGCCTAAATACCTCTCCTCCGGCCCCCAGTACCTAAATACTTCTCCTCCGGCCCCCAGTACCTAAATACCTCTCCTCCAGCCCCCAGTACCTAAATACCTCTCCTCCTGGCCCCCAGTGCCTAAATACCTCTCCTCCAGCCCCCAGTACCTAAATACCTCTCCTCCAACCCCCAGTACCTAAATACCTCTCCTCCAACCCCCAGTACCTTAATACCTCTCCTCCGGGCCCCCAGTACCTAAATACCTCTCCTCAAGCCCCCAGTACCTAAATACCTCTCCTCCAGCCCCCAGTACCTAAATACCTCTCCTCAAGCCCCCAGTACCTAAATACCTCTCCTCCAACCCCCAGTACCTAAATACCTCTCCTCCAGCCCCCAGTACCTAAATACCTCTCCTCTAGCCCCCAGTACCTAAATACCTCTCCTCCGGCCCCCCAGTACCTAAATACCTCTCCTCCAACCCCCAGTACCTAAATACCTCTCCTCCAGCCCCCAGTACCTAAATACCTCTCCTCCGGCCCCCCAGTACCTAAATACCTCTCCTCAAGCCCCCAGTACCTAAATACCTCTCCTCCAGCCCCCAGTACCTAAATACCTCTCCTCCAGCCCCCAGTTCCTTAAATACCTCTCCTCCAGCCCCCAGTACCTAAATACCTCTACTCAAGGCCCCAGTACCTAAATACCTCTCCTCCAGCCCCCAGTACCTAAATACCTCTCCTCCAACCCCCAGTACCTTAATACCTCTCCTCCGGGCCCCCAGTACCTAAATACCTCTCCTCCAGCCCCCAGTACCTAAATACTTCTCCTCCAGCCCCCAGTACCTAAATACTTCTCCTCCAACCCCCAGTACCTTAATACCTCTCCTCCGGGCCCCCAGTACCTAAATACCTCTCCTCCAGCCCCCAGTACCTAAATACCTCTACTCAAGGCCCCAGTACCTAAATACCTCTCCTCCGGCCCCCAGTACCTAAATACTTCTCCTCCAGCCCCCAGTACCTAAATACCTCTCCTCCAACCCCCAGTACCTTAATACCTCTCCTCCGGGCCCCCAGTACCTAAATACCTCTCCTCCAGCCCCCAGTACCTAAATACCTCTACTCAAGGCCCCAGTACCTAAATACCTCTCCTCCAACCCCCAGTACCTAAATACCTCTCCTCCAGCCCCCAGTACCTAAATACCTCTCCTCCAACCCCCAGTACCTAAATACCTCTCCTCCAGCCCCCAGTACCTAAATACCTCTCCTCCAACTCCCATTACCTAAATACCTCTCCTCCGACCCCCAGTACCTAAATACCTCTCCTCCGGCCCCCAGTACCTAAATACCTCTCCTCAAGCCCCCAGTACCTAAATACCTCTCCTCCGGCCCCCAGTACCTAAATACCTCTCCTCCAGCCCCCAGTACCTAAATACCTCTCCTCCGGCCCCCAGTACCTAAATACCTCTCCTCCGGCCCCCAGTACCTAAATACCTCTCCTCCAGCCCCCAGTACCTAAATACCTCTCCTCCAGCCCCCAGTACCTAAATACCTCTCCTCCGGCCCCCAGTACCTAAATACCTCTCCTCCGGCCCCCAGTACCTAAATACCTCTCCTCCGGCCCCCAGTACCTAAATACCTCTCCTCCAGCCCCCAGTACCTAAATACCTCTCCTCCGGCCCCCCAGTACCTAAATACCTCTCCTCCTGCCTCCAGTACCTAAATACCTCTCCTCCAGCCCCCAGTACCTAAATACCTCTCCTCCAGCCCCCAGTACCTAAATACCTCTCCTCCGGCCCCCAGTACCTAAATACCTCTCCTCCGGCCCCCAGTACCTAAATACCTCTCCTCCAGCCCCCAGTACCTAAATACCTCTCCTCCTGGCCCCAGTACCTAAATACCTCTCCTCCTGGCCCCAGTACCTAAATACCTCTACTCCAGCCCCCAGTACCTAAATACCTCTCCTCCGGCCCCCAGTACCTAAATACCTCTCCTCCGGCCCCCAGTACCTAAATACCTCTCCTCAAGCCCCCAGTACCTAAATACCTCTCCTCCGGCCCCCAGTACCTAAATACCTCTCCTCTGGCCCCCAGTACCTAAATACCTCTCCTCCAACCCCCAGTACCTAAATACCTCTCCTCCGGCCCCCAGTACCTAAATACCTCTCCTCAAGCCCCCAGTACCTAAATACCTCTCCTCCAGCCCCCAGTACCTAAATACCTCTCCTCCAGCCCCCAGTACCTAAATACCTCTCCTCCGGCCCCCAGTACCTAAATACCTCTCCTCCGGCCCCCAGTACCTAAATACCTCTCCTCCAGCCCCCAGTACCTAAATACCTCTCCTCTGGCCCCCAGTACCTAAATACCTCTCCTCCTGGCCCCCAGTGCCTAAATACCTCTCCTCCTGGCCCCCAGTACCTAAATACTTCTCCTCCGGCCCCCAGTACCTAAATATCTCTCCTCCTGGCCCCCAGTGCCTAAATATCTCTCCTCCGGCCCCCAGTACCTAAATATCTCTCCTCCGGCCCCCAGTACCTAAATACCTCTCCTCCTGGCCCCCAGTGCCTAAATACCTCTCCTCCGGCCCCCAGTACCTAAATACTTCTCCTCCGGCCCCCAGTACCTAAATACCTCTCCTCCAGCCCCCAGTACCTAAATACCTCTCCTCCTGGCCCCAGTACCTAAATACCTCTACTCCAGCCCCCAGTACCTAAATACCTCTCCTCCGGCCCCCAGTACCTAAATACCTCTCCTCCGGCCCCCAGTACCTTAATACCTCTCCTCCAGCCCCCAGTACCTAACTACCTCTCCTCCAGCCCCCAGTACCTAAATACCTCTCCTCCTGCCTCCAGTACCTAAATACCTCTCCTCCAGCCCCCAGTACCTAAATACCTCTCCTCCTGCCTCCAGTACCTAAATACCTCTCCTCCGGCCCCCAGTACCTAAATACTTCTCCTCCGGCCCCCAGTACCTAAATACCTCTCCTCCTGGCCCCAGTACCTAAATACCTCTACTCCAGCCCCCAGTACCTAAATACCTCTCCTCCGGCCCCCAGTACCTAAATACCTCTCCTCCGGCCCCCAGTACCTTAATACCTCTCCTCCAGCCCCCAGTACCTAACTACCTCTCCTCCAGCCCCCAGTACCTAAATACCTCTCCTCCAGCCCCCAGTACCTAAATACCTCTCCTCCAGCCCCCCAGTACCTAAATACCTCTCCTCCTGCCTCCAGTACCTAAATACCTCTCCTCCGGCCCCCAGTACCTAAATACCTCTCCTCAAGCCCCCAGTACCTAAATACCTCTCCTCCGGCCCCCAGTACCTAAATACCTCTCCTCCGGCCCCCAGTACCTAAATACCTCTCCTCCGGCCCCCAGTACCTAAATACCTCTCCTCAAGCCCCCAGTACCTAAATACCTCTCCTCCGGCCCCCAGTACCTAAATACCTCTCCTCTGGCCCCCAGTACCTAAATACCTCTCCTCCAACCCCCAGTACCTAAATACCTCTCCTCCGGCCCCCAGTACCTAAATACCTCTCCTCAAGCCCCTAGTACCTAAATACCTCTCCTCCGGCCCCCAGTACCTAAATACTTCTCCTCCAACCCCCAGTACCTAAATACCTCTCCTCCGGCCCCCAGTACCTAAATACTTCTCCTCCAGCCCCCAGTACCTAAATACCTCTCCTCCGGCCCCCAGTACCTAAATACCTCTCCTCCGGCCCCCAATACCTAAATACCTCTCCTCAAGCCCCCAGTACCTTAATACCTCTCCTCCGGGCCCCCAGTACCTAAATACCTCTCCTCCAACCCCCAGTACCTAAATACCTCTCCTCCGGCCCCCAGTACCTTAATACCTCTCCTCCAGCCCCCAGTACCTAAATACCTCTCCTCAAGCCCCCAGTACCTAAATACCTCTCCTCCGGCCCCCAGTACCTAAATACCTCTCCTCTGGCCCCCAGTACCTAAATACCTCTCCTCCAACCCCCAGTACCTAAATACCTCTCCTCCGGCCCCCAGTACCTAAATACCTCTCCTCAAGCCCCTAGTACCTAAATACCTCTCCTCCGGCCCCCAGTACCTAAATACTTCTCCTCCAGCCCCCAGTACCTAAATACCTCTCCTCCAACCCCCAGTACCTAAATACCTCTCCTCCGGCCCCCAGTACCTAAATACTTCTCCTCCAGCCCCCAGTACCTAAATACCTCTCCTCCGGCCCCCAGTACCTAAATACCTCTCCTCCGGCCCCCAATACCTAAATACCTCTCCTCAAGCCCCCAGTACCTTAATACCTCTCCTCCGGGCCCCCAGTACCTAAATACCTCTCCTCCAACCCCCAGTACCTAAATACCTCTCCTCCGGCCCCCAGTACCTTAATACCTCTCCTCCAGCCCCCAGTACCTAAATACCTCTCCTCCAGCCCCCAGTACCTAAATACTTCTCCTCCAGCCCCCAGTACCTAAATACCTCTCCTCCGGCCCCCAGTACCTAAATACCTCTCCTCCAGCCCCCAGTACCTAAATACCTCTCCTCCGGCCCCCAGTACCTAAATACCTCTCCTCCAGCCCCCAGTACCTAAATACCTCTCCTCCGGCCCCCCAGTACCTAAATACCTCTCCTCCTGCCTCCAGTACCTAAATACCTCTCCTCCAGCCCCCAGTACCTAAATACCTCTCCTCCAGCCCCCCAGTACCTAAATACCTCTCCTCAAGCCCCCAGTACCTAAATACCTCTCCTCCAGCCCCCAGTACCTAAATACCTCTCCTCCGGCCCCCAGTACCTAAATACCTCTCCTCCGGCCCCCAGTACCTAAATACCTCTCCTCCAGCCCCCAGTACCTAAATACCTCTCCTCCTGGCCCCAGTACCTAAATACCTCTCCTCCTGGCCCCAGTACCTAAATACCTCTACTCCAGCCCCCAGTACCTAAATACCTCTCCTCCGGCCCCCAGTACCTAAATACCTCTCCTCCGGCCCCCAGTACCTAAATACCTCTCCTCCAGCCCCCAGTACCTAAATACCTCTCCTCCTGGCCCCAGTACCTAAATACCTCTCCTCCTGGCCCCAGTACCTAAATACCTCTCCTCCGGCCCCCAGTACCTAAATACCTCTCCTCCGGCCCCCAGTACCTAAATACCTCTCCTCAAGCCCCCAGTACCTAAATACCTCTCCTCCGGCCCCCAGTACCTAAATACCTCTCCTCTGGCCCCCCAGTACCTAAATACCTCTCCTCTGGCCCCCAGTACCTAAATACCTCTCCTCAAGCCCCCAGTACCTAAATACCTCTCCTCCAGCCCCCAGTACCTAAATACCTCTCCTCCAACCCCCAGTACCTAAATACCTCTCCTCCGGCCCCCAGTACCTAAATACCTCTCCTCAAGCCCCTAGTACCTAAATACCTCTCCTCCGGCCCCCAGTACCTAAATACTTCTCCTCCAGCCCCCAGTACCTAAATACCTCTCCTCCAACCCCCAGTACCTAAATACCTCTCCTCCGGCCCCCAGTACCTAAATACTTCTCCTCCAGCCCCCAGTACCTAAATACCTCTCCTCCGGCCCCCAGTACCTAAATACCTCTCCTCCGGCCCCCAATACCTAAATACCTCTCCTCAAGCCCCCAGTACCTTAATACCTCTCCTCCGGGCCCCCAGTACCTAAATACCTCTCCTCCAACCCCCAGTACCTAAATACCTCTCCTCCGGCCCCCAGTACCTTAATACCTCTCCTCCAGCCCCCAGTACCTAAATACCTCTCCTCCAACCCCCAGTACCTAAATACCTCTCCTCCGGCCCCCAGTACCTTAATACCTCTCCTCCAGCCCCCAGTACCTAAATACCTCTCCTCCAGCCCCCAGTACCTAAATACTTCTCCTCCAGCCCCCAGTACCTAAATACCTCTCCTCCAGCCCCCAGTACCTAAATACCTCTCCTCCAGCCCCCAGTACCTAAATACCTCTCCTCCGGCCCCCAGTACCTAAATACCTCTCCTCCGGCCCCCAGTACCTAAATACCTCTCCTCCAGCCCCCAGTACCTAAATACCTCTCCTCCGGCCCCCAGTACCTAAATACCTCTCCTCCGGCCCCCAGTACCTAAATACCTCTCCTCCGGCCCCCAGTACCTAAATACCTCTCCTCCAGCCCCCCAGTACCTAAATACCTCTCCTCCAGCCCCCCAGTACCTAAATACCTCTCCTCCAGCCCCCAGTACCTAAATACCTCTCCTCCTGCCCCCAGTACCTAAACTCCTTCCCTTTAACCCACCATGCCTTCCCTCCTCAGTGCCTCCAGCCCCTAGTCCCTTCCTAATCCAGGACCTAAAAATGTTCCCCTGTCAAGAGTTCTGTATTAATCACTTGCCTACCGGGCACGTTCCCCCCCTTCCTGCCCAGGAATAGCTTTCAGCGCTGTCCCACTTTGAATGACAATTGCGCAGTCGTGCTGCGCTGTAACCATGTGAAATTTGTATCATTTTCTTCACATAGATAGAGATTTCTTTTGGTAATATTTAATCACTTCTGGGTTTTTTTTTTCTATTCTGCCAGTAAATTTTGTAAATAAGTAATTTTTCTCCTTCACTGATGTGGGCTGATGAGGCGGCACTGATGGGCACTGATAGGCTGCACTGATAGGCACTGATAGGCTGCACTGATAGGCACTGATAGGCAGCACTGATGGGCACTGATAGGCTGCACTGATAGGCTGCACTGATAGGCAGCACTGATGGGCACTGATAGGCTGCACTGATAGGCTGCACTGATAGGAAGCACTGATAGGCACTGATAGGCAGCACTGATGGGCACTGATGAGCACTGATGGGCACTGATAGGCTGCACTGATGGGCACTGATAGGATTCACTGATGAGGTGGCACTGAGGAGGCACTAATATGCTACACTCATGGGCACTGATAGGTGGTACTGATATGTGGCACTGATGAGCACTGATAGGCGGCACTGATGGGCACTGATAGGCTGCACTGATAGGCTGCACTGATGAGGTGGCACTGAGGAGGCACTAATATGCCACACTCATGGGCACTGATAGGTGGTACTGATATGTGGCACTGATGAGCACTGATAGGCGGCACTGATGGGTGGCACTGGTGGACACTGATAGGTGGCATTGGTGGGCACTGATAGGCGGGATGGATAGGCGACACTGGCACTGATGGGGACTAATAGGTGGCACTGATGGGCAACAATGATGGGCATTGATGGGTGGCACTGATGGGCATTGATGGGCAGCAATGATGGGCGGCACTGATAGCCAGCACTGACTGGCATCACTAATGGGCACTGATTGCTGACACTGGTGGGGCTGTATTGTAATAAGGGCACTAATGATCAGCGCCCTGATTACATGTCTGTTTGTCCCCTGTGAGGAGATGGCTGATTGGCTCTCCTCACCACACACGCTGTCAGTGTGAAGCAATGAGAGCCGGTTACCGGCATTTCCGTGTTTACATGTGACCGGCTGTGATTGGACACAGCTGATCACATGGTTAAAGAGTCGCGGCCACGCCTCTTTACAGAGATCCCAGCAACACGGTACAGCTGCGATCGCGGCTCTGCACGCCCCCAGCGGGAACGCGAAAACGGCGGTTTTGGGACGACTTCATACGATGTCATCCCAGAACGAGAGCCGCACCTCCGACATTTGACAGCGGCCGGGGCAGCAAACGGTTAAAGAGAATCTGTCACTAGACCATTCATTTCAACAAAATGTACAAATGTACTGCTGTAAGGTGCAGCCATCTTGGATGTGATGTCATCAGACTTGTATGTGATGTCAGCAGACTTGTATGTGATGTCAGCAGATGTGATTTCAGGGGTTGTAAACCACTGAAAAAAAACCCTGCAAGACAATGGCATTATATGTGAAATACTCACCTTAGACCGAAGCCCTTCCAGCGGCGCCCGCTGACTGCGGAGAGGGCTGACATCTCCCGTTCCTTCCTCCGGAATCGTGGGCTCCAGCACTGTAAGTGGCCGGAGCCGCGATGACGTCACTCCTGCTGCGCATGCGGGAGCCCTCGCTTCCGGCAAGAAGCTCTGAAGGTCCGGCACACTGTCAGCGCATGTGTCCCGCTGTAAACAAGGCACAGCCCTGTCCTGTCAGAGGGGAAGTCATGGATTTTCTTTCCCTGCAAAGCAGGGAATACAATTCATCACATCCCTTAGTAAAAGCAGCAGACACATAAACACTGGCTAGGCACACATTTAACCCCTTGATTGCCCTAAATGTTTTACTCCTTCCCAGCCAGTGTCATTAGTACGGTGACAGTGTATATTTTTAGCACTGACCACTGTATTGGTATCACTGGTTCCCACAAAGTGTCAGTTAGGCCCCTTTCACACTGGGGCGGTTTGCAGGCGTTATTGCGCTAAAAATACCACCTGCAAACCGCCCCTAAACAGCCTCCGCTGTTTGTTCAGTGTGAAAGCCTGAGGGCTTTCACACTGAAGCGGTGCGCTGGCAGGACGGTAAAAAAGTCCTGCGAGCCGCATCTTTGGAGCGGTGAAGGAGCGGTGTGTTCACCGCTCCTAAACCGCTCCTGCCCATTGAAATCAATGGGACAGCGCGGCTATACCGCAGCAAAATACCGCAGCTATAGCCGCGCTGTACGAGCGGTTTTAACCCTTTTTCGGCCGCCAGCGGGGGTTAAAACCGCACCGCTAGCGGCTGAATACAGCCGCAAAAACGACGGTAAAACAGCGCTAAAAATAGCGCTGTTTTACCGCCGACACCCCCACCGCCCCCGTGTGAAAGGGACCTTAGCGTCCGATTTCCTTACGCAATATCACAGTCCCCACTATAAGTCACTGATTGCCGCCATTACTAGTAAAAAAAATATAAAATAAGTTAAAATTCAAGTATATATATCCCGTAGTTTGTAGACGCTCTAACTTTTCTGCAAACCAATCAATATACGCTTATTGGGATTTTTTTTTGTTTTTTTACCAAAAATGTGTAGCAAAATACATATTGGCCTAAATTTATGAAGAAATTCAATTTTTTTACATTTTTTTATTGGATATTTTTTTAGCAAAAAGTAAAAAATATTGTTTTTTTTTTTTTTTTATCTGTCTTTTTTTGTTTGTAGCGCAAAAAAACAAAAAACAAAAAACCGCAGAGGCGATCAAATACCACCAAAAGAAAGCTCTATTTGTGGGGGAAAAAAAGGACGTTAATTTTGTTTGGGTACAGCGTCGCACGACCGCGCAATTGTCAGTTAACCACTTAAGGACCGCAAAGATTTGCCCCCTTTATGACCAGGCCATTTTTTTGTAATTCAGCACTGCGTCGCTTTAGCTGACAATTGCGCGGTCGTGCGACGTTGTACCCAAACAAAATTGACGTCCTTTTTTCCCCCCACAAATAGAGATTTCTTTTGGTGGTATTGGATCACCTCTGCGGTTTTTATTTTTTGCGCTATAAACAGCAACAAAAAAGCAACAATTTAGAAAAAATATATATATTTTTTACTTTTTGCTATAATAAATATCCCCCCAAAAAAATGTCTTCCTCAATTTAGACCGATACGTATTCTTCTACATATTTTTGGTAAAAAAAAATTGCAATAAGCGTATATTGTTTGGTTTGTGCAAAAGTTATAGCGTCTACAAAATAGGGGATAGATTTATGGCATTTTTATTATGATTTTTATTTCTTTTTGTTTACTAGTATTGGCGGCGATCTGCGATTTTTAGCGGGACTGCGACATTGCGGCGGACAGATCGGACACTTTTGACACTTTTTTTTGGGACCATTGACATTTATACAGCGATCAGAACTAAAAATAGCCGCTGATTACTGTATAAATGTCTCTGGCAGGGAAGGGGTTAACACTAGGGGGCGATCAAGGGGTTAAAGTGGAAGTAAACCCTCCTATCGTTTTCAGCCAAGGAAGCCGCCATCTTGGCCTCTGTTTAATCCATAGCTGCCGTAATGCTGCACATGTGATCCGTTATGACAGCAGCCATTGGATGGTTTGACCGTTTGGTTGAGAGCACAACCAATGGGAGTGTTACATTTCTGGCACGTCCCGGAAATTAAACTGTTTTATGGATTTGTTTACTTCCGCTTTAAGTGTTCCCTGGGAGGTGTTTCTAACTGTCAGAGGGGGGAGGGGACTGCCTGGAGGAGGAGAGAGATCGCTGTTCCTGATCACCAGGAACAGCAGACCTCACTGTACTTCCCTTACAGAACGGGGATCTGTTTGTTTTCAATGACAGATCCCCATTCTCTCTCTCTCTCTGAAACGATCGCGGGTCGCCGGCGGATATCGCGGCTGACACGCCACGTGCGCCCCCTAGAGCTCTTAAAGCAGCCGACGTACCCCTACGCCGATTCGCGAGGCCGTGCCAACCTGCCGCAGTATAATGATGGCAGCTGGTCAGCAAGCGGGTTAAATTAACGCAGTGCCGTATCGCAAAAAATGGCCTGGTCAGTAAGGGGGGGTAATCTTCACAGAGATGAAGTAGTTAACCACTTCCGCGCCGCCCGCCGTCGTTATACGCCGGTACTTTGAAAAGGAGTATCGTTGTTATAGCAGCAGATAGGTACCATAACCCCGGTATCCTCTTCTTCAGCGGGCGGTCTGCTTCAAGATAAAAGTGGTCTCTGTTGCGGATTCACCGCGAGATCACTTTTATCGGCGGCAGGAGAGGACCCCTCCCTCCCGTCGCGCTCCGGTGCCCTCCGCCGCTTACCGGAGCCGTTGGCAGCGGCGGAGGCGATCGGATGTTGCCCCTTGTGTGACATGGAGACGAGTGATGGGAAGATGGTGCCCACCCGGCTCCATATCATTGCAGGGCGGAAACATCACTTCCGCCCACAGCTCTTAAAGGGACATTTTTTGGGGGGATTTTTTTAAATGACATTTTTATTATTGCATTTTAGTGTAAATATTTGTGAAGTCTTTTTGACCCCCCAGATCTCATATTGAAGAGGTCCTGTCATGGTTTTTTTCTATTATATGGGATGTTTACATTCCTTGTAATAGAAATAAAGTGACACATTTTTTTTTTATTTTTTTTTTTAAAGAACAGTGTAAAAATAAAAAAATAAAAGGTAAAATAAATAAGAAAAAAAAAAAATTTTTTAAATGCGCCCTGTCCCGGCGAGCTCGTGCACAGAAGCGAACACATACGTGAGTAGCGCCCGCATATGAAAACGGTGTTCAAACCACACATGTCAGGTATCTCCGCGATCGTTAGAGCGAGAGCAATAATTCTAGCCCTAGACCTCCTCTGTAACTCAAAACATGCAACCTGTAGAATTTTTTTTAACGTCGCCTATGGAGATTTTTAAGGGCAAAAGTTTGTCGCGCCATTCCACGAGCGGGGCGCAATTTTGAAGCGTGACATGTTGGGTATCAATTAACTCGGCGTAACATCATCTTTCACAATATAAATAAAAATGGGCTAACTTTACTGTTGTCTTATTTTTTTTTACATTTTTTAATACTGTTGTGTATTTTTTCCAAAAAAAAGTGCGCTTGTAAGACCGCTGCGCAAATACGGTGTGACAGAAATTATTGCAACGACCTCCATATTATTCTCTATATAAAAAAAAATATATAATGTTCGGGGGGTTCTAACTAATTTTCTAGCAAAAAAAAAAAAAAAAAGTTTTTAACTTGTAAGCAACAAATCTCAGAAAGAGGCTAATAATAGGGACCTGGTAAATGTCCGGAGAGAATGGTAAATGTCCGGAGAGAGTGGTAAATGTCCGGAGAGAGTGGTAAATGTCCAGAGAGAATGGTAAATGTCCGGAGAGAGTGGTAAATGTCCGGAGAGAATGGTAAATGTCCGGACAGAGTGGTAAATGTCCGGAGAGAGTGGTAAATGTCCAGAGAGAATGGTAAATGTCCGGAGAGAATGGTAAATGTCCGGAGAGAGTGGTAAATGTCCGGAGAGAGTGGTAAATGTCCGGAGAGAATGGTAAATGTCCGGAGAGAGTGGTAAATGTCCGGAGAGAATGGTAAATGTCCGGAGAGAGTGGTAAATGTCCGGAGAGAGTGGTAAATGTCCGGAGAGAATGGTAAATGTCCGGAGAGAATGGTAAATGTCCGGAGAGAGTGGTAAATGTCCGGAGAGAATGGTAAATGTCCGGAGAGAGTGGTAAATGTCCGGAGAGAGTGGTAAATGTCCAGAGAGAATGGTAAATGTCCGGAGAGAATGGTAAATGTCCGGAGAGAGTGGTAAATGTCCGGAGAGAATGGTAAATGTCCGGAGAGAGTGGTGGTAAATGTCCGGAGAGAGTGGTAAATGTCCGGAGAGAATGGTAAATGTCCGGAGAGAATGGTAAATGTCCGGAGAGAGTGGTAATTGTCCGGAGAGAGTGGTAAATGTCCGGAGAGAGTGGTAAATGTCCGGAGAGAGTGGTAAATGTCCGGAGAGAATGGTAAATGTCCGGAGAGAGTGGTAAATGTCCGGAGAGAGTGGTAAATGTCCGGAGAGAGTGGTAAATGTCCGGAGAGAATGGTAAATGTCCGGAGAGAGTGGTAAATGTCCGGAGAGAATGGTAAATGTCCGGAGAGAATGGTAAATGTCCGGAGAGAATGGTAAATGTCCGAAGAGAGTGGTAAATGTCCGGAGAGAGTGGTAAATGTCCGGAGAGAGTGGTAAATGTCCGGAGAGAGTGGTAAATGTCCGGAGAGAGTGGTAAATGTCCGGAGAGAGTGGTAAATGTCCGGAGAGAATGGTAAATGTCCGGAGAGAGTGGTAAATGTCCGGAGAGAGTGGTAAATGTCCGGAGAGAATGGTAAATGTCCGGAGAGAATGGTAAATGTCCGGAGAGAATGGTAAATGTCGGAGAGAATGGTAAATGTCAGGAGAGAGTGGTAAATGTCCGGAGAGAGTGGTAAATGTCCGGAGAGAGTGGTAAATGTCGGAGAGAGTGGTAAATGTCCGGAGAGAATGGTAAATGTCCGGAGAGAATGGTAAATGTCCGGAGAGAGTGGTAAATGTCCGGAGAGAGTGGTAAATGTCCGGAGAGAATGGTAAATGTCCGGAGAGAATGGTAAATGTCCGGAGAGAGTGGTAAATGTCCGGAGAGAATGGTAAATGTCTGGAGAGAGTGGTAAATGTCCGGAGAGAATGGTAAATGTCGGAGAGAATGGTAAATGTCCGGAGAGAATGGTAAATGTCCGGAGAGAGTGGTAAATGTCCGGAGAGAGTGGTAAATGTCCGGAGAGAGTGGTAAATGTCCGGAGAGAATGGTAAATGTCGGAGAGAATGGTAAATGTCCGGAGAGAATGGTAAATGTCCGGAGAGAGTGGTAAATGTCCGGAGAGAATGGTAAATGTCCGGAGAGAATGGTAAATGTCCGGAGAGAGTGGTAAATGTCCGGAGAGAGTGGTAAATGTCCGGAGAGAATGGTAAATGTCCGGAGAGAATGGTAAATGTCCGGAGAGAGTGGTAAATGTCCGGAGAGAGTGGTAAATGTCCGGAGAGAATGGTAAATGTCCGGAGAAGGATAATGGGAGTTCCGGTGACCTGGATCCCGACAGTGTGTTGGAGTTAATGATTGTATGTAAAGGATGGAGCTCTGGTCGGGTTTTAGACGGCGTTTAGGTCCTTATTATATCTCTTACATGTTCCCACTGAATATAACATGTGGAAGATTTCTGTAAAAGAAGAAAATTCTGATTTTTTTTCTACTCTGGTTTCCACCTCCCACCTCCAGAATATTCCGGATAAAAGCCGCTCGAACGTTCTCCCTCGCTCGCTCTCTCTCCGTAGATGGTGGTTTTCTTTTTTTTTTTGGCTGTAACTTCACTAATGAGTATCTGTCTGCAATCCTCCTTTGGTCCTGAAGACCGGCATTAGCTGTTTAATTATTCCTGCTTTTACCTATTAAACAAGGCCTGCTATTAAGGGATAAAAAGGCGGTTCACTGCGTCACGCGTTTCCAGCGCAATCAAACAAGGATCCACAAGGCTGCTCGGATGGTAAATCAGCCTGAAACCCCCGGTAAATGAGGCCCCCCAGTAATTGGAAGGTCATTGCATCCTAATTGCTCAGAAAATGAATTTCAGAAGTCAGAAAACTTTGGCGAGTTTTGCTGAAATTAGCGAACGCTTTTACCCTCGATCAGCATGGGGGGAAGGGGGGATTATCCAAGGACGGGTGATGGTGAAAATAGCCAAACATCGTAAAAAGCTGAACTCCAGGCAAATGGCTAAATACACAAATGATGTACATGGATGGGAGCCGTATGACTCCTCGTACTTCATCCAGTGCTGACAATCCCGTTCTTTATTGATACTTATTACATAAAAATGTATTTAAAGAGGACCTGTATGGTGGAAGCTGTGTGCAAATAGAGGCAAGCACAGTGTAAAGGACTAGTCACCAGCAGGGTTGGGACACGGGGTGGGCACTGTGCTATCATGTGAAGTAGGGGGGGAGACTGGTGTGAAGGAGATTTGTGCAGGTGGAATGGGGCATTTGGGGGCCGGCAGGGGGTAAGTATTTACGAAGGGAAATTGGGGGGGGGGGTTGCTAAGAGTTGTGATTTATGGGGATCTGTGTTGGGAGGGGGGATAGGGGAAGAAGATTTGTGTTAGGAGGGAGGACTTGGGGGGGGGTGGATTTGTCCTGAGAGGGGGATTAGAAGTGGGGGGGGAAGAAGCTGTGTACTAGGAGGGGAAATTTTAGGGGTAAAGGATTTGTGCTAGGAGGGGTGAAAACCCTTTTTTCTTTTTGGGCTGGGTGGGTTTGGTGGATGGGGGCAAAGATTTGTGGTGAGAGGGGGGATTTCAGCAGGACGATGGAATTGTACTGGAAGGAGGGGGGTTTTATGCTTAGGGGGTAAGCATACAGATTAGTAGTGTTTTTCTGGGGGGATTCTTGCTGACACATAATGCGCATACATCTTGGGGGGGGGTCAGGCGCAGTTTGGCATGTTGGCCCTGGGCTGTGAGATGACCTTGTCCCGGCACTGGTCACGAGTATTGCTGATCTTTTCCTTATTACTGACTTACCATGCTTTGCTCTGCACTGTGTCTCTATGTAGAGGTGGTGTCGTGGTCAGGGATGACGCTCAGAGACCAGTAACTATGGCAGTAGAGAGGCTCTCAGAGACCAGCAGGATGGGTATACAAGCAGGTCACCCTGGTGGATGGGGCAGGCTCACCTGAGGTGCAGGGTCTTAGGACTAACCAGTTTTCACCAGAGCTCCTGATGGTGGGCCAGGTGGCGGTCCTCAGGATCGCTTCACCAGGAGGGGAACAAGCTGGGGTCCAGTAGCAGATGGAGCAGGTAGGGATCAAGCAGAAGCTTAGTTAAGAACCAAGCCAAAGGTCAGTGACAAGTGGTAGCAGGTTGGGAGCAAGCAGAAGCGTAGTTGAGGAACAAGCCAAAGGTCAGTGACGAGTGGCAGTGAAGATACAGATGGCAGCAGGAGTGACAAGAGCGACATATCGGCTGGAGGAGAGCACAACGATCTGGCAAACAGGAAGTGCAGAGACATGGCTTAAATCAAGAAGTTCAAGGGGGGAACAAAGAGTTCAAGGTTCACCAGCAACAAGAGACAAGGAAACATTAATGCCGCGTACACACGACCGGACTTTCCGTCAGAATAGACTCTGACGGTCTTTCCGACGGAGTTCCGCTGAAACGGACTTGCCTACACACGATCACAGTCCGATCGTTTAGAACGCGATGACATACGACGGGACTAGAAAAAGGAAATTCAATAGCCAGTAGCCAATAGCTGCCCTTGCATCGTTTTTGGTCCATCAGAATAGCATACAGACGAGCGTCTGTTTTCCCGATAGGAACTGATTCCATCAGAAAGATTTGAAACATGTTCTATTTCTAGGTCCGTCAGAATTTTAGAAAGAAAAAGTCTGATGAAGCCCACACACGATCGGGACTGTCTGATGAAATGATTCCGTCAGACCTTCTCTGCCGGAAAGTCCGGTCGTGTGTACGCGGCATAAGAGATCAGTTAGAGAGCTGTCAAGCATCTCAGGTGGCACAGCGAGAAGAGCTGTAGCCAAATACCACAGAGATTGCTGGTTCTGATCCGCACCCTAACAGGTGGTCATCTTTGTAAAGGCGGAGCTTTGCTTCCCCATATCAGAGCTGCCCCTCTGATGACTAATGATCTGATGACAGATAGAGCAATGACAAGGGAGCCAGAAGGAGAGGTGGAGGAAGTCTAGACCCACAGAATGGATGAAGCAGAGAGATTCTGGCATGGCAGTTCCTCAGATGCAGCTTCCTCTTCAGCGAGGACAACAGTGAGCAGCACAGTAGTGACCTCACCAAATCTACAATTCTGGTGAGACTGGCAGCCGGAGGCAGCAGTACCTTAGATCTCACACAACAGATATACAGTTAAAAGTGTACAAACAGGAAGTTCTCTACTATTTTCCAAATAAAATTCAAGGCAAAAGTTTGATTCTTGGGGTTCAGCTTGGGCACAATTAACACTTTTAGATGTTCCCTATTGCATAACAAATACATTTTGATTATAATTACTCGAGTACACACACATCACTTGCCCAACCAAACTGACCATCTCAATGTCTTCTGCAGTCATAGGAAAGTATCCTGGCAGAATTGTAGACCTCTTCCATGGTCCTACCGCTCTCACAGGCCATCTCCTGAGACTTGAGGGGCTTGGGAATGAATTTTGTGTGTCACAGCCAACCTCCACATAAGTCCTGAGGGTGCAGAAGCATGCAAAACAGCCTGACTTCAACTTTGAGGGATAAATAGGGCTCATAAAGTACCACAAAACCTCTCATAGTCATTCTGAGAGATTTCTCGCTCAGCACAATGGGACTTTGATGTTTCAGGTCAGGATTTAAAGGATAACTTCATCTTTCATGTTAGATCAGGAACCATGAACACCCCCCCCCCACCTTCTGACAGGATCACTGGGTTCTTCTTCCCGCTGCATCCCGTCAAATTTGAAATCATAGAGACCTGGTGTGGCTCCGCCCGCACAGCTTCGTCTTTCGTTCACAGGATGTTGTGAATGAAAATACTATGAATTCCCATCTACCACTGCGGCAGAGGTACTGCCATTCTCAATGGAGCACAAGGGTAGTGACGTCACCGCACTTGTAGTCCATTGATATTTCCTCCAGCCCCATAGCTAAAGGTACCAAGGTACAGGGTCTGGGGGAGACGTATGTTCATAAATAAATAACAAGAATTCTGATCCTTCCAGAAATCCAGTGAGCTCTTACGTTTTTGTGAACTGACAGCACAGTGCCTCTCTAATGAAATCCCAAGCAGTGTTGTCAGCCCTGCCTGAGTTCTCCCCTGCTGGACTAGAGATAACCTCCCCCATATGTTATGGAGATGAGAGGAGGTGTTCTGTAGTCCTTACATACATCGCCTTAGGACAGAAAGTGTGTTAATGGCAGGATCACCAGGTGAAAATAAATAGGGGGGGGGGGAGTAAAATTATTGCAACCACCATATCAAAGGACTGATATTCTTCAATATATTAGATATTTGTTTAGGTGTTTAGATACACTTTAACCCCTTGGCGCCGGCCGCACGCAAATATGCGGCCTCTCAGTGCTTGCCACAGAAGGGACGCATATTTGTGTGAATTGCTGCCCAAACAGCTGTGCCGAGAGCATGCGCGCTCCCGACACAGTTACCAGCGCCTAACCGAAAGCTCCCAAAAGCTACTTGCGATCAGGAATTTTTGGGTTAAGTTACCACCGTGACAGCCAATCACGTCGGTCACATGCTCTTAAGCCCCGCCTACCGGCATCACGGTGAAAAGGTTGAAGAAGTTCTATGGTTACAGCATACACTCTTATTTTAGAATATCAACATTGTAATAACAATACAAACAATAGTAATCACTGACAATCCAATATAAGATTACTGGGAAAATCTCCTTTCATGTTGTGATCGCTGCCTGTCTGCTGGCTGTCTCTTTCCACAACTTCCTGAAATCCCAGAATACTTTGCAGCTTCTCCTTGCTCATTTCTTTGGTTTACTTTTGATCTCTAAGGACTTCATATCTCATTGTCATGGTCAGGGGTCAGGCTCAGAGACCAGTAGCTATAGCAGTGGAGAGGCTCCCACCAACCAGCAGGATAAGTACACACAAGCAGTTCACTCTGGGGGATGACTTGGGCTCACCTGAGATGCGGGGTCTAAGTACTAACTGATATTTACTCCTTATGGTGGAGATGGGTTTTTGCTGTGTGTTGGTACCAGGTTGCAGTCCTCAGGATCGCCCCACCAGGAGGGGTCCAGTAGCAGATATAGCAGGTATGAATCCAGCAGAAGCGTAGTCAGTAAACAAGCCAAAGGTAACAAGTGGTTTCAGGTTGAGATCAAGTGGAAGTGTAGTCAAGGAACAAGCAAAAAGGACAGCTGCAGGTACGCAAAGGAGCAAGATATCGGCTGGAGAGAGCACATAAATCTGGCTGTCTGGAGAGAGCACAATAGTCTGGCAAACAGGAAGTGCACAGACATGGCTTGAATCGGGAATTTCATGGGAGGAGCAAAAGCATCCAAGGTTCACCACAATCAAGAGCTAAGGCAAGAAAGTCCAAAGGATCAGACAGGGAGCTGTCCAGCATCTCAGGGGGCTCTGCTAGAGGAGCCACTACTGGACAAAGCAGAGGTTGTCCTGACACCCATGGATGGTACCTTGCTGCCAGACATTGGAGATGGTGTAATGTTCTTCTTGTACTGCCTCTAAAACTAGTTCAGAAGGCAGGCTCTGTGAAAGGTGTGTCACAGCAGTGTCTACACCCAAGGCCTAGTGAATGTGTTCCTGCGTTCAAGAAAGTAAATGTGTGTGAAAAAAGATACTTTTCAAACTTCAAGTTAATTCAGAATAGAGTAGGCTAGAAATAATCGAAATTCAATGTGGAAATGAATAGATTAAGTTAACTTTTGACTTTATACATATTTTAACCTTAGGCTGGCTTTAGATGATCCAATTTTCTTTCATCCAACCACAGTCAGTGTTGATGGGGTAATCACTCCCGTGGAGCTATTGTGTTCTCCCGCCAGGGGGGCTATAAACACTGCCAATAATCACATGAAAATCTGACAGGCTGGTTGTACAAAAGTTGATCAGTTTGAGTGAAATCAGCCTTGCCCATACATGGTTCTAATCTCGGCTGGTCCCCGCTGAACCGGCTAAGATTTGCACTGTCTAAGGCCGGAGTTATAGCCTCAGTGATCAGCAAGAAAGAACCATTGTTGAACCTCCAGCCAACACATTTGGAGTAGAGAGGAAGTAGAACCTCTGTCAGGTTTTTATTGCTCTCTGTGTCTTCCTGTCCCAGCTACACCTGCACCCTCTCATTTCTTGTTATGGTGTCACCAGAGGGGACATCTCTCAATGAGACACCAATAAAAACTTCACTGAAGTTCTGGCTTGAACCCACTCTATTCCAAACTAAAAGAAAAACAGTTTTGCTGCAATTGGGTTTGAGTGCTTTGTCGCATCTGTCTGTTTATGCCAACCTAAAGCTACCTACATATGTAAAATGACAGATAACATGACTGCCAAATGGCTTTAGGGGAACAATTAGCGAGGCGGGTTAGAAAACCTGTTTCTATTGTTGTTGTTCCACATGTCGAGGTGTGGCATCAGCTCTTCTCCAACATGCCACGTAAGTGTGCCTACCAGGTGACGATGGTGCCTGAAGGTGGTTGGGACCGGGAATGGGATTGGGGTTGAATCATGTTTAGGACAAGGCTCACAAAAAGCATCAGAAATGGTATGGTATCATGGATGGGAAAAGCATCAGGGTAGGGGTTCAGATGAAGGTTGGGACAAAAATCAGAATTAAGATGGCATCTGGTTTAAGACAAGGGTCAGGATCAGCATTCAGATAAAGATTGGGACAAGGATCAGAAATAGGATGGAATCACATCTAGGAAAAGGATCAGGCTGAGGGTTCAGATGAAGGTTGGACCAAGGATCAGAAATAGGATGGAATCACATTTAGGACAAGGATCAGGCTGAGGGTTCAGATGAAGGTTGGACCAAGGATCAGAAATAGGATGGAATCACATCTAGGACAAGGATCAGGCTGAGGGTTCAGATGAAGGTTGGATCAAGGATCAGAAATAGGATGGAATCACATTTAGGACAAGGATCAGGCTGAGGGTTCAGATGAAGGTTGGGCCAAGGATCAGAAATAGGATGGAATCACATCTAGGACAAGGATCAGGCTGAGGGTTCAGATGAAGGTTGGGCCAAGGATCAGAAATAGGATGGAATCACATTTAGGACAAGGATCAGGCTGAGGGTTCAGATGAAGGTTGGGCCAAGGATCAGCACTTTTAGGATGAGGATTGGTATTATTATTATACAGGATTTATATAGTGCCAACAGTTTGTCCAGCGTTGTACAATATGAGGGCAGACAGTACGGTTATAATACAATTTAATACAGGAGGAATCAGAGGGCCCTGCTTATTAGAGCTTACAATCCAACAGGGAGGGTCAAGTGATACAAAAGGTAATAACTGTGGGGGATGAGCTGATGGAGTAAAATAAAAGTACAGTTGTTAGGTGGGGGAAGGATAGGCTTCTCTCTAGAGAACGGTTTTCAGGGATCGCGTAAAAGTGGACAGAGTAGGAGATAGTTGGACAGATTGGGGTAGGGAATTCCAGAGTATGGGAGAAGCTCGGGAGAAGTCCTGAAAATGAGCATGGGCGGTGGTGACAAGGGAGTTGGAGAGCAGGAGGTCTTGGGAGGAACGAAGAAGATGATTAGGTTGGTATTTTGGGATGAGGTTAGTGATGTAGGTAGGGGCCGAATTGTGGATGGCTTTGTAAGTTGTTGTTATTATTTTGAATTTAATTCGTTGGGTGAGTGGCAGCCATGGGAGGGATTGGCAGAGAGGGGTAACAGACTCTGAACGATTGGTAAGGTGGATGAGCCTGGCAGCAGCATTCATGATGGACAGAAGGGAGGATGTAAAGGTAAGCCAATGAGGAGGGATTTCCAGTAGAGCTGCACGAATTTGGCTAAAATGAGAATCAAGATTTTTTTGCTTAGAATAAAGATCACGATTCTCGCGGTGTAACATCTTCTTTTACATTATACAAAAAAAATTGGGCTAACTTTACTGTTTCATTTTTTAAAAATTCATTAAAGTGTATTTTTTTAAAATAAATTGCGTTTGAAAAACCGCTGCGCAAATACGGTGTGACATAAAATATTGCAACAACCACCATTTTATTCTCTAGGGTCTCTGCTAAAAAATATATATACCATTTTTGGGTGTTCCAAGCAATTTTCTAGCAGAAAATAATGATTTTTACTTGTAAGCAACAAATGTCAGAAAAGGCTTGGTCTTTAGATGGTTAAACATCCATCATTTACACGCCGGAGTTCTTTCCTTTGATAAAAGTCTCTACTTATTTGCAGTGTTGTGATAGAACTTGGCAGGCTGCCTGGATTTTTTATTTTTTTTCGAACTGTGAGAACTCTCCGCACTTGTTAGAAAGAATCGTGACATGCTGTTTTGAAGATCGGGAAGGGAAAAAGATTGAGATTTTGATTCTTAATGATTAATCACGGAGCTCTAAATTGCAGTAGTCGTGGCGAGAGATGACCAGGGAGTGGTTTAGGGGCTTTGTGGTGTCATTGGTTAGGAAGGGGCATATTTTGGAGATGTTGCGGAGGTTGAGGTGGCCAGCTTTGGAAAGTGATTGTATATGGGGCTGCAAGAAGAGTTCAGAGTCCAGAACTACACCTAGCACCCTGGCATGCAGGGATGGGTTGATGGTTGTGCCATTTGATCTTGACAGAGAAGTCAAGAGAATGGACACATGGGGGAGGAAATATTATGAGCTCAGTTTAGGACAGGTTGAGTTTGAGGAAGTGGTGTGACATCCAGACAGATATGTCTGTCAGTAAATTAGTGATGCGTGAGGAGACTGATGGAGTGAGCTCAGGGGTGGAGAGATAGATTTTGTCTTCAGCTTAGAAATTACTGTATATTGAAAGCCATGAAATACTATTAGCTGACTCAAGGAGAAGGTGTAGATTGAGAATAGGAGAGGTCCAAGAACTGAATCTTAGGGGACCCCGATGGAGAAAGGAAGAGGAGAGAAGGAATTTGAATCGTAAATGACACTGAAGGTGTGGTGGGATAGGTAGGATTAGAGCCAATGAAGAGCGCAGTCACGGAGACCAAAGGAGTAAAGTTTTTTGAGGAGGGGGGGTCCAACTGTATCAGGCTGAGGGTTCAGATGAAGGCTGGGACAAGGATCAGCAATAGAATGGAATCATGTTTAGGACAGGGACCAGGCTGAGGGTTCAAATGTAGGCTGAGACAAGGGTCAGAAATAGGATGGAATCACGTTTAGGACAAGGATCAGAAATAGGATGGAATCATTTTTAGGGCAAGGATCAGGCTGAGGGTTCAAATGTAGGCTGAGACAAGGGTCAGAAATAGGATGGAATCACGTTTAGGACAGAGACCAGGCTAGGGGGTCATATGAAGGTTCAGGTAAGGACCAGAATTACTGTAGGATGGAATCACATTTAGGTTAAGGATGAGGTTGAGGGTTCAGATGTAGGCTGGGACAAGGATCAGAAATAGGATGGAATCATGTTTAGGACAGGGACCAGGCTGAGGGTTCAGATGTAGGCTGGGGCAAGGACCAGAAATACTGTAGGATGGAATCAGATTTAGGGTGAGGATGAGGCTGAGGGTTCAGATGAAGGCTGGAACAAAGATCAGAAATAGGATGGAATCACGTTTAGGACAAGGATCAGGCTGAGGGTTCAGATGTAGGCTGGGACAAGAATCAGAAATAGGATGTAATCATGTTTAGGACAAAGATTAGGCTGAGGGTTAAGATGAAGGCTGGGACAAGGGTCAGGAAAAGAATGGAATCGCGTTTAGGACAAAGATCAGGCTGAGGGTTCAGATGAAGGTTGGGACAAGGATCAGAAATAGGATGGAATCACGTTTAGGACAAGGATCAGGCTGAGGGTTCAGATGTAGGCTGGGACAAGGATCAGAAATAGGATGGAATCACGTTTAGGACAAGAATCAGAAATAGGATGGAATCACGTTTAGGTTGAGGGTGAGGCTGAGGGTTAAGATGAAGGCTGGGACAAGGGTCAGGAAAAGAATGGAATCGCGTTTAGGACAAACATCAAGCTGAGGGTTCAGATGAAGGTTGGGACAAGGATCAGAAATAGGATGGAATCACATTGAGGGCCAGGATGAAATTGAGGGATCAAAATCAACTGGTCAAAGTTGGGACAAAGGATCAGAATAAAGATGGGATCTGGTTTAGGACAAGGGTCAGGATTGGAAGTAAAGTTAGGATAAGGACCACAGTTGGAATGGGGCTCAGGGATAATGCTCAAGGTTATCATAAGAATATAGGGCAATGAGCAGGACTGGTGCTTAGTTCAGATTAGGGACATTATGGGGAATACAGAAATTTTTGTACACTAGCTACAGTATGTGAGTTGTAATAATATTAAAGGATTCCTTCTGTTAGATGCTTTTTTCTATAAAGGTAACTATTACATTTCCCCCTCACCTTGCTTTGCATGGTTGGCCAGTTACCAGTTGCTCTTGATCCTGCTAACCCCAAGGCTGCCCGCTGCACTTTCATCTGAGGAACTCCACAGCTTCCATTAGATATAAATGGTAAGACCGTCAGATGTCTGTATCTCATAATTTAAATAATAAATGAGTGGTATTGAGAAGTACAGCAGTGCATTGGCGTGTATTGTAGCCAGAGGCCTTCAGCTATCATTCTGAAGGATGCCGGGAACATAAGAAGAGATCCAGAGCCTTTCTGTTCCTCACATCCCGTACTTTTCTCTCTCTGGTACCTTCCTCATGGAGGAGTTAATGTGGAGTGGCTTGAAGACAATATGTATAAACGAGCCTGATCTATAAAGGGGTTCTTATCTCTTATAGCTGAGTATTACTTGTGAGGATCAAGTCGTGTAGGAATCATAAAATAATGCTAATATGCGTTTTTGCAATGAAAATTTGTATTATTAGTCTCTTAAACTGAACTCCAACCTTAGCTTCAGTTGTATAATCTCCTCTCCTGTTCTGAAAATGTGTATTTGATTTCACTGCACACTGTGAGCTTCTCACAATGTGCATTCAAAGCTGGTTTATTTTATGGCTGGAGGACGTCAAGCATCGTCCAGCCTTTTCCTACCCAGGCTTGCCCCTCTCAATCATTGGATGGAAGTTCTTTCAATCATTGAGGCTCAGCATCACATGCGGGAGTTATCTAGGGGGGTCTGCATGCAAATTCAGCCTACCCAGGAACGGCCACTCCTGCAGACTGACACCCCACCCATTGAGCCTTTGTGATATTTGCAGAACTCCTCCCAAGAGCCAGCTTGTATCAGGACTGAGGGCTCTTGAGAATAGTACCCAGGCAGGGTTCTGTGATCAATTCAGGAAGCTATGTACAGTACCCTGCTGGCCCCTCCCACCGGCCATGATCTGCCTGCATTGCATACACTGCATAGAGAGCTGGTAGCAAGGGAGATAAAGATTGGGTGGTGACAGAGGACTGAGATAGAGCAACAAACCAATGATAGGAAAAGCAGAGAATGGTTGGGGTAGTGTTAGGTAGATGATGGAATGATAGGAGTGGTATTCAGGCAGAGAATGGTTGGGGTAGTGTTAGGTAGATGATGGAATGATGTGAACAGAACTAACTATAGCAGGCAGAGTGTGAATGATAGGAGTGGTATTTAGGCAGAGAATGGTATGATGGGAGTGTTACCAGGGTAGAGGGTGGATTAGGGGTAAAGTTTGGATGGTGGAAGTTGTACTGGTCAGAAGGTGGATGATAGGAATGGTACCTTAGCAGAATAGTGGATGATGGGTGCAGTACATGGAAGAAAGTGAATGATGGGAGTGTGATACCTTAGCAAGGGAGTGGATGATAGGATTAGTGCATAAAAAAAAGAGGATGATGGGAGTAGTACCAGCTGGATTATTGAAGTAGTATACAACATACAAAGCCATTCACGACTCTGACCCAACTACATCACCAATCTTGTCTCCAAATATCACCAAAACCATCCTCTCCACTCCACTCAAGACCCCCTGTTCTCAAGCTCCCTTGTCTCCTCCTCCCATGCTCATCTCCAGGACTTCTCCAGAGCCTATCCCATCCTCTGGAACTCTCTACATCAACCTGTCCGGCTATCTCCTACTCTGGCTGCCTTCAGGTGATCCCTGAAAACTCATCTCTTCAGGGAAGCCTATCGCGTCTCCAACTAATCTCCTACCACTTCCATCAGCTCAGTCCCCACAGTTACAACCTTGTGTACCACCTGCCCCACCCTATTAGATTGTAAGCTCTTCTGAGCAGGGCTCTCTTAACCCTCTTGTGTTCTATTGTAATGTAACTATTTTGTCTCCCTTTTATATTGTAAAGTACTGCAAAGACTGTTGGCGCTATATAAATCCTGTATAATAATATTCATATCCAGAAGAAGGTTTATGACAATAGGAGCTCCGGGCAGAAAATGAACAATGGATTTTGTAGTACCAAACAGGGGATAGAATGATGGGAATGATATTGGGAAGAAGGTAGATGATGGGAGTGATATCAGGGCATAAGACGGATGGTGAGAGTGTTACTGAGCAGAGGATGGAAATGATGGGAGTGATTTCAGGTAGAGGGTGGGTAATGGGATTGTTACAAGGCAGAAGGCAGGTGATGGGAATCTTATTAGGGCATAGCATAGATGATGGGAGTTGTACTGAGCGGAGGCTGGAATGATGGAAGTGATTTTGGGAAGAAGGTATATAATGGAAGTGTTATCAGAACATAAAATGGATAATGGGAGCTTTGCTGAGCAGAGAATGGAATGATGGGAGTGATTACATGTAGAGGGTAAATGATGGGAATGGGTAATGGGAATGTTATGAGGTAGAAGGTAGATGATGGAAGTCTTATCAGGGCATAGGATAGATGATGAGAGTGTTACCAAGCAGAGGATGGAATGATGGGAGGCATTTCAATTATAGGGTGGATGATGGGAATAGTACTGAGCAGAGTATAGAATGATGGGAGTGATTTCAGGTAGAAGGTGGGTAGTGGGAATGTTACAAGGCAGAAGGTAGATGATGGGAGTGGTACTGAGCGGAGGATGGAAGTGATATTGGGACGAAGGTAGATGATGGGAGTGTTATCAGTACATAAAATGTATGATGGGAGTGATTTTGAGTAGAAGATAGATGATGGGAGTGATTTTGAGTAGAAGATAGATGATGGGAGTGATTTTGGGTAGAGGATAGATGATGGGAGAGATTTTGGGTAGAGGATAGATGGTGGGAGAGATTTTGGGTAGAGGATAGATGGTGGGAGTGATTTTGGGTAGAGGATAGAGGGTGGGAGAGATTTTGGGTAGAGGATAGAGGGTGGGAGTGATTTTTGGTAGAGTATAGATGGTGGGAGAGATTTTGGGTAGAGGATAAATGGTGGGAGGGATTTTGGGTAGAGGATAGAATGGTGGGAGAGATTTTGGGTAGAAGATAGATGGTGGGAGAGACTTTGGGTAGAGGATAGATGGTGGGAGAGATTTTGGGTAGAGGATAAATGGTGGGAGAGATTTTGGGTAGAGGATAGATGGTGGGAGGGATTTTGGGTAGAGGATAGATGGTGGGAGAGCTTTGGGGTAAAAGATAGATGATGAGAATGATTTTTGGTAGAGGATAGATGGTGGGAGAGATTTTTGGTAGAGGACAGATGGTGGGAGAGATTTTGAGTAGAGGATAGATGGTGGGAGAGATTTTTGGTAGAGGATAGATGGTGGGAGAGATTTTGGGTAGAGGATAGATAGTGGGAGAGCTTTGGGGTAAAAGATAGATGATGAGAATGATTTTTGGTAGAGTATAGATGGTGGGAGAGATTTTGGGTAGAGGATAGATGGTGGGAGTGATTTTGGGTAGAAGATAGATGGTGGGAATGATTTTTGTTAGAGGATAGAATGATGGGAGAGATTTTGGGTAGAGGATAGATGGTGGGAGAGATTTTGGGTAGATGATAGATGGTGGGAGTGATTTTTGGTAGAGGATAGATAGTGGGAGAGATTTGGGGTAAAAGATAGATGATGAGAATGATTTTTGATAGAGGATAGATGGTGGGAGAGATTTTGGGTAGAAGATAGATGTGGGAATGATTTTTGATAGAGGATAGAATGATGGGAGAGATTTTTGGTAGAGGATAGAATGATGGGAGAGATTTTGGGTAGAGGATAGATGGTGGGAGAGATTTTGGGTAGAGGATAGAATGATGGGAGTGATTTTTGGTAGAGGATAGATGGTGGGAGAGACTTTGGGTAGAAGATAGATGGTGGGAATGATTTTTGGTAGAGGATAGATGGTGGGAGAGATTTTGGGTAGAAGATAGATGATGAGAATGATTTTTGGTAGAGGATAGATGGTGGGAGAGATTTTGGGTAGAAGATAGATGGTGGGAATGATTTTTGGTAGAGGATAGATGGTGGGAGAGATTTTGGGTAGAAGATAGATGTGGGAATGATTTTTGATAGAGGATAGAATGATGGGAGAGATTTTTGGTAGAGGATAGAATGATGGGAGAGATTTTGGGTAGAGGATAGATGGTGGGAGAGATTTTGGGTAGAGGATAGAATGATGGGAGTGATTTTTGGTAGAGGATAGATGGTGGGAGAGACTTTGGGTAGAAGATAGATGGTGGGAATGATTTTTGGTAGAGAATAGATGGTGGGAGAGATTTTGGGTAGAAGATAGATGATGAGAATGATTTTTGGTAGAGGATAGATGGTGGGAGAGATTTTGGGTAGAAGATAGAGGGTGGGAGAGATTTTGGGTAGAGGATAGATGGTGGGAGAGATTTTGGGTAGAGTATAGATGGTGGGAGAGATTTTGGGTAGATGATAGATAGTGGGAGTGATTTTTGGTAGAGGATAGATGGTGGGAGAGATTTTGGGTAGATGATAGATGGTGGGAGAGATTTTTGGTAGAGGATAGATGGTGGGAGAGATTTTGGGTAGATGATAGATGGTGGGAGAGATTTTAGGTAGATGATAGATGGTGGGAGAGATTTTAGGTAGATGATAGATGGTGGGAGTGATTTTTGGTAGAGGATAGATAGTGGGAGAGATTTTGGGTAGAGTATAGATGGTGGGAGAAATTTGGGGTAGAAGATAGATGGTGGGAGTGATTTTTGGTAGAGGATAGATGATGGGGGTGATAGTGGGCAGAAGGCATATTATGGGAGTGATGTGAATAGAACAGAAGGCTGGTGCAGCTTTTTTTTTTTTTCTTGTAATATCCACACTATTCTGAATCACTCTTATTATACAGAACTGTGAGCAGAACACAATATACGGCTGTATATACAGTATATATGTATAATAACCTAGTGCTTGTTTGGGAGCTCTGTGGTCTTCCCTATTTACACCTCTTGAATGTGAGATGAAAGCGATGTTTTATTTATAATTTATCTGATTCCACGGGGAGGACGCAGTTTTGCTTGCAGATGGTGGAATTAGAAGCCCAGACGGAAGCACTATAAGAACACGTGCAGCAGAGCCTCATTAACAGAGAAGAACGTCCTTGACCGGCTTTATGCGTTCCTGTCTCCTCTAGCTGGACCCCCCCTATTAATACACTGTGCCCATGCTCCCCGCCATTGTTTTGCAGGTGGCAGACCCAACCCCCCCCCCCCCATTTTTAGACGCGTACAGAATTCCTTCTCAACAGAAATATATTTACTAAACCAAACAGAACATTTCTCATGTGTAAATGTGGAAAAACAGGATTCTGTCACCATGCCGCCTGAATCTGGCGTTTCCATAGAAACTGCAACATCACAGAGACTCCCAATAACTTTCAAGATCAAAACTTGTCTTTTTCAAAGGCGCTCCGTCTCACCGCCTGTCATGTGAACTGTCACCCAGATTCAAATCTGCATTTTTGCTGGAGCATTTTAATGGCTGGTTTAATAGAAGATACTTTTTTTTAGCAAGAAAGGAAAAAAAAATATTTTTAACCAGCTGGTCGTCACCATGCGATTGTCCTTTGTATGACACCATGTGGGGTTTAATTCCTTCGTTCCTGAGAGGTATAACATCTGGGGGGTCTACCTGTGGTCTTACTTCCCTTACTGGCTCAAAGGAGGATGAAGGTCATCTCTAGACTAACCATCCTTCTTCTGTACAATGCTGATAGTCTGCTGTGGCCTGGGATCATTTATAGAAAACAGACCGACCTACAGCATAGAATATTATAAACCTAGAATAATACAATATATTATACTATATAGCGAAGTCAGGGTAACAGACATCTTGGTTTAAAGGTTTCTTGTCCTACATAGGCAGAACTAGACCTTTCTGGGCACAATGCCAGGCCTTCTTAGTTGACATCTAAGGTTATTGAAGCGGGAATGGCCAATTAGAGCATTGTTCAAGACAGTTCCTGTTACCCTCTCTGTTCAAGACCTGTCTGTATTTAAAGTGTACCTGTAGCAGCCTTCAGTCTGTCATTTGCCACCATCTCTACTGTGTGGCAGCTGAAAGACAAGGACGGGTCTTAGCGGTGGAGAAGGCAATGCTTATTCTAGACTACAGCAGAAGTGGAGGCCCCAGATACAGACTGGGTGTAGGATCAAAGGGAACTGAATCCAGAGCCTCTGGTTTATAGACAAGATACATTCTACATATAGAACCATTTATCCAACTGTCCATCCAGAGCCTCTGGTTTATAGACCGGATATAGCCTAAATATAGAACCATTTATCCAACTGTCCATCCAGAGCCTCTGGTTTATAGACCAGATACATCCTAAATATGGAACCATTTATCCAACTGTCCATCCAGAGCCTCTGGTTTATAGACCAGATGCATCATAAATATAGAACCATTTATCCAACTGTCCATCCAGAGCCTCTGGTTTATAGACTGGATACATCCTTCATATAGAACCATTTATCCAACTGTCCATCCAGAGCCTCTGGTTTATAGAGCGGATACATCCTAAATATAGAACCATTTATCCCACTGTCCATCCAGAGCCTCTGGTTTATAGACCGGATACATCCTAAAGATAGAACCATTTATCCAACTGTCCATCCAGAGCCTCTGGTTTATAGACCGGATATAGCCTAAATATAGAACCATTTATCCAACTGTCCATCCAGAGCCTCTGGTTTATAGACTGGATACATCCTTGATATAGAACCATTTATCCAACTGTCCATCCAGAGCCTCTGGTTTATAGACCAGACACATACTAAATATGGAACCATTTATCCAACTGTCCATCCAGAGCCTCTGGTTTATAGACCAGATGCATCATAAATATAGAACCATTTATCCAACTGTCTATCCAGAGCCTCTGGTTTATAGACCAGATGCATCATAAATATAGAACTATTTATCCAACTGTCCCTCCAGAGCCTCTGGTTTATAGACCAGATGCATCATAAATATAGAACCATTTATCCAACTGTCTATCCAGAGCCTCTGGTTTATAGACCAGATACATCCTAAATATGGAACCATTTATCCAACTGTCCATCCAGAGCCTCTGGTTTATAGAGCGGATACATCCTAAATATAGAACCATTTATCCCACTGTCCATCCAGAGCCTCTGGTTTATAGACCGGATACATCCTAAAGATAGAACCATTTATCCCACTGTCCATCCAGAGCCTCTGGTTTATAGACCAGACACATCCTATATATAAAACCATTTTTCCGACTGTCCAGCCAGAGCCTCTGGTTTATAGACCAGACACATCCTATGTATAGAACCATTCATCCAACTGTCCATCCAGAGCCTCTGGTTTATAGACCAGTTATATTGAAATATCGAGCCATTTATTAGGCAATGGCTTCCAAAGAATAAGATTTTCAGAGCACTGAGAAATAAATTTCTTCCTTATAAGTAATAGTCATGTAAGCCAAAAGCTCTCTCCATGTTCTTCTCTCTATTGTAGTAGTAATCTGTGTAAAATTGGTATACGTATTGTACCTGCAGATTACTGTAATGGCCCGTACACACAATCAGAAATTCCGCCAGCAAAAGTCGGATGTGAGCTTTGGGTCAGAAATTCCGACCGTGTGTATGCTTCTTCGGACTTTTGCTGGCAGAATTCCAGCCAGCAAAAATTGGGCGCAGGTTCTCTATTTTTTGGTCGGAAAAAGTTCCTATCCGAGAATGCGTTCGTCTGTATGCAATTCGGACGTGCAAAAAATCACGCAAGCTCGGAAACAATTTGACGCATAATCGGAAGCATTGAACTTCATTTTCTCGGCTTGTCGTAGTGTTGTACGTCACCGTGTTCTTGACGGTCGAAAGTTCAGAGAACTTATGTGTGACCCATGTGTATGCAAGGCAAACTTGAGCGAAATGCCGTCGGAAAAACCATCCATGTTTTTTCTGACGGAATTTCTGATCGTGTGTACGGGGCATTAGACTTGTAGATATCTTCAGGTGTAGAAATAGGCTGAGCATTACTTACCAACTCAAATCCCATGATGTCTTTCAGGTAAGAATCTGAGGTTGTTCTAGAGAGGTCCAAGAGTTTTATATATGTTAATATCTTTCCAGTGAGAATATAGTGGAATTGAGAAGGTTATACTGGTGAGAACATGGTAAAATCAATAATGTTTTTCTGGTAATAATATGGCGGAACTGATGAGGTTTTTTTTGGAGCGAATGTGGTGGAATCAATACTTTTTTTGGTGAGAATATGGTGAAATCAATGAGGTTTTCTTGTGAGAATATGGTGGAATTGATAAGGTAATTCTGTTGAGAATGTGTTGGAATCAATACTTTTTTTTTTTTTGGTGATAACATGGGGTGAATCTGTAAGGCCCCTTTCACACGGGCTGTCCGATCAGGTCTGTCTGTCAGTTTTTCAAGCCCACCTCATCGGACCACATCATTCACCCCTATGGGGCAGCGAAAGTCAGCTGTGACATGTCCGCTGACACCCGCTCCTATCCGATCCGTTCCTGTCCACCAAATCCAGATGGATGGAGGTCCTATTTTCCATCTGGCGCATCAAATCAGATGGGATTGGATAAAAACGGACAAGCGGTCCATTGGACTCTAAGGGTAGATGTAGTGGGTCCCAGCTACTAGAACTGCCCGATTGACGTCACCGACCACGTGACCCTGTTGGAACGCGGAAGTGTTCACTCGCCTACCGCACAACAGCCGGCGTCTCCGAGCGGAGGTCCGCGGCCATCCGCCCGGCTTTTATCTATTCTTACACACACCTGGATGTGGCGACAATGGGAATAGTTCTTCTTGGAAGTGTCAGAGATAGTACTTACCGAGGCCGAGATGCCGAGAGCGGTTTCGCCTTTGCGACTAAGCGCAGTCCGCCCCCTGGAGTTGGGACAGGGGGTGAACGGCACAAAGAGGCACAAGCTCCCCAATGGACCGTAGGTGGCTTGCTGGTGATGTCTTGTAGAGAGGAGCCGCTGTGTAGGTACTGGTAGGCGGGTGCAGACAGAGGCAACCGGCAGGAGGTCCAGAGCTGGGCAGAGGGTCAAACACTGGAAAGGTGCTATGGCACTACAGGATCTGCAAGGTAAGGTGACATGATCAAGAAAGTCCAGGTACAAGCAAGGGGTCAGGCTGGGAGACAGGAGACAGTCCAGGTAACAGGCCGAGGGTCAAACACAGGAGATTGGTGGGAATCCGATAAGCAGGCAGAGGTCAGGTCCAGGAGAGAGGCAAGAGAAGTCCAAAGGCAAATCCGGGTCACAACAGGTAGTCAGGCAGAGATTCAGGATACAGGTTCAGATACTACAGGAAGCTGAGACAAACCAGCAATTTGTTTGATCCTCTGAGCGCCTTTTATAGGCTGCCCAGGGAATCACGTTGGGTGTGCACCAGTGCGCGTGCGCGAGCGCCGTAACGCCGAGCCGCGAACGCGCATGCGCCGAAACGCCGTTCCGCCGGGAATACGAGAAAAACGACCGGACCGGAACGAAGGCTTCTTCTGACAGGAAGTCTACATTCACCTTTTTATATGTAAGTGCTTTGATGTGATTCTTTTATTAGGTAAGAATCTGAGGTTGTTCTAGAGAGGTCCAAGAGTGTTATGACTGAAAATATATTTCTGGTGAGAATATGATAGAATCCATAAGGTTTTTCTAGTGGGAATATGGTGGAATCTATAAAAATTTCTGATGAGAATATGGTGGAATCCTTACTGTTTTTCAGGTCAGAATTTGGTGGGATGGATAAGGTTTTTCTGGTTAGAGCATGGTGGAGTGATAAGATTTTCTGGTGAGATTGATGATTTATTTTCAGGTGAGAGTATGGTGGAATGAATAAGGTGTTTCAGGTGAGAGTAGTATGGTGGAATGTATAAGGTTTTTCAGGTGAGAGCATGGTGGAATGGATAAGGTTTTTCAGGTGAGAGCATGGTGGAATGGATAAGGTTTTTCAGGTGAGAGTATAGTTGAATGGATAAAGTTTTTCAGGTGAGAGTATGGTGGATCAGATAAGGTTTTTCAGGTGAGAGTATGGTGGAATGGATAAGGTTTTTCAGGTGAGAGTATGGTGGAATGGATAAAGTTTTTCAGGTGAGAGTATGGTGGAATGTATAAGGTTTTTCAGGTGAGAGTATGGTGGAATGGATAAGGTTTTTTAAGGTGAGAGTATGGTGGAATAGATAAGGTTTTTCAGGTGAGAGTATGGTGGATCAGATAAGGTTTTTCAGGTGAGAGTATGGTGGAATGGATAAAGTTTTTCAGGTGAGAGTATGGGGGAATGGATAAGGTTTTTCAGGTGAGAGTATAGTGGAATGGATAAGGTTTTTCAGGTGAGAGTATGGTGGATCAGATAAGGTTTTTCAGGTGAGAGTATGGTGGATCAGATAAGGTTTTTCAGGTGAGAGCATGGTGAAATGGATAAGGTTTTTCAGGTGAGAGTATGGTGGATCAGATAAGGTTTTTCAGGTGAGAGTATGGTGGAATGGATAAGGTTTTTCAGGTGAGAGTATGGTGGAATGGATAAAGTTTTTCAGGTGAGAGTATGGTGGAATGGATAAGGTTTTTCAGGTGAGAGTATGGGGGAATGGATAAGGTTTTTCAGGTGAGAGTATGGTGGAATGGATAAGGTTTTTCAGGTGAGAGTATAGTGGAATGGATAAGGTTTTTCAGGTGAGAGTATGGTGGAATGGATAAGGTTTTTTAAGGTGAGAGTATGGTGGAATAGATAAGGTTTTTCAGGTGAGAGTATGGTGGATCAGATAAGGTTTTTCAGGTGAGAGTATGGTGGAATGGATAAAGTTTTTCAGGTGAGAGTATGGTGGAATGGATAAGGTTTTTCAGGTGAGAGTATGGTGGAATGGATAAGGTTTTTCAGGTGAGAGTATGGTGGAATGGATAAGGTTTTTCGGGTGAAAGTATAGTTGAATGGATAAGGTTTTTCAGGTGAGAGCATGGTGGAATAGATAAGGTTTTTCAGGTGAGAGTATAGTGGAATGGATAAGGTTTTTCAGGTGAGAGTATAGTGAAATAGATAAGGTTTTTCAGGTGAGAGTATGGTGGAATGGATAAGGTTTTTTAAGGTGAGAGTATGGTGGAATAGATAAGGTTTTTCAGGTGAGAGTATAGTTGAATGGATAAGGTTTTTCAGGTGAGAGTATGGTGGAATGTATAAGGTTTTTCAGATGAGAGTATAGTGGAATTTGTAAGGTTTTTCAGGTGAGAGCATGGTGGAATGGATACGTTTTTTCAGGTGAGAGTAGTATGGTGGAATGGATAAGGTTTTTCAGGTGAGAGTATGGTGGAATGGATAAAGTTTTTTTGGTGAGAATTTGGTGGAATGGATAAAGTTTTTTGGGTGAGAGAATGGTGGAATGGATACGTTTTTTCAGGTGAGAGTATGGTGGAATGGATAAGGTTTTTCAGGTGAGAGCATGGTGGAATGGATAAGGCTTTTCAGGTGAGAGCATGGTGGAATGGATAAGGCTTTTCAGGTGAGAGCATGGTGGAATGGATAAGGTTTTTCAGGTGAGTATGGTGGAATGGATAAAGTTTTTTGGTGAGAATTTGGTGGAATGAATAAAGTTTTTTGGTGAGAATTTGGTGGAATGAATAAAGTTTTTTTGGTGGGAATTTGTTGGGATGGATAAGGTTTTTCTGGTTGGAGCATGGTGGAATGGATAAAGTTTTTTTGGTGAGAATTTGGTGGCATGGATAAGGTTTTTTTTGAGAAGATATGGTATATTTTCTGACCACTGCTGGTCTATGAATGCCTTCACTTTGACCACCAGTACTATGACAAGTTCTCATACAGAGTATTTATAACCCTTTAGTACAGGGGAAGCATGCAGTAAAGCAGAAATCGATACGGTTACGGTGTGTTCAAAGGCCAGGAGGCTGCCGAGTGCGATGTTCTGTCACCTAATTGGAAAGTTATTTTTCTGTATGACGCACTGACGGAGCAGTCCTTGTAACGGGATGAATAATCCTTCTAATCTGAGTCCTGTTGGAGATGTCACATAAAAGATGACACGTATTACTAATCTCACACTCTTTCTGCTCTGACTATTGGAAGGTATCATCATGTAGCTGGAGAGACCGGCAGAGCAGTTTTTATGATTTTATTATAGAAATGTAAAAAAGTGACGGCAGAAGAAGACCGAGTAGTCCATCGAGTCTGCCCTTTTTTTGGGGGGGGTTGTTTTTTTTTTTGCTTTTGTTTTGTTTTGGTTTTTATCTTAGTGTCAGGCCTTAGAGGAGACCTCCAGTCTGTACAGATCCCCAGTGACATCAGTAATATTGGTGTCAGGTGCTCTTGCTCATTTGGACTTCTAAAGTACAGCAGTACCTGTACCTGTGACCAGTCACCCCAAACCCATTATTAATTATCCTTGCACCTACAATCCAACCTGAACCCTGGAATAAAACTCTTCGGGTTGGCAGATAACATGGGACTACCGTGCGAAACTTAGAGTCTGCTCCCATGTTACAGGAGACAAATCAACGGAGACTGGTAAAGACTGCTTTCAAGTTGCAGCAGATTACTAGAGACTGTGTTGTTGGTAAACTCCAATAATGGACCTCTACTATTTACTTCCTTTTGGTCTTCACTTCCGTCCCGGAAGGTTTTACCCTCTTCATGGCCATTTTTTGCTATTTAGCACTGCACCACTTTAACTAGTAATTTCGTTATACATTTTTTTTATAAATTTTGGCCAAAACTTATTCTACTACATGTCTTTGATGAAAAAAAATCCCAATAAGTGTGTATTGATTGGTTTGTGTGAACATTATAGTGTCTACAAACTATGGTATATATACACTGACATTATTTTTAATATATATACAATATAATTATAATGGGACTGTGATAGTGCAGCGGACAGTCTGACAGTAACTGACACTGGTGGGGGGGGACTAACTGCCACTGACATCACCAGTGACACTAATACAGTGATCAGTGATAATACTGTACACTGTCACTGTACTAATGACACTGGCAGTGAAGGGGTTACCATCTACGGCGATCAAAGGGTTAAATGTGTGCCTAACAATCTGTAATGTGTAAAGTGTGTTGCTTTTACTACTAGATCGCTTTGTCTTTTATCCCTGCTCTGCAGAGATAGGAATCAGAGAGATTGTTCCCTCTGTATAGAGCTCTGTGTTGATTGTCAACAGAGGGCTCTGGGCTGTGATTGGAGCAGGTCCCAACCATGAATCATTGCTCACAGACTCAGACATGTTTACAATCACAGCAGGTGTGATCCTGTGTACGCGGCATTAGAGGTATCCTGCAGTCCTATTTAATGGTGAAAATGCTTCTCCCTGTAAATACAGTATAATAAGTGAGTGTTGTCACCCTAGGACAGGAAGTGTGTTATTGACAGGATCACCAGGTGAAAATAAAGGGGAAAATGCCTAAAAAAGAAAACTAATGCTGCCATCATATCTAAGGAATGGTGAGCTGCAATGTAATATTTTTTTTGCTTACGGGTTTGGTAATACGTAAACCACATCCTGACCGGCCTATAGCAGAAGGACGGCTGGGCGGGGGTTCCATTATATTAAGGCGATTGTGCGCTCCCCTGGGGAGCATGGAGCGCGGTGATCGGTAGTGCGGTGTGTCGATCCTGGGGAGCGTGGAGCGCGGTGATCGGTAGTGCGGTGTATTGTGTTACCAATGGTTTGTTTGGTGACTGTGGTCCCAACTGCCTTGAGATCCTTCACAAGCTCCTCCTGTGTAGTTCTGGGCGGATCCCTCACTTTTCTCATGACCATCCTCACCCCATGAGGAGAAATCTTCCATGGAGCTCCAGACCGAGGACAATTATTTTGTACTAATTCTGTTTGCGAATAATCGTTCCAACAGTTGTCTCCTCCTCACCAAGCTTCTTGATGGTCTTGTAGCCCATTCCAGCCTTGTGCAGGTCTACAATCTTCTCCCTGACGTCCTCTGACAGATCTTTGGTCTTCCCCATGATGGTGAGGTTGGAATGGAAGAAAGAGTTTCTGTGGACAGGTGTCTTCTATACACAGACATCCCAAGTCTCCCGCCAGGTGCGGGAGCCTCCCGCATTTGGGGGGCGGCTCCCAGACACCCGAAAGTGCTGCCCGATATCCCGACTATGGGGCTGATCCTGGATGGTCCCTTGCTTCACAGTCGGGGATGAGCAGGAGGGACAGCTGTCAACACCAATCTCCCTGTATAGCCGACATCCGCTTCTCCTTCTCTCCCTCCCGCGGATGTCGGCAAAACAAGCTATACAGGTAGATCGGTGATCACAGCTGTCCCTCCTGCTGCACTGATCATCCCGACTGTCCCCTGTATCCTCCTCCTCCAGCCCTCCTCCGTGTCCTTCTACCCCCCCCTGTTCTTCTTCCCCCGTTCTTCTCCGAGTCCTTCACCCCCCCCCTCTGTTCTTCTCCGGCTCCCCTCCGAGTCCTTCTACCCCCCTATTCTTCGTCCCCCGTTCTTCTCCGAGTCCTTCACCCCCCCCCTCTGTTCTTCTCCGGCTCCCCTCCGTGTCCTTCTACCCCCCTATTCTTCGTCCCCCGTTCTTCTCCGAGTCCTTCACCCCCCCCTCTGTTCTTCTCCAGCTCCCCTCCGAGTCCTTCTACCCCCCTATTCTTCGTCCCCCGTTCTTCCCCGAGTCCTTCACCCCCCCCTCTGTTCTTCTCCAGCTCCCCTCCTAGTCCTTCTACCCCCCTATTCTTCATCCCCCGTTCTTCTCCGAGTCCTTCACCCCCAGCCCTCTGTTCTTCTCCGGCTCCCCTCCGTGTCCTTCTACCCCCCTATTCTTCGTCCCCCGTTCTTCTCCGAGTCCTTCACCCCCCCCTCTGTTCTTCTCCGGCTCCCCTCCGAGTCCTTCTACCCCCCTATTCTTCGTCCCCCGTTCTTCTCCGAGTCCTTCACCCCCCCTCTGTTATTCTCCAGCTCCCCTCCGAGTCCTTCTACCCCCCTATTCTTCGTCCCCCGTTCTTCTCCGAGTCCTTCACCCCCCCCCCCTCTGTTCTTCTCCAGCTCCCCTCCGAGTCCTTCACACCCCCCCTCTGTTCTTCTCCGGCTCCCCTCAGTGTCCTTCTACCCCCCTATTCTTCGTCCCCCGTTCTTCTCCGGCTCCCCTCCGAGTCCTTCACACCCCCCTCTGTTCTTCTCTAGCTCCCCTCCGTGTCCTTCTACCCCCCTGTTCTTTTTCCCTTGTTCTTCAACGGCTTCCCATTCATCTTCAATGCTGAGAAAGGGACTGAGGAATCTGTGTCCTCAGCCTCTTTCTCTGTCTCAAAGGGGAGATGGAAGGGGTTTGTTTAGACCCCTGATATCTCACCAAAGCCCCCCCCCCCAACAGGGTGGATTAAAAGAAAAACTGCAAAAAATATAAAAAAAATTAAATTGTAAACAAAAATTATAAAAAATGTAATTATAAAAAACATTATACATTAAAGAACTACTGCCACCACCCCCTTCCCTACCAATACTGTCCACTTCCCCAACCCCTTCCCCCCAAAAAACATTTAAAAAAAAAAAGTAAAAATAAAAACTACTGACACCATCACCGCCACACGCTCCCCACCCCTTCCCCAGAAGCACTGAAAAAAATATTTAAAAAAATATTATTTAAAGAAAATAATAAACAACAAAATTGTAAAAAACTAATAGAGAAAATAATAAAAACAAAAAACTACTGACACACTGCTCTACTACTGACACTGACCACTACCCCCCACCCCCAATCATTGTGAAAAACAAAAACTAAAAGAAAAAAAATTGTAAAAAATAATGAAAAAATAAAACTGTAAAAAAATAATAATAAAAATAAAGAACTGGGAGGCGTTCTGACGTCACAACACTGCAACGTGTCGACTGCGGCCATCTTTGTGGTTGGAAACAAATGCTGCTCATACAGACTGCTGGTTTTTTTTACATGCTTGTTTTTATCTGATGAAATGTGAGGACCCCGGATTTTTCTCAGAATAAATATGACCCTGGTTTTATAATACTACACCACGAGGAGCTCCTTCTTTTATATTTTATACACGCACCTCTGATTATTTGGTGGAACTACAAGACCCAGCCATCTGTGATCTCCATTGATGGTTTCGTGGCTCTGTGGGTTTATCACGCCCGTTGGACCTCCTGTGATTAGGTGGTCCATTGTTTTTGGTAGGAGGCCGGGTGTGTTGGTGTTCGGTGGAGGATAAGTCCGTATTATTCACCTCATTTGTATTTCTGTCTACACATTCCGCGTTTTCTCCTGAACAAGGACTTTATCTAAAACACTACGGACTTTGTAATAATACATTTATAGCTCTGCATATCATTATATTGTTCATGCTTCTTATTGTCACCATACAATTTATGCAGCTGCTTTATTACGGTCACCAGCGCAGCGATTAATCCTGAATTTGTGGGAGTGCGGCGTGAATCGTGATCGTTTACGGTGGAGCGAGAAATTGGCAACCTAGTAAAGTCTTTATGGATTGGAAATGCAGAAAATAGAATTTGATGAAAATGAGTGGAAGGAAAAGCGATACTTTGAGTGTTGAGTCCTACGGAGCCATGTACAATTCCCTCTTATACCGCGCTGGGGATGATGGGGCAACCAGGAAAGAAGAATAGATGGGGGTCTGCAGGATGTGACTTGAAAGTTCTGGGTGTCCAAAGCAGAGTCTCTGTAAACTGCTTGTCCCGGAGAAGTGGGGTTCCCTGAGCACTGCTTGTATTAGAGAAATGGGGCTCCCGTAGCACTGCTTGTCCTAGAGAAGAGGGGTTCCATGAGCACTGCTTGTCCCATATCAGTGGGGTTCCATGAGCACTGCTTGTCCCATATCAGTGGGGTTCCATGAGCACTGCTTGTCCCATATCAGTGGGGTTCCATGAGCACTGCTTGTCCCATATCAGTGGGGTTCCATGAGCACTGCTTGTCCCATATCAGTGGGGTTCCATGAGCACTACTTGTCCCATATCAGTGGGGTTCCATGAGCACTGCATGTATTAGAGAAATGGGGCTCCCGTAGCACTGCTTGTCCTAGAGAAGAGGGGTTCCATGAGCACTGCTTGTCCTAGAGAAGAGGGGTTCCATGAGCACTGCTTGTCCCATACCAGTGGGGTTCCATGAGCACTGCTTGTCCCATACCAGTGGGGTTCCATGAGCACTGCTTGTCCCATATCAGTGGGGTTCCATGAGCACTGCTTGTATTAGAGAAATGGGGCTCCCGTAGCACTGCTTGTCCTAGAGAAGAGGGGTTTACTGAGAACTGCTTGTCCTGGAGAAGTGGGGTTCCTGAGCACTGCTTTTCCTGGAGAAGTGGGGTTCCTGAGCACTGCTTGTCCCATAGCAGTGGGGTTCCATGAGCACTGCTTGTCCTATATCAGTGGGGTTCCATGAGCACTGCTTGTCTAGAGAAGAGGGGTTCCATGAGCACTGCTTGTCCCATATCAGTGGGGTTCCATGAGCACTGCTTGTCCCATATCAGTGGGGTTCCATGAGCACTGCTTGTCCCATATCAGTGGGGTTCCATGAGCACTGCTTGTCCCATATCAGTGGGGTTCCATGAGCACTACTTGTCCCATATCAGTGGGGTTCCATGAGCACTGCATGTATTAGAGAAATGGGGCTCCCGTAGCACTGCTTGTCCTAGAGAAGAGGGGTTCCATGAGCACTGCTTGTCCTAGAGAAGAGGGGTTCCATGAGCACTGCTTGTCCCATATCAGTGGGGTTCCATGAGCACTGCTTGTCCCATATCAGTGGGGTTCCATGAGCACTGCTTGTATTAGAGAAATGGGGCTCCTGTAGCACTGCTTGTCCTAGAGAAGAGGGGTTTACTGAGCACTGCTTGTCCTAGAGAAGAGGGGTTTACTGAGCACTGCTTGTCCTGGAGAAGTGGGGTTCCTGAGCACTGCTTTTCCTGGAGAAGTGGGGTTCCTGAGCACTGCTTGTCCTAGAGAAGAGGGGTTTACTGAGCACTGCTTGTCCTGGAGAAGTGGGGTTCCTGAGCACTGCTTTTCCTGGAGAAGTGGGGTTCCTGAGCACTGCTTGTCCCAGAGAAGTGGGGTTCCATGAGCACTGCTTGTCCCATAGCAGTGGGGTTCCATGAGCACTGCTTGTCCCATATCAGTGGGGTTTCATGAGCACTGCTTGTCCTAGAGAAGAGGGGTTCCATGAGCACTGCTTGTCCCATATCAGTGGGGTTCCATGAGCACTGCTTTTCCCATATCAGTGGGGTTCCATGAGCACTGCTTGTCCCAGAGAAGTGGGGTTCCCTGAGCACTGCTTGTATTAGAGAAATGGAGCTCCCGTAGCACTGCTTGTCCTAGAGAAGTGGGGTTCCATGAGCACTGCTTGTCCCATATCAGTGGGGTTCCATAAGCACTGCTTGTCCCAGGGAAGTGGGTTCCCTAAGCCCTGCTTGTGCAGGAAAAGTGGGTTCCCTGAGCACTGCTTATCCTGAAAAAATTGGGTTCCATGAGCGCTGCTTGTCTCAGGGAAAGTTGGGTCTCTTATCACTGCTTGCCCCAGAGAAGTGGGGTTACTGAGCACTGCTTGTCCCTGAGAAGTGGGGATCCTGAGCACTGCTTGTCCCAGAGAAGTGGGGTTCCTGAGCACTGCTTGTCCCGGAGAAGTGGGGTTCCTGAGCAGTGCTTGTCCCAGAGAAGTGGGGTTCCTGAGCAGTGCTTGACTCGAAGAAGTGGGGTTCCTGAGCAGTGCTTGTCCCTGAGAAGTGGGGTTCCTGAGCACTGCTTGTCCCTGAGAAGTGGGGTTCCTGAGCACTGCTTGTCCCGGAGAAGTGGGGTTCCTGAGCACTGCTTGTCCCTGAGAAGTGGGGTTCCTGAGCAGTGCTTGTCCCTGAGAAGTGGGGTTCCTGAGCAGTGCTTGTCCCGGAGAAGTGGGGTTCCTGAGCAGTGCTTGTCCCGGAGAAGTGGGGTTCCTGAGCAGTGCTTGTCCCGGAGAAGTGGGGTTCCTGAGCACTTCTTGTCCCGGAGAAGTGGGGTTCCTGAGCAGTGCTTGTCCCGGAGAAGTGGGGTTCCTGAGCACTTCTTGTCCCGGAGAAGTGGGGTTCCTGAGCACTCCTTGTCCCTGAGAAGTGGGGTTCCTGAGCACTCCTTGTCCTGGAGAAGTGGGGTTCCTGAGCACTGCTTGTCCCTGAGAAGTGGGGTTCCTGAGCACTTCTTGTCCTGGAGAAGTGGGGTTCCTGAGCAGTGCTTGTCCCGGAGAAGTGGGGTTCCTGAGCAGTGCTTGTCTCGAAGAAGTGGGGTTCCTGAGCAGTGCTTGTCCCGGAGAAGTGGGGTTCCTGAGCACTGCTTGTCCCAGAGAAGTGGGGTTCCTGAGCACTGCTTGTCCCAGAGAAGTGGGGTTCCTGAGCAGTGCTTGTCCCGGAGAAGTGGGGTTCCTGAGCACTGCTTGTCCCAGAGAAGTGGGGTTCCTGAGCACTGCTTGTCCCAGAGAAGTGGGGTTCCTGAGCACTGCTTGTCCCAGAGAAGTGGGGTTCCTGAGCAGTGCTTGTCCTGGAGAAGTGGGGTTCCTGAGCACTGCTTGTCCCAGAGAAGTGGGGTTCCTGAGCACTGCTTGTCCCAGAGAAGTGGGGTTCCTGAGAAGTGCTTGTCCCGGAGAAGTGGGGTTCCTGAGCAGTGCTTGTCTCGAAGAAGTGGGGTTCCTGAGCAGTGCTCGTCCCTGAGAAGTGGAGTTCCTGAGCACTGCTTGTCCCAGAGAAGTGGGGTTCCTGAGCACTGCTTGTCCCTGAGAAGTGGGGTTCCTGAGCACTGCTGCCTTCACACAGGACGGTAGGACTGGCACAGGGAAGATGGCAGCTTTGAAATGTCACGCTTTGTACTGTCTCCTGTCAGCTGCCGGAGAATCGGCACAAAACATCTACAAACGTGTAAGCGAGAAACGAGCAGAGCGACAATCCGGCGGCGTAGAAGAACGTTCTCCCCCCTCCCCCCTCCGCAGTCATTAGTAAGATCTGCGTCTCGCATGTTTACAGCGTTCACAGCAAAATAAGTCTGCGAGAGAGAAGAGTTTACAAACAAAGCGCCCGTCTGTTTACCACACCGGTGAGGAGCGGTGACTGAAGAACACGGCGGCAATATGTGCGATCGTTATCTCCATCAGAAGGTTTTCCAAAAAGATCCCACGCCTGACGGCTGTGCCAGGACCCCCAAGTGCCACCCGGAGGAGGTTTTATCCTTGAAGAAGTTCTCCCTTAGAAGGAAACCATCCCTAAAACCAAACTCTTCATAAAGTGATCCCTGGTGATCCCACCATCAATGTCCTTCTTTATGGCACTTTCTCCTATAGGGTGTATTATCCTGCTGGGAGGAGCCATCAGAAGATGGGGACACTGTAGTCATAAAGGGATGGACATGACCCATCCCCCACACCATTACACCCCCACCACCAGCCTGAACCGGTGATATCCCATCCCCTACACCATTACACCCCCACCACCAGCCTGAACCGGTGATATCCCATCCCCTACACCATTACACCCCCCACCACCAGTCTGAACCGGTGATATCCCATCCCCCGCACCATTACACCCCCCACCACCAGTCTGAACCGGTGATATCCCATCCCCCACACCATTACACCCTCACCACCAGCCTGAACCGGTGATATCCCATCCCCCACACCATTACACCTCCACCACCAGCCTGAACCGGTGATATCCCATCCCCCACACCATTACACCCCCACCACCAGCCTTAACCGGTGATATCCCATCCCCCACACCATTACACCCCCACCACCAGCCTGAACCGGTGATACCCCATCCCCCACACCATTACACCCCCACCACCAGCCTGAACCGGTGATACCCCATCCCCCCACACCATTACACCCCCACCACCAGCCTGAACCGGTGATCTCCCATCCCCCGCACCATTACACCCCCACCACCAGCCTGAACCGGTGATACCCCATCCCCCACACCATTACACCCCCACCACCAGCCTGAACCAGTGATATCCCATCCCCCACACCATTACACCCCCACCACCATCCTGAACCGGTGATATCCCATCCCCCACACCATTATACCCCCACCACCAGCCTGAACCAGTGATATCCCCTCCCCCACACCATTACACCCCCACCACCAGCCTGAACCGGTGATATCCCATCCCCCACACCATTACACCCCCACCACCAGCCTGAACCGGTGATATCCCATCCCCCACACCATTACAGCCCCACCACCAGCCTGAACCGGTGATATCCCATCCCCCACACCATTACACCCCCACCACCAGCCTGAACCGGTGATACCCCATCCCCCAGACCATTACACCCCCACCACCAGCCTGAACCGGTGATATCCCATCCCCCACACCATTACACCCCCACCACCAGCCTGAACCGGTGATACCCCATCCCCCACACCATTACACCCCCCACCACCAGCCTGAACCGGTGATACCCCATCCCCCCACACCATTACACCCCCACCACCAGCCTGAACCGGTGATATCCCATCCCCCACACCATTACACCCCCACCACCAGCCTGAACCAGTGATATCCCATCCCCCACACCATTACACCCCCCACCACCAGCCTGAACCGGTGATACCCCATCCCCCCACACCATTACACCCCCACCACCAGCCTGAACCGGTGATACCCCATCCCCCACACCATTACACCTCCACCACCAGCCTGAACCGGTGATATCCCATCCCCCACACCATTACACCCCCACCACCAGCCTGAACCGGTGATACCCCATCCCCCAGACCATTACACCCCCACCACCAGCCTGAACCGGTGATACCCCATCCCCCACACCATTACACCTCCACCACCAGCCTGAACCGGTGATATCCCATCCCCCACACCATTACACCCTCACCACCAGCCTGAACCGGTGATACCCCATCCCCCACACCATTACACCCCCACCACCAGCCTGAACCAGTGATATCCCATCCCCCACACCATTACACCCCCACCACCAGCCTGAACCGGTGATATCCCATCCCCCACACCATTACACCCCCCACCACCAGCCTGAACCGGTGATACCCCATCCCCCCACACCATTACACCCCCACCACCAGCCTGAACCAGTGATATCCCATCCTCCACACCATTACACCCCCACCACCAGCCTGAACCGGTGATATCCCATCCCCCACACCATTACACCCCCACCACCAGCCTGAACCGGTGATACCCCATCCCCCACACTATTACACCTCCACCACCAGCCTGAACCGGTGATACCCCATCCCCCACACCATTACACCCCCACCATCAGCCTGAACCAGTGATATCCCATCCCCCACACCATTACACCCCCACCACCAGCCTGAACCGGTGATATCCCATCCCCCACACCATTACACCCCCACCACCAGCCTGAACCGGTGATATCCCATCCCCCACACCATTACACCCCCACCACCAGCCTGAACCGGTGATACCCCATCCCCCACACCATTACACCCCCACCACCAGCCTGAACCGGTGATATCCCATCCCCCACACCATTACACCCCCACCACCAGCCTGAACCTGTGATATCCCATCCCCCACACCATTACACCCCCACCACCAGCCTGAACCGGTGATACCCCATCCCCCACACCATTACACCCCCACCACCAGCCTGAACCGGTGATATCCCATCCCCCACACCATTACACCCCCACCACCAGCCTGAACCTGTGATATCCCATCCCCCACACCATTACACCCCCACCACCAGCCTGAACCGGTGATATCTTATCCCCCACACCATTACACCCCCACCACCAGCCTGAACCGGTGATATCCCATCCCCCACACCATTACACCCTCACCACCAGCCTGAACCGGTGATATCCCATCCCCCACACCATTACACCCCCACCACCAGCCTGAACCGGTGATATCCCATCCCCCACACCATTACACCCCCACCACCAGCCTGAACCGGTGATACAAGGCAGGATGGATCCATGGGCCAAATTCTGACCCCACCATCTGAATTTCGCAGCTGAAATCCAGACTCCTAAGACTAGGCAACGTTTTTCCAATCTTCTATTGTACAATTTGGGTGATCGGTGCCAATTGTAGCCTCAGTTTCCTGTTCTTAGCTGACAGGAGCGGCACCCGGTGTGGTCTTCTGCTGCTGTAGCCCATCTGCTTCAAGGTTGGATGTGTTGTGTGTTCAGAGATAATATTCTGCATTCCTTGGGTGTAACGAGAGGTTATTTGAGTTCCTGTTGTCTTTCTATCATCTGGAACCAGTCTGCCCATTCTCCTCTGACCTCAACAAGGCATTTTCCTCCACACAACTGCCGATCACTGGATAATTTCTCTTTTTCCCACCATTCTCTGTAATCCCAAGAGATGGTTTTGTGTGAAAATCCCAGAAATACTCAGACCGGCCTGTCTGCCACCAACAACCACCATGCCACGTTCAAAGTCACTTCAATTAGAACTATAGGCAACTGCCGACTTTGAAGGTACCTGTACAAGTTTCCATTGCCAGAAGAGTTGAAGCTGTTATAGCTGCAAAAGGATGGGGCCAACTCAATATTGAACCCTATGGACCATAGGTGTGTGCAGTTTATTGCATTAGGGGGTGTGCACCTCAAAGCTCAAACACACACATATACATTTATATATAGCAGCAGGGCAATGGACAGTGTCAGTAGGGCAGAGATTGATGTCAGTAATTATTTTTTTTTTTTTTACTTTATTTTATATTTTTTATTTCATTTATTTTATTATTACTTACTTTTTTTTTTTCATTTTTTACAATCATTTTTTATTATTATATTTTTTTACAGTTTTTTTTTAGGAGCCCCATCGAGGTGCTTTGGTGACATATTGGGGGTCTAAACAGACCCCTGATGTCTCACTTTTGAGACAGAGAAAGGGACTGAGGGACAGAGATTCCTCAGTCCCTTTTTCTGCAGCCAAGCAGCAGGGGGGGAAATCTGTGCAAAATAGGACGATTAGGGTGTGCCCAGGCACACCTGTCACACCCTGTGCGCAATGTCTATGCTACGGACTAAGACTGGGAGGCCATTAAAGTTCATTTACTATCCACAACATACAAAGCCATTCACAGCTCTGCCCCGAGCTCCATCCCCAATCTTGTCTCCAAATATCACCCAAACCGTCCTCTCCGCTCTTCCCAAGACCTCCTACTCTCAAGCTCTCTCGTCTCCTCCTCCCATGCTCGTCTCCAAGATTTCTCCAGAGCCTCTCCCATCCTCTGGAACTCGCTACCTCCTCCGCTCCGGCTATCCCCTACTCTTGTTACCTTCAGGCGATCCCTGAAAACTCATCTCTTCAGGGAAGCCGATCACGCCTCCAACTAATCTCCTACCACTTCCACCAGCTCATTCCTCACAGCTACAACCTTGTGTACCACCTGCCCCACCCTATTAGATTGTAAGCTCTTCTGAGCAGGGCCCTCTTAATCCTCTTGTTGCTGCCATGTGATTGGCAGTTTGTGTTACCAACCTAATAAAGTGTCGGGTGAATGTTTGTCACCATGGTGCCCCCCCCCTCCCCGGGGGGGGTCCTTCTCCTGAGATGGGTGGACAGGAAATTAAAGGCGCCCCCCCCACCCTGCACCTGACCTGCAGGATCTCCGTTAACAAACACGTTGCCGTTTCTTCCATTAATTCCGCAAATAAAGTTTCCCAAATGAAAAGCAGAACGCGGCGGTCCCTCGCGCCTCTCTCTCTCTCTCTCTATTTTTTTTTTTTGTCGTCATTCTAATAAAATATAAAAAAAAAAAAAGAGCGTTTCACCTCTTGAGCTAACTGTTTAATGGATCAGCCTTACCCCGTCTTCTAATTTCTTCAAAGTCTCTGACATCTGTGGCCCTTTGAACTACCATTAAAAAATATTATCCCATTCCCATTCTTTTATGCCCATTTTTTTAATTATAGGCTCGCTTTCAAGTCGGAAACATGTTTGGTTTAAATGATGCTGTCCTTCAGCCACCCAGCTGCGGTCTGCCGAAAATTGATGTCGGAATCAAAGAGGAGACTTTAAAGAGAAAAGGTTTGAAGGAGACGGGCACCAGACAGATGAGTTTTTATGATGAAAAGGGACTAATCTGGCACATACATCGCTCCCACTACAAAGTCCTCCTCAGACGCACCTAAAGGATCCCCACAAATCCAACTTTTTATACATCAACTACATATATAGATTCTTTTTTTATTTTTTTTTTCTCTCTTCTCGACTTGCAAATGTGGCGTTAGACTAATATTCGGCGAGCCGTGAGAATCCTTTCATCCTGCAGGAGCTTAGTTCTGAAAATTAAAACTGAGAGATGCCAAGCGGCGTGCCAGTGTGCGCCGGCTCATTGGTATGCCGCGTGCCTCTTCGCACATTACAGGCGGCATTTAATGCGGGAGAAAACACATTTATTGTTCTGCCAGAGCGGCGGGGGAAGGGTGGTGGTGGGGGGGGGGAGAATTTCCAGTCATCGTGTAAACTAGGTGTGAAATGATTTCATCCTTCATGGATATTAATGGGGAGATGCCCCTCCCCCCCCCCCCAAAAATATAAATCGAATAGAGTGCGTTCTGTAAATACATTTCATAATTCGGTAATCTCTCGCAGTGGTTCCACCTGCTGAGACTGATAAAGAGCAATAAAAGGGACACTTACCTTTCCTGGAGAGTGTCTTGCCAGGCACTGGGCGTTGTGGCTGGTTTGGTGCTTTGAGGATGAACGGCGCCACGTTGCTATATGGACGTTGCAGCAATGGCCTCTAAAATGGTGTTTTACCTGGCGGTACAGAAATGTATGGGTCTCGGTAGGCCATAATCTTTCCTGGATCAGCTTAGGTCCTTGGTCATGTGACCTCTGCTGAGGAGGTATAGCGATAAGTGACCCTTCCCTTTAATAGAGATCACGTGACCAGCACTGGAGGGATCTTCAGTAGCATTTTCTCCAAGAAAGATCAATTCCATGTAAGCGGGCAGAGTTCACAGGGCGACATACCATGTAGGTGGGCAGAGTTCTCAGGGTGACATACCATGTAGGTGGGCAGAGGTCTCAGGGTGACATATCATGTAGGTGGGCAGAGGTCTCAGGGTGACATACCATGTAGGTGGGCAGAGGTCTCAGGGTGACATATCATGTAAGTTGGCAGAGGTCTCAGGGTGATATACCATGCAGGTGGGCAGAGGTCTCAGGGTGACATATCATGTAGGTGGGCAGAGGTCTCAGGGTGACATATCATGTAAGTTGGCAGAGGTCTCAGGGTGACATACCATGCAGGTGGGCAGAGTTCTCAGGGTGACATACCATGTAGGTGGGCAGAGGTCTCAGGGTGACAAATCATGTAAGTTGGCAGAGGTCTCAGGGTGACAAATCATGTAAGTTGGCAGAGGTCTCAGGGCGACATGTAGGTGGGCAGAGGTCTGAGGGTGACATACCATGTAGGTGGGCAGAGGTCTCAGGGTGATATACCATGCAGGTGGGCAGAGGTCTCAGGGTGACATATCATGTAGGTGGGCAGAGGTCTCAGGGTGACATATCATGTAAGTTGGCAGAGGTCTCAGGGTGACATACCATGCAGGTGGGCAGAGTTCTCAGGGTGACATACCATGTAGGTGGGCAGAGGTCTCAGGGTGACAAATCATGTAAGTTGGCAGAGGTCTCAGGGTGACAAATCATGTAAGTTGGCAGAGGTCTCAGGGCGACATGTAGGTGGGCAGAGGTCTGAGGGTGACATACCATGTAGGTGGGCAGAGGTCTCAGGGTGATATACCATGCAGGTGGGCAGAGGTCTCAGGGTGACATATCATGTAGGTGGGCAGAGGTCTCAGGGTGACATATCATGTAAGTTGGCAGAGGTCTCAGGGTGATATACCATGCAGATGGGCAGAGTTCTCAGGGTGACATACCATGTAGGTGGGCAGAGTTCTCAGGGTGACAAATCATGTAAGTTGGCAGAGGTCTCAGGGTGACAAATCATGTAAGTTGGCAGAGGTCTCAGGGCGACATGTAGGTGGGCAGAGGTCTGAGGGTGACATACCATGTAGGTGGGCAGAGGTCTCAGGGTGATATACCATGTAGGTGGGCAGAGGTCTCAGGGTGACATACCATGTAAGTTGGCAGAGGTTTCAGGGTGACATATCATGTAAGTTGGCAGAGGTCTCAGGGTGATATACCATGCAGGTGGGCAGAGGTCTCAGGGTGACATACCATGTAGGTGGGCAGAGGTCTCAGGGTGACAAATCATATAAGTTGGCAGAGGTCTCAGGGTGACAAATCATGTAAGTTGGCAGAGGTCTCAGGACGACATGTAGGTGGGTAGAGGTCTCAGGGTGACATATCATGTAAGTTGGCAGAGGTCTCAGGGTGACAAATCATGTATGGGGGGTAAAGTTCTCAGGGTGACATATCATGTAGGTGGGCAGAGGTCTGCGGTTGACATATCATGTAGGTGGGCAGAGGTCTCAGGGTGACATACCATGTAGGTGGGCAGAGGTCTCAGGGTGACATATGTAGGTGGGCAGAGGTCTGAGGTTGACATACCGTGTAGGTGGGCAGAGGTCTCAGGGTGACATACCATGTAGGTGGGCAGAGGTCTCAGGGTGACATACCATGTAGGTGGGCAGAGGTCTCAGGGTGACATACCATGTAGGTGGGCAGAGGTCTCAGGGTGACATACCATGTAAGTTGGCAGAGGTCTCAGGGTGACATACCATGTAAGTTGGCAGAGGTCTCAGGGTGACATATGTAGGTGGGCAGAGGTCTGAGGGTGACATATCATGTAGGTGGGCAGTGGTCTCAGGATTTTAGTCCTTCTGTCAGTCTTTCTTTTTCTGTCCCAGAAAGACTTTTACAATAGTTCTGTTACCATATGAAGTTGGTGTGATGTCACTTCCTCTCTTTCCTCCTAAAAATCTGTTATATAGAACAGGTCACTGTACTCAGGGTGAGATCTCTCCAGTGATGTCACTTCCTCTTTGTTTTCTCCTGGAGATTGGCTTTAAATGACTGGTCAATATACTCTAAATGAGAGCTCACCTGTGATGTCACTTCCTCTCTTTTCTGCTTGAGATCTACTGTATAGAACTGGTCACTGGTCACTCCGGGTGTGATCCAGTGATGTCACTTCCTCTTTCCTCCTGGAGATTGGTGGTATAGAACTGGTCGCTATACTCTAAATGAGATCTCACCAGTGAAGTCACTACTTCTCTGTTTCTTCCTGGAGATCCTCTATAAAGAACCGGTCACTATACTTAGGATGAGAACTCCCCATAATGTCACTTTATTCTCCGTATTCTCCTGGAGAACTGCTATGCAGGACTGGTTACTTTGTTCTAGATGAGATCTCATCGGTGATGTCACTTCCTCTTGGTAATGATACTTCCTCCTGGAGATATTGTCAGCAGCGGCTAACGTTTCTGCTCGCTAGTTCAGCATCCTGGGTTTGGTTGTGGCATTCTCCTTGTCTGTCTGTCCACCTGCAAGGTGATTAATTTGGCCAGTCCCTGGGTGGAAACCAAACCTCATTTACACCAGCCAAGCCTTCAGTCTCATGCATGTAATATTGCGTTTTTACATGTGTTCAAGCTGCCTGTTTGTCTGTCCTGCTCTGCTGCTTGGATTCCCTTGTTGACGACATCGGATCGGATATCCACTATTGTCTGAACGCTGCCTGCCTTGTACCTGGACTATCAATGAACCACTCTGTCTGTCTGCCAACTACATGTACTTGCTGTTCTCAGTTCACGTCTGCCCTGGCGTTGTGGCCAGGCACTTTAGCATTGTGTATAAGTCCTGGGGGCAACCAAGTACGGGTAGGCCTGCTTGCCTTGTGGGAAAAGGGCTGCTATAGGTGAAGAACACAGAAGCCAGCTATAGTGTCTGATCACCTACATTAGGGGTAAGCGGGACAGATATACAATGTAGAACTGGTCACTATACTCTAGATGAGATCTGATGTCACTTCCTCTGTGTTTCATTCTGGAGATTGGCTGTGTAGACCTGGTCACTATACTCTAGATGACATCTGATGTCACTTCCTCTGTGTTTCATTCTGGAGATTGGCTGTGTAGACCTGGTCACTATACTCTAGATGACATCTGATGTCACTTCCTCTGTGTTTCATTCTGGAGATTGGCTGTCTAGACCTGGTCACTATACTCTAGATGACATCTGATGTCACTTCCTCTGTGTTTCATTCTGGAGATTGGCTGTGTAGAACTGGTCACTATACTCTAGATGAGATCTGATGTCACTTCCTCTGTGTTTCATTCTGGAGATTGGCTGTGTAGACCTGGTCACTATACTCTAGATGACATCTGATGTCACTTCCTCTGTGTTTCATTCTGGAGATTGGCTGTGTAGACCTGGTCACTATACTCTAGATGATATCTGATGTCACTTCCTCTGTGTTTCATTCTGGAGATTGGCTGTGTAGACCTGGTCACTATACTCTAGATGACATCTGATGTCACTTCCTCTGTGTTTCATTCTGGAGATTGGCTGTGTAGAACTGGTCACTATACTCTAGATGAGATCCCACCAGTGATGTCATTTCCTCTCTGTATCCTCTGCAGATATACTGTATAGAACCCATCACTCTACTTTAGATGAGATCTGATATAATTTCTTCTCTGTTTTCTCCTAAAGGTCTATCACACATGTGTCAGATAAGGCCCACAGGCTGAATGCATAAAAAGAAAAAATTGTGCGCTTGCATTAGATATTTAAATCTATATTACTACATGATTATCATAAGTAGATAAACAAATAAATAAAAAAATAAAAAAAAAAACACCGTCAAAGTTAATTGTGAGTGAATTAGAAAGTCGCTATGCTACAGAGCAAACAGCGACATGTAAGTCAAATACTAATATTGACCATTGCATACATATAAACCAACAATAAAGTTATAAAATGGTGTGCAAAAAAGAAAAAACAAAAAAAACAAAGGTTATTCCACCCAAGTGCAATGTCATAGGTGAAAAAGTTCAAAATTGCATCCTGAGTCGCAGGAAAAACGCATATCCAAAGTTCATGAATTGTATTCCTTAGTGTGTATAAAGGAATAAGGGGACGTGAAGGGACCTCCAACCACCAGTGGATCCGAAGGTTGATAATAGATGTATCCTTACCAGACACGTTGGACCTCCTTTATAGCAAGGTCTTAGAAGCATGCAGATTTAGCCCTCTGCAGGGACAGTAGATGTCAGCTCACCACACAGCTGGAGATGGTTCCGACACTTCCGCATTGATGTAAACACTCCCTCGTTTGGACTCGTAGGTAAAGAAGGGGAGAAAGAAAAAACTCCAATGGTATAGTATGTAAAAAAGGGGAATTTTATTGCCTCAGACAACTAGGCATCTTTAAAACATCCAAAACATAAAAGCCGGCAAAATATAAAAACGACAGAGATGCCCGTGCTAGGTTACTATGGCGATCTGGCGTACACTGCGTAGCCACGCCCTACATGTTTCGTGATAGGTCACGTCTTCAAAGGGGCACCACAGGCTGAATGCACTGCAACTCCCCCCAGGCCAGTTCATGTGGCCCTCACACCCAGGGCTTTTTTTTTAGCCGGAACGTGGTGGAACTCAGTTCCGGCTCTCGCTTTCCGCTCCCCACTCACCACTGTTGCTTGTAGACAGAAGCCATCTGTCTTTACAAGGACAGCTTTCATGTGAGCGGCTCTCACAGATCTCTGCCTGCCCTGCACTCACAGGGGGGACAAGGGAGTTGCAGGTGCAGTGTGGCCATAGGTGGGATGGGTCATCACTTAATAAGCTGCATTGTGATCCATGTCTGTGCCTGGATGCACAGATGCCAACCAATGATCTCGCTGCAAGTGAGAGAGAGGCAGAGCTGTCTACACTGCCGGGAGGTGCTAGAATTGGGCTGGGTATTTTTTCCAAAGGTAAGATATGAGGAATCTTTGGGGGGTTGAGGACTATGGAGGTAGGTGTGTGCAGAGGTGGGGGATGGGGGAGAGTGTTTAGAGGTCAGAGCTGAGGAGGGGTGGAGGTGAGATGTGGACAGCCTGTGAAAGACAGCTGAACCCTGCACATTGTGAATCCCTAAAACCCGCACTCTGTACGCAGCACACCCCTAAACTCTGTACTCTGTGCATAGGGCACGCCTAAACTCTGCACTGTGTCCATAGCTTACCCCTGAACCCTGCACTCGGTACGTAGCACACCCTTGAACGCCTCACTACAGTGCATCCAGAAAGTATTCACAGCGCTTCACTTTTTCCACATTTTGTTAAGTTACAGCCTTTTTCCAAAATGGATTAAATTAATTATTTTCCTCACAATTCTACAAACAGTCCCCCATAATGAACATAAAGGAAGTTTTTTTGAAATCTTTGCAAATTTATTAAAAATAAAAAACGATAAGAAAATCTCATGTACATAAGTATCACAGGGTCCTCCCATGTACATAAGTATCACAGGCTCCTCCCATGTACATAAGTATTACAGACTCCTTCCATGTACATAAGTATCACAGGCTCCTCCCATGTACATAAGTATCACAGGCTCCTCCCATGTACATAAGTATCAGAGGCTCCTCCCATGTACACAAGTATCAGAGGCTCCTCCCATGTACACAAGTATCACAGGCTCCTCCCATGTACATAAGTATCACAGGCTCCTCCCATGTACATAAGTATCACAGACTCCTCCCATGTACACAAGTATCACAAGCTCCTCCCATGTACATAAGTATTACAGACTCCTCCCATGTACATAAGTATCACAGGCTCCTCCCATGTACATAAGTATCACAGGCTCCTCCCATGTACATAAGTATCACAGGATCCTCCCATGTACATAAGTATCACAGCCTTTGCTCAATACTTTGGTGAAGCTCATTCGGCACCAATTACAGCCTCAAGTCTTTTTGGGTATGATGCTACAAGCTTGGCACACCTATTTTTGGCCAGTTTCTGCCATTCTTCTTTGCAGGACCTCTCAAGCTCCATCAGGTTGAATGGGGAGCGTCGGTGCACAACCATTTTCAGATCTCTCCAGAGATGTTCAATCGGGTTCAAGTCTGGGCTCTGGCTGGGCCACTCAAGGACATTCATAGAGTTATCCCGTAGCCACTGCTTATCTTAGCTGTGTGCCTAGGGTCGTTGTCCTGTTGGAAGATAAACCTTCACCCCAGTCTGAGGTCCAGAGCACTCTGGTTTTCATCAAGGATGTCCCCCAATTCCTGCTGCTGAAAACCATCCCCACACCATGATGCTGCCACCACCATGCTTCACTGTAGGGATGGTATTGGCCAGGTGATGAGCGGTGCCTGGTTTCCTCCAGACATGACGCTTGCCATTCAGGCCAAAGAGATCAATCTTTGTTTCATCAGACCGGAGAATTATGTTTCTCATGGTCTGAGAGTCCTTCAGGTGCCTTTTGGCAAACTCCAGGTGGGCTGTCATGTGCCTTTTACTGAGGAGTGGCTTTTGCCTGGCGCCTCTACCATACAGGTCTGATTGGTGGAGTGCTGTAGAGATGGTTGTTCTTCTGGAAGGTTTGGAAGGTTCTCCTCTCTCTACAGAGAAACGCTGAAGCTCTGTCAAAGTAACTATTGGATTCTTGGTCACCCCCCCGGACTAAGGCCTTTTTCCCCCAATCGCTTAGTTTAGCCGGGCGGCCCGCTCTAGGAAGAGTCCTGGTGATTCCAGATTTCTACCATTTATGGATGATGGAGGCCACTGTGCTCATTAGGACCTTCAATGCTGCAGAAATGTTTCTGTACCCTTCCCCAGATCTGTGCTTCCATACAATCCTGTCTCGGAGGTCTACAGACAATTCCTTGGACTTCATGGCTTGGTTTGTGCTCTGACATGCACTGTTACCTGTGGGACCTGTGTAGACAAGTGTGTGCCTTTCCAAATCATGTCCAATCAACTGAATTTACCAGAGGTGGACTCCAATCAAATTTTAGAAACATCTCAAAGATGATCAGTGGAAACAAGATGGACCTGAGCTCAATTTTGTCATGACAAAGGCTGTGATACGTATGTACATATGAGTTTTTTTTTGTTTTTTTATTTTGAATAAATTTGCAAAGAATTCAAACAAACTTCTTTCATGTTGTCAATTTTGAGGGAAATAATGAATTTAATCCATTTTGGAATTGAGAAAAAAGCCCTGAATACATTTATATAGTCTTATAGATACAACCGGCTCTTTGGTGGCAACCATAATGGTGATGCATTGAGTTTGACACTCCTGGTCTACGGTATGGAGCCGGTCGCTATACTTTAGATGGGAACTGATGTCACTTCCTCTGTGTTTAATTCTGGAGATAGGTTGTATAGACCTGGTCACTATACTCTAGATGGAATCTCACCAGTGATGTCACTTCCTCTGTGTTTAATTCTGGAGATAGGTTGTATAGACCTGGTCACTATACTCTAGATGGGATCTCACCAGTGATGTCACTTCCTCTGTGTTTAATTCTGGAGATAGGTTGTATAGACCTGGTCACTATACTCTAGATGGGATTTCACCAGTGATGTCACTTCCTCTGTGTTTAATTCTGGAGATAGGTTGTATAGACCTGGTCACTATACTGTAGATGGGATCTCACCAGTGATGTCACTTCCTCTGTGTTTAATTCTGGAGATAGGTTGTATAGACCTGGTCACTATACTGTAGATGGGATCTCACCAGTGATGTCACTTCCTCTGTGTTTAATTCTGGAGATAGGTTGTATAGACCTGGTCACTATACTGTAGATGGGATCTCACCAGTGATGTCACTTCCTCTGTGTTTAATTCTGGAGATAGGTTGGGGGATCTCACCAGTGATGTCACTTCCTCTGTGTTTAATTCTGGAGATAGGTTGTATAGACCTAGTCACTATACTCTAGATGGAATCTCACCAGTGATGTCACTTCCTCTGTTTTTAATTCTGGAGATAGGTTGTATAGACCTGGTCACTATACTCTAGATGGGATCTCAACAGTGATGTCACTTTCTCTGTGTTTAATTCTGGAGATAGGTTGTATAGACCTGGTCACTATACTCTAGGTGGGATCTCACCAGTGATGTCACTTCCTCTGTGTTTAATTCTGGAGATAGGTTGTATAGACCTGGTCACTATACTGTAGGTGGGATCTCACCAGTGATGTCACTTCCTCTGTGTTTAATTCTGGAGATAGGTTGTATAGACCCGGTCACTATACTCTAGATGGGATCTCACCAGTGATGTCACTTCCTCTGTGTTTAATTCTGGAGATAGGTTGTATAGACCTGGTCACTATACTCTAGATGGGATCTCACCAGTGATGTCACTTTCTCTGTGTTTAATTCTGGAGATAGGTTGTATAGACCTGGTCACTATACTCTAGATGGGATCTCACCAGTGATGTCACTTCCTCTGTGTTTAATTCTGGAGATAGGTTGTATAGACCTGGTCACTATACTCTAGGTGGGATCTCACCAGTGATGTCACTTCCTCTGTGTTTAATTCTGGAGATAGGTTGTATAGACCTGGTCACTATACTCTAGATGGGATCTCACCAGTGATGTCACTTCCTCTGTGTTTAATTCTGGAGATAGGTTGTATAGACCTGGTCACTATACTCTAGATGGGATCTCACCAGTGATGTCACTTCTCTCGGTTTCCTCCTGGAGGTCTTCCATGTTTCCACAAATCTCTCGGCTCCAGTAATGACATTCTGCTCTTTAAGTATGACAGACCGGCTATAATAATCTCTTCACCTCCAGATATGGATTTAGAAAATGGGTTTAATAATAGATTAACTTTGTCTGACTGGCTGCAATTAGTGGAACGTTGAGACAATTGGGGGATTTAATCATAATCCCAGTGGGGAGTTATTAGTTCCTTTGTGCTTCAGTAATTGTTGGCATTTTAGTGACATTAAGAAAAGCGCATTTCTGTACGGAGGTGTCGGGTCCCGTGTTCACCGACTGCCATCTCAGAGATAATTCTTTGCTGTATGGCCGGGACACGTACAGAGATGTCAGAGAGTTCATCGTGTGGTGACATGATTGGGTTTTACTACCTGGGAATTCAGTGATGTGTGCCGAGAGGGATGGATTGCAAGCTCTTCTAGGGCCTCAATAATAATGTGAGAACAGAACAATGACACACTGACACTTGGGGTCCCAGAACAATGACACACTGACACTTGGGGGTCCCATAACAATGACACACTGACACTTGGGGGTCCCAGAACAATGACACTCTGACACTTGGGGGTCCCAGAACAATGACACACTGACACTTGGGGGTCCAGAACAATGACACACTGACACTTGGGGGTCCCAGAACAATGACACACTGACACTTGGGGGTCCCAGAACAATGACACACTGACACTTGGGGGTCCCAGAACAATGACACACTGACACTTGGGGGTCCCAGAACAATGACACACTGACACTTGGGGGTCCCAGAACAATGACACACTGACACTTGGGGGTCCCAGAACAATGACACACTGACACTTGGGGGTCCCAGAACAATGACACTCTGACACTTGGGGGTCCCAGAACAATGACACACTGACACTTGGGGGTCCCAGAACAATGACACACTGACACTTGGGGGTCCAGAACAATGACACCCTGACACTTGGGGGTCCCAGAACAATGACACACTGACACTTGGGGGTCCCAGAACAATGACACACTGACACTTGGAGATCCAGAACAATGACACACTGACACTTGGGGGTCCAGAACAATGACACCCTGACACTTGGGTGTCCAGAACAATGACACACTGACACTTGGGGGTCCAGAACAATGACACCCTGACACTTGGGTGTCCAGAACAATGATACACTGACACTTGGGGGTCCCAGAACAATGACACACTGACACTTGGGGGTCCGAGAACAATGACAAACTGACACTTGGGGGTCCCAGAACAATGACACACTGACACTTGGGGACCCCAGAACAATGACACACTGACACTTGGGGGGCCCCAGAACAATGACACCCTGACACTTGGGGGTCCCAGAACAATGACACGCTGACACTTGGGGGTCCCAGAACAATGACACACTGACACTTGGGTGTCCAGAACAATGACACACTGACACTTGGGGGTCCCAGAACAATGACACACTGACACTTGGGGGTCCAGAACAATGACACACTGACACTTGGGGGTCCCAGAACAATGACACACTGACACTTGGGGGTCCCAGAACAATGACACACTGACACTTGGGGGTCCCAGAACAATGACACACTGACACTTGGGGACCCCAGAACAATGACACACTGACACTTGGGGGTCCAGAACAATGACACACTGACACTTGGGGACCCCAGAACAATGACACACTGACACTTGGGGACCCCAGAACAATGACACACTGACACTTGGGGGTCCCAGAACAATGACACACTGACACTTGGGGGTCCAGAACAATGACACCCTGACACTTGGGGGTCCAGAACAATGACACACTTACACTTGGGGGTCCCAGAACAATGACACCCTGGCACTTGGGGGTCCCAGCACAATGACACCCTGACACTTAGGGGACCCCAAACAATGACTTGAGGGTCTCAGAACAGTGACAAGTTTATAAGCCCCTAGAAGCTCTTACAGTTTTACGGTTCTAAGGACACCCCCCCCCCCCCCCAAATGGGACATCTACAAAAATATGAGGCCTGTGTACAGCTGGATCTGGTATTCTGGGTACTTGGCACACAAGGGAACTAATTTGGGAAGAGTCCCAGGGGGCTGTAGGGTCCTCTCTCATGGTGGTTGTTGTGTTTTTGCCCTGCCCCTCATCCTCCTGATAGTCACTGCCATGGCAAGGAGGAGAGGCTGTCCTTCCAGAGATCATGTGACCAGAGGTGGGTGATTCCCACCATTACCAAAGCCTATTTTCTTTTCCCTTTAAGGACAAGTACAAAAACATGGAGGAACCGGTAATATGGCGAGGCCTTGTTATTGGCTACTCCTCGCCGTATTTCCCGTCCCGTCCCGTGATAATTTGGCAGCGTCAATTTGCAAGTCAGCGAATAGTTGTATCCTCCAGCCGGAGAGGGTGACGTGGGCGTCCGCAGAGCGGAGATGAAGGGGTTAACGGCGAGCTGTTTTCCTCCAATAACGGAGTCTTGTAATCAAAGCGTGTTATTCTTTCCTCTCCGGCATTCTTTGGATGCTCTTCCAGCTCTGAACACACTTTGATGTTTGCTTTCCTAAGGAAACTTTTATAGCTTTACATAAAAAGAGAAAGAGAAGGAGAGGAGCCTGCGGAGGAGAGAACGGGGCCACTGTGTGTGTGTGCGCCATTGTGTGTGTGTGTTTATTTATTTATTACAGGTACTTATATAGCGCCATCAATTTACGAAGCGCTTTACACATATATTCACATCAGTCCCTGCCCACAGGAGCTTACAATCTAAGGTCCCTAACTCACATTCATACACATATTGAGGGCAATTTAGAGATGTATAATAATAGTATGTGACTATGGGGGAGGGGGCATTAGAGTGTAAGCTCCTGTGGTACAGAGACTGATGTGACTGTGGGGGGAGGGGGCATTAGAGTGTAAGCTCCTGTGGTACAGAGACTGATGTGACTGTGGGGGGAGGGGGCATTAGAGTGTAAGCTCCTCTGGTACAGAGACTGATGTGACTGGCTCAGTGATCCACTTCGGTATATGTCAGAGCTATATAAATGTATAATAATAGTGTATGACTGTGGGAGGAGGGGACATTAGAGTGTAAGCTCCTCTGTACAGAGACTGATGTGACTGTGGGGGGAGGGGACATTAGAGTGTAAGCTCCTGTGGTACAGAGACTGATGTGACTGGCTCAATGATCTCTGTACAGCACTGCGGTAAATATCAGAGCTATATAAATGTGTAATAGTGTATGACTGTGGGGGGAGGGGACATTAGAGTGTAAGCTCCTCTGTATAGAGACTGATGTGACTGTGGGGGGAGGGGACATTAGAGTGTAAGCTCCTCTGTATAGAGACTGATATGACTGTGGGGGGAGGGGACATTAGAGTGTAAGCTCCTCTGTATAGAGACTGATATGACTGTGGGGGGGAGGGGACATTAGAGTGTAAGCTCCTCTGTATAGAGACTGATGTGACTGTGGGGGGAGGGGACATTAGAGTGTAAGCTCCTCTGTATAGAGACTGATGTGACTGTGGGGGGAGGGGACATTAGAGTGTAAGCTCCTCTGTATAGAGACTGATGTGACTGTGGGGGGAGGGGACATTAGAGTGTAAGCTCCTCTGTATAGAGACTGATATGACTGTGGGGGGAGGGGACATTAGAGTGTAAGCTCCTCTGTATAGAGACTGATGTGACTGTGGGGGGAGGGGACATTAGAGTGTAAGCTCCTCTGTATAGAGACTGATATGACTGTGGGGGGAGGGGACATTAGAGTGTAAGATCCTCTGTATAGAGACTGATATGACTGTGGGGGGAGAGGACATTAGAGTGTAAGCTCCTCTGTATAGAGACTGATATGACTGTGGGGGGGAGGGGACATTAGAGTGTAAGCTCCTCTGGTACAGAGACTGATGTGATGGGCTCAGTGCTCTCTGTACAGCACTGCGGTAAATGTCAGAGCTATATAAATGTATAATAGTGTATGACTGTGGGGGGAGAGGACATTAGAGTGTAAACTCCTGTGGTACAGAGACTGATGTGACTGTGGGGGATGGGGCATTAGAGTGTAAGCTCCTGTGGTACAGAGACTGATGTAACTGTGGGGGAGGGGGCATTAGAGTGTAAGCTCCTGTGGTACAGAGACTGATGTGACTGTGGGGGATGGGGCATTAGAGTGTAAGCTCCTGTGGTACAGAGACTGATGTGACTGTGGGGGGAGGGGACATTAGAGTGTAAGCTCCTGTGGTACAGAGACTGATGTGACTGTGGGGGGAGGGGACATTAGAGTGTAAGCTCCTGTGGTACAGAGACTGATGTGACTGTGGGGGGAGGGGACACTGGAGTGTAAGCTCCTCTGTACAGAGATTAATGTGACTTGCTCAGTGTTCTCTGTACAGCACTACGGTATATGTCAGGGCTATATGAAGAGGTGATTGTAGGGAGGACAGTAGGTGATGTTGCGGTGGGGTTGTAGATCAGCACATTGATATTGGCTCACACAGAATATACAAGTGTTGTGCGTAGTTGGCCCTCAGGCTGTTTATGTCGGGCTATTGATTGCTCCCTTGTTATGAATGTAGATGAGATGTTCGGATGCAGATTGTGGTCTGTGTGGACATACATGTACACGGCTGATTGGGTTCTCTCTGAGCTCCGTCCAGGAGGCCTGGTAGACAGCCATACTGATCAATGAAATGACTTTATCTTTGGCTGAGGAGAAAAGGGGGATTGGGGCGTAAGGGTGACGGGGTAGGGAAGATAAGTATTGGGGATTTAGCTGGAAGTGTCCTGCCCCCCTCTCAGCTATTAATACACTGTACAACCCATCGGGGTCTTCTGTCATCTGACCTCATTCTCTCCTCTACAGACCATCTCAGAGCTGGAGGCCCAGGTCTACAAGCTGAAGGAGGAGCTGATCCAGGTAAACGCTCAGCGCAAACAGCAGCTCCTGGAGCTGGGACACCTGCGGGAGGAGGAGAGGCAGAGGACGGCTCAGGAACATCAGATGGCACTCAGCAAACTGAGAAAGGAGATGGAGACCACCAGGATGGAGCTTCAGAAGAAACACACCGCTCAGACCCAGGAGGCCCTGGAGAAGGTGAGACCCTCCATACACACAGCTCATCCTTACTCTTCCTTAGGACTGCCTGTAAATCCTTGCTGGTGGTTTTGCCCTTGGCGGTCACCTGGTCTGATCTATGCCTGTTTAGGTTGTGTCTGGTGACAGCACTCACTGTGGGTCATTCCTTTTCTTCTTCTTCAAGTTTCTCTTTTAGGCCTTGTTAACACTTGCTTCAATATGTGGCACTGGACACGTTTTTTTAAAGTGCTTTGAATGACTATCAAAGCTCCTGTCACTCAATAAATGGTGTCCTTACAGTCCTGGTCACAGTTTGCTTCACTTCAAATATTATCCTCCATGTCATTTTCATGGTGTGTCAAAGCATCTCCAAAGCCTCCAAAGAAGTCTATGACAACGCTCGCTAACAGCACCTGAAGCTTCTGAGATGCTTTTATTCAGCGTTAGCTTCACTTTGTTTTGGAGATATTGCAGGTATGAGATATCCCAGGATGCACTGGGAAACCAACGAGTGAACCAGAAAGACGTCATCAGCAGTCACCTCCAGTTCATGTGTAGGTATTCTGGGAGTTTCTGGTGCAGATGTCACATCTGGTGTGCAGCGTAGAGCAGCAGGGAGGTGAGTGGGGTCCGGACTGGTACAGAGCAACTAGCAGACGGCACACGTGGTGCGCAACATGGGATCGCTATAGCGGAAGATTAGTAGGGACCGGAGAGAGAACTGAGAAGCAGAGGATCAGCAGAGCGGGGGGACCCGAGCAGGAGAAACTAGCAGATGTCACACGTGGTGTGCAGAATGGGAGCAATATAGGGGGAGGTGAGCAGGGATCAGAGAGAGAGAGGAGGACCGGAAAACCAGAGGATCAGCAGAGCAGGGGGACCAGAGCATGAGAAACTAGCAGATGTCACACGTGGTGAGCAGTGTGGGAGAAATATAGCGGGAGGTGAGCGGGGACCACGGGGAGAGGAGGACCGGAAAACCAGAGGATCAGCAGAGCGGGGGGACCCGAGCAGGAGAAACTAGCAGATGTCACGCGTGGTGTGCAGAAAGGGAGCAATATAGGGGGAGGTGAGCATGGACCAGAGAGAGAGGAGGACCGAAAAACCAGAGGATCAGCAGAGCCGGGGGACCATAGCAGGAGAAACTAGCAATGTCACACGTGGTGAACAGTGTGGGAGTAATATAGCGGGAGGTGAGCGGGGACCACAGGGAGAGGAGGACCGGAAAACCAGAGGATCAGCAGAGCAGGGGGACCAGAGCATGAGAAACTAGCAGATGTCACACGTGGTGAGCAGTGTGGGAGCAATATAGCAGGTGGTGAGCGGGGACCGAAGAGAGTGGAGGACCAGCAGAGCTGGGAGTTAGTACTGAGTGGTGGATCAGCAGAGCTGGGGGTTACTACTGAGCAGAGGATCTGTTGAACGATGGTACTAATGAGCTAGGGATCTGCTAAAAAGGGGTACTAATGAGCAGGGGATATGCTAAACAGGGGGTATCAATGGCCCCCCTTTAAAACAAATTAAAAATCAGCACACATGGGGCATTTACCAAACTTCATTAAAACTTCAAAACAGTATCACAGAAGCATTAAAAAGCACATCAAAAAAGCACGTTGAAGCAGTAGGCGCTTTAATGTGTGTTAAAGATGAAGCAAGTATTAATGAGTCCTAAAAAACTGCTGGGGCTCCTCAGTTATTCAAAGCTTTCTGCTCCATAGACTTTAATGGAGAGCTGAGGACTGTGTTGGCCGGAGCCCTTATCTGAGATCATCCATACTAGATAGACGGACTGTGGGAGTCGTGCCATAGAGCTTAAAGCTAACTGTGCTTTGACCATTCCAAACAAATGTTTTGCTTTAAACATGTTTGACATCCTGGGATTCGTGGTTGGCTCAGCTCAGGAACGTATGATGGGTTCCTCAGATCCACTAAACCAATCCATTACTAGCAGAGAGGACCATGTTAATATACTACAAGGAACGTCCTCAGAGAGGACCATGTTAATATACTACAAGGAACGTCCTCAGAGTGGACCATGTTAATATACTACAAGGAACGTCCTCAGAGAGGACCATGTTAATATACTACAAGGAACATCCTCAGAGAGGACCATGTTAATATACTACAAGGAACGTCCTCAGAGTGGACCATGTTAATATACTACAAGGAAAGTCCTCAGAAAGGACCATGTTAATATACTACAAGGAACGTCCTCAGGGGGTGGTAGACAGACCAGTTTCAGTAGCAGATGGTCAGTAGACTAGCATATGTATCCTAGAAAGAAGAAAATTAAAGAGAAGAGGTAGAGGAGGAAATGCTTCGGGAGGCAGGGAATATAGTTTAGAGGGAATGGGGTTGGGGGGAGGAAGGGGGTTCCGGGTGTTAAGCACCTTATGGTGCTTCGAGATAGACCATCACAGGTCCAGTAGACAGTGATCAAAGTCCTTTGGGAGAAATGTCGTAAACCAAGGCTCCCATACTCGGTGAAATTGGGTTTCGGTAATTTGGAGTTGTGCTCTTAGCTTTTCATTGCTCGTGGTCCAGTGGACTAGGGATTGAACCTCCAATATAGAAATGTGTTGTGATAGCCAGGCCTTCACTATAGGAAGTTTTAAAATAAATTCTTTGGTGAGGGCTGGCACCATTAGAAATGGGACACTGCTAATGTAGGGATGGAACCCAGGGGCCCAGGGACTGGCCCCTCACAATAGAGGGATTGTAGTTGGATAAAACGGTTATAAATGATATTTCCATCAAACAATGGAGGGGAATTTTGGCCTCCAAAAATAGGCTGCACTGGGCTGTACAGAGCTTATCATACTCCCTGTATATATCATTGGGTATTGAGGGTGTATGGGGAATATGGAGGGTGTGTGAGAGCATATGGGGGTGTATAGGGGATGAATGGGGTGTATGGAGAAAGTATAGGGGATGTATAGAGCAGTGTTGCTCAACTTCAGTCCTCAAGGCGCTCCAACAGGTCATGTTTTCAGGATTTCCCTCAGATGAAACGGCTGTGGTAATTACAAAGGAAGTGAAACTGATCAAATCACCTGTGCAAAATAATGGAAATCCTGAAAACATGACCTGTTGGGGCGCCTTGAGGACTGGAGTTGAGAAACACTGGTATAGAGCATATGGAGGGTGTATAGGGGAGAATTGGGTCATATTTGGAGGCATATAAGGGTTGTATGAGGGCATATAGAGGGTATATGAAGGGTGTATAGTGGATGAACGGGACATCTGAGGGTCGAATGGAGAGTGTAAAGAAGATGAATGGGGCATATGGGGGCCCTATGGAGGGTGTATAGGGAATGTATGAAGGCATATATAGGGTGTATAGGGGATGTATGGGGCACATGCAGGGTGTATAGGGAATGTTTGGGGCATATGGCGGGTGTATAGAAGATGTATGAGGCGTATGTGGGGTGTTTAGGGGATAAATGGGGCATATAAAGGGTGTATGGGGGATGTATTGGGAATATAGTGGGCATACAAAGCATGTATAGGGGATGTATGGGCATATGGGGGTGTATGGAGTGTGTATAGGGGATGTACTGGCATATGAGGGTGTAGGAGTGTGTATAGGGAATGAATGGGCATATTGGGTTGTATGGAAGGTGTATAGAGTATCTAAGAGCAAATGGGGGTGTATGGAGTGTGTATAAGGAATGTATGGGCATATTGGGTTGTATGGAAGGTGTATAGATTATCTAAGGGCATATGGGGGTGTATGGAGTGTTTATAGGGGATGAAGGGGCATATGGGGATGTATGGGGGGTGTATAGGAGATGTATGAATATATGGGGGTGTGTATAGGGGATGTATAGACATTTGGGGGTGTATGGAGGGTGTATAGGGTATTGTATCAACATATGGGGGTGTATGGAGTGTGTATAGGGGATGTATGGGTTTATTGAGTGTATAGAGGGGATGTATGGACATATGGGGGTGTATGAAGGGTGTATAGGGGATGTATGGACATATGGGGGTGTATATGGACATATGGGGGTGTATGGAGTGTGTATAGGGGATTATGGACATATGGGGGTGTATGGAGTGTTTTTAGGGGATGTATGGACATATGGGGGTGTATGGAGTGTGTATAGTGGATGTGTGGACATATGGGCGTGTAAGAAGTGTGTATATGGAATATATGGGTGTATAGGGGATATATGGGGGTGTATAGAGGATGCGTGGACATATGGGGGTGTATAGGGGATGTATGGGCATATGGGGGTGTAAGAAGTGTGTATAGGGGGTGTATGGGCATATGGGGGTGTATGGAGTGTGTATAGGGGATGTATGGACATATGGGGGTGTGTGGAGGGTGTATAGGGGATGTATGGACATATGGGGGTGTATGGAGTGTGTATAATGGATGTATGGACATATGGGGGTGTGTGAAGGGTGTATAGGGGATGTATGTATATATGGGAGTGTATGGAGTGTGCATAGGGGGTGTATGGAGTGTGTATAGGGGATATATGGGAGTGTATGGAGTGTGTATAGGGGGTGTATGGACATATGAGGGTGTATAGAGGGTGTATAGGGGCTATATAGACATATGGGGTGTATGGACTGTGTATAGGGGATGTATGGATGTATGGAGTGTGTATAGGGAATGTATGGATATATGGGGTTGTATGGAAGGTGTATAGGGGATGTATGGACATATGGAGGTGTATGGAGTGTGTATAGGGAATGTTTAGACATATGGGGGTGTATGGAGTGTGTGTATAGGGGATGTATGGATATATGGGTGTGTATGGCGTGTGTATAGGGGATGTATGGTCATTTGGGGTGTATAGGGGATGTATGGACATATGGGGGTGTATGGAGTGTGTATAGGGGATGTATGGACATATGGGGTTGTATGGAGGGTCTATAGAAGATGTATTGACATATGGGGGTGTATGGAGTGTGTATAGGGGATGTATGGAGATTTGGGTGTGTATATGGAGGGTGTATAGGGGATGTATGGGTGTATGAAGAGTGTGTGTATAGGGGATGTATGGGCATATGGGGGTATATGGAGTGTGTATAGAGGATGTATGGACATATGGGGGTGTATGGAGTGTGTATAGGGTATGTATGGACATATGGGTGTGTGTGTGGAGGGTGTATAGGGGATGTATGGACATACGGGGGTGTATGGGGTGTGTATAGGGGATGTATGGACATATGGGGGTGTATGGAGTGTGTATAGGGGATGTATGGATATATTGGGGTGTATGGAGTGTGTATAGGGGATGTATGGACATACGGGGGTGTATGTAGTGTGTATAGGGGATGTTTGAAAATATTCGAGTGTATGGAGTGTTTATAAGGGATGTATGAACATATGAGGGTGTATGGAGTGTGTATAGGGGATGTATGGACATTTGGGTGTGTATGGAGGGTGTATAGGGGATGTATGGGTGTATGAAGAGTGTGTGTATAAGGGATGTATGGACATATGGGGGTATATGGAGTGTGTATAGGGGATGTATGGACATATGGGGGTATATGGAGTGTGTATAGAGGATGTATGGACATATGGGGGTGTATGCAGTGTGTATAGGGGATGTATGGACATATGGGAGTGTATGGAGTGTGTATAGGGGATGTATGGACATATCAGGGTGTATAGGGGATGTATGGACATATGGAGGTGTAGGGAGTGTGTATTGGGGATGTGTGAATATATGGGGGTGTATGGAGTGTGTATAGGGGATGTATGGACATATGGAGGGTGTATAGGGGATGTATGGACATATGGGGGTGTATGGAGTTTGTATAGGGGATGTATGGACATATGGGGGTATTGGGTGTGTGTATAAGGGATGTATGGACATATGGGGGTGCATGGAGGGTGTATAGGGGATTATGGACATATGGGGGTGTATAGGGGATTTATGGACATATGGGGGTGTATGGAGGGTGTATAGGGGATGTATGGACATATGGGGGTGTATAGGGGATATATGGAGGGTGTATAGGCGATGTATGGACATATGGGGGTGTATGGAGTGTGTATAGGGTATGTATGGACATAGGGGATGTATGGACATATGGGAGTGTATGGAGTATGTATAGGGGGTGTATGGACATATGGAGTGTGTATAGGGGATGTATGGACATATGGAGGGTGTATAGGGGATGTATGGACATATGGAGGGTGTATAGGGGATGCATGGACATATGGACGGTGTATAGGGGATGTATGGACATATGGGGGTGTATAGGGGATGTATGGACATATGGAGGGTGTATAGGGGATATTTGGACATATGGGGGTGTATGGAGTGTCTATAGGGGATGTATGGACATATGGGGGTGTATAGGGGATGTATGGACATATGGGGATGTATAGGGGATATATGGACATATGGGGGTATATGGAGTGTCTGTAGGGGATGTATGGACATAAAGCGGTGTATAGGGGATGTATGGACATATGGGAGTGTATAGGGATGAATGGAAATATGGGGGTGTATTGGGGATGTATGGACATATGGGGGTGTATGGAGGATGTATAGAGGATGTATGGACTAATGGGGGTGTATGGAGGGTGTATAGGGGATGTATGGACATATGGGGGTGTATGGAGGGTGTATAGGGGATGTATGGACATATGGGGGTGTATAGGGGATATATGGACATATGGAGGGTGTATAGGTGATGTATGGACATATGGGGGTGTGTGGAGGGTGTATAGGGGATGTATAGACACATGGGGGTGTATAGGGGATGTATGGACATATGGAGGGTGAATAGGGGATGTATGGACAGATGGGGTGTATGGAGTGTCTATAGGGGATGTATGGACATATAGTGGTGTATAGTGGATGTATGGACATATGGGGGTGTATATGGGATATATGGACATATGGGGGTATATGGAGTGTCTATAGGAGATGTATGGACATATGGGGGTGTATAGGGGATGTATAGACAAATGGGGTGTATGGAGGATGTTTAGGGGATGTATGGACTCATTGGGGTGTCTGGCGGGTGTATAGGGGATGTATGGACATATGGGCGTGTATAGGGGATGTATGGACATATGGGGTGTATGGAGGATGTATAGGGGATGTATGGACTCATTGGGGTGTCTGGCGGGTGTATAGGGGATGTATGGACATATGGGGGTGTATAGGAGATGTATGGACATATGGAGGGTGTATAAGGGATGTATAAACATATGGGGGTGTATGGAGGGTGTATAGGGGATGTATGGACATATGGGGGTGTATGGCAGGTGTATAGGGGATGTATGGACATATGGGGGTGTATAGGAGATTTATGGACATATGGAGGGTGTATAGGGGATGTATGGACATATAGGGGTTATGGAGGGTGTATAGGGGATGTATGGACATATGGGGGTGTATGGAGTGTGTATAGGGGATGTATGGACATATGGTGGTGTAAAAGGGATATATGGACATATGGAGGGTGTATAGGTGATGTATGGACATATGGGGGTGTATGGAGGGTGTATAGGGGATGTATAGACACATGGGGATGTATAGGGGATGTATGGACATATGGAGGGTGTATAGG